>BLSH010311367.1:146655-164314 GCA_018402905.1 Glandirana rugosa
ACCATACTCGGAAAATGTTCCTCTCTGTTCCCACGTCTGCTAGTATGATACTGGTCGTGAGGCGGTGGATCCCGCTGGGTTTATTTCGGGGTGGTGACCATCCCTTTTCTCCCTATGTGTTTGTCGGTCTGAGGGGTCTGGGCCAGACGACCAGACACCTAACATGTCTCTTAGTAGGGTTTAGGAGACCAAGGAGAAAGAATGGAATCCCAGTCTCAGACGTCCACAGGGACTGGACGAAGGACGAATGTCAGAGGTGACCACTGAAATGGTCGTGTCCTGTCTTACCGAAGTTGGTAGAAGAGACATCGGGAGACCGGGATCCGCACTACTTGACCTTTCAGGGCTACAGAGAAGATGGTTGAAGCCATTCTGTCCTGTGCTGGTAAAGTCACCAGTGGAGACTGTAAGCAGGAAGCAGGTCAGGGACACCTGCAGACTCTGACCCTAAGGTAAGAAAGAGGAACCAGAGGATTTGGGATGATTCTCTGTACAATCCACAGACCAGCAGACCGGGTCTGGGGAGTCTGGCTGTTTGTGTATCCCTCTTTTCCCTACCAGTGGTGGGGCTTTATTTGGGTCGCCCTAGGTGGCGGAGTGCTGGTCATAGTATGATCGTCTGCACCCTTGTCTCTCCTTGTAAAAGGCTCATACCACCTTGTGTCCTCTCCTGGTAGGACAAAGGAAGGGAGCAAAATGGGGAACCGCCTAAGGGTCAGATGTACAGATTATCTCCTGCCTGGATACCAGCTCCAGTGCTGCAACACTCTAAGAAAGTTTCCTAGGGAGCATTGCAGAGTAAATGACAAAGTGTCTTGGTTTTCATTTGCTGGCTGAGCTCCTGATTAATAGGGATGGATCACAGCCTCTGGCTTCCCCAAATCTTTTTGGAGGGAATACTATATGGCTGGAGCAGAGGCATCCAGAATCCCTGACTACTCCCAGTTGGGGGGAGGGGCGCATGTTTGTTGATGCTCGTAAACTATGTTGGTAACCAAAACTGAATGCAAGCTGCAGATACCTCTGAAGGGACAGCTATAAGGTGGTTGTGTTAGTATTCTCTGGTGCCATCCCAGGAGTATTACAGCAGACTTTATCTGGTCTGCAAAGCTACACCATGTACTCTGGTCCCGCCATGACACTTGCTATAATTTGTGGCAAATAGCCACAAGGTGGTTACCCGTAGGAGGAGTCCTCCCTTTGGGTATTGGTTGCTGTGGGTGTTTGCATGCCTCCCACAAACAGAGTAAATGTGCTTTGTGTTCTTATCCACCATTGTGTGGGCATTTGGAGGCAGAGGGCTAAACACCTGTAAACTGCAGAGCTGGGGCTGGCTAACCCAGAGATCAGCAGAAGCTGAAACCTATTAAACCCTTCCTACACTTGGGTCACACTTGAGCAGGGCTCTGGGGGTCTACTTACTCCATCAAATACACCCTGTTTTCAGGGTCTGCTATGGGGTAAGTAGGACTTTTTGGATTTAGGGCCAGTTCAGAAAGGCAGTCCGGATGCATTCCGGATGCTTTTCTGCATGTGTGTTTTTGATGCAGTCCAGTGCAGCTTTTTCCCCCTACTAAAAATCAGGACAGTGTAGTTAAGTGCAGAAAAAACGCAGCATGTTCTATTTTTTCTGGAGCTGGAACGCACTGGAACTGACTGCAGTGGTGTGAACTAGGCCATTGAGAACCATCTAACCTATTTTCCATGCGGTTTAAAAAAAAAACGCACACTGCATGTGGTGTGACGTGGCCTTTAGGCAATAACCCATTCCTAGGCTGAACTAAAAATTTAGAGGTGGAATCCTGCATGATTCAATTGGCAGACTCCTGGGTGTAACCTCCATGCAAGGCTTACATGGACACACCCAAGTTTAAATGATTGCTCGTTTAATGCCTGCAGGTGTTGGCCTTCTGATAGCTTTTAGTTACACACTTCAAGGCTTATTCAAAGGTGCCAGAAGCTTTCATTTATCCTAGATTTGGATATGTTATGAGCTGGGTGGTTTTATCTGTCTCCCACCTTAGTGTGCACTATATAAAGTAAGTTAAGGATGCAGCAATCTCTGTTAATTTACATTGTTTAAATATACAGTTAAGACTCAGTTTTGCTCTGTTCCAAATAAGGTATTTGGTTATGTCTGCAAGCTGAAGCTATACCTACTATAGGGTAACAGTATCTGCTGTGCACTCCAGTGTGTGTGCCTAGACTTCTGTCACCCGGAGCTCCCTGAGTTCCACCATATAAATATGTAATGGATTGGAGCCAGAGACTGGGCTATAACTATGACTTATGATTCTAACAATTGTTGGCTTTGTGGCATTGTCATTAGTTACGTATAAATGCCTGTGTGTGGGGTATTAGATAAATACTTTGTCTCTGTCCTTATACTTCTCCAAGTATGTTATAACTCTATGCATTTAAATACTCAACATTGGATCTTATGCTTGTGTTTTTTTCTTATGGTAACATTGTGGTTCATGCCTCATATGCGATCTAATATATTATCTCTGAGGCTACATTTCCAATGTTGCGACCCAAAGGTTGCGTGATTTGGAGTGCGGCTTAGATCTATCTTCAGTCTCTGGATTTGGGTTGCATCAGAGATCGCATCTCTGTGGTTAAAGGACCCTTTCTTGGGTCACTGTAGCCTTGAATCGCATAGGTTGAAACAATTGCCATTTGAAATCTATGGGCTGTGACTTGTCATGCGACTTTATGTTCGGGGACGCATGGCGAGTTGCACTAGTAGTAACTGAGCTGGAAGTTTAGCCTTCATTAGTATAGATGGCTGTATGAATTGGAAGGCTTTTACCGGACCTTTACATTGTCCTAATGCATTAAGGTTCATACACAGCAAGGGTATCTTCATGCAACTTCTAAAAACATGCCATACGGACATAGCCATTTTGTCCTGTGCTGGTAAAGTCTCCAGTGGAGACTGTAAGCAGGAAGCAGGTCTGAGACACCTGCAGACTCTGACCCCAAGGTAAGAAAGAAGCTAGAACTGGGTTTCTCCTTTCTTACTCCCTGGTGTAGGGTTCACCAGAGGTTTTGGGTTCACTCTCTGTACAATCCACAGACCAGCAGAGTGGGTCTGTGGAGTCTGGCTGTTTAAGTATCCCTCTTTTTCCTACTGGGGCTTCATTAGGGTCTCCTTAAGCAGCTGAGTGCTGGTCATGGTATGATAGTCTGCACCCTTGCGTTTGTCACCGGAGCAAATATGTGCGTTTATATCATCAGAGCACATATGTGCGTTTATATCATCAGAGCACATATGTGCGTTTATTCCACCGGAGCAAATATGTGTGTTTGTCACCAGTGCACATAAGTGCGTTTGTCAACGGAACACCTGTGCGTTTGTCACCGGAGCAAATATGTGCGTTTGTCACTGGAGCAAATATGTGCTTTTGTCACCGGAGCAAATATATGCGTCACTGGAGCACATATGTGCGTTTATTCCACCAGAGCACATATGGTGCGTTAGTCACCGGAGCACATATGTGCATTTGTCACCAGAGCACATATGTGCGTTTGTCCCCGGAGCAAATGGGTGCGTTTATTCCACCAGAGCACATATGTGCGTTTGTCACCAAAGAACATATGTGTGTTTATTCCACCGGAGCACATATGTGCGTGTGTCACACAGAGAAAATATGTGCGTTTGCCACCAGAGCTCATATGTGCAGAGCAGGGATCATTACAAGATACGGCCGGGGACAGTGCGGGGAATCCAAGGGTGGTGCAGGTCTTGTATCTTGTGTATATGAATTCCCTGCCAGCACCATTCCCCCCTCCACCGCCGCTACCCGCCCACTATCTTTTACTGAGGGTGGGATCATAACAACACACTGGCCAGGGACAGAGTGGGGAATCCCTGGGGCGGCGACAGGTCTTGTATCTTGTGTATAAAGAGCAGATCGCCGTAATGTTCCCGTCCCTTAGACAGGTATAGTGATCGACAGCACACTGGTCCAATGCCTGTCTAAGGGGCTGGAATACTACGGCGATCAGGGATTCATACACAAGATACAAGACCTGTCACTGCCCGGAGATTCCCAGCGTGTCCCCGGCCAGTGTGTTGTTATGATCCCACCCTGCAGTAAAAGATAGCGGGCGGGTAGTGGCAGTGGTACCCGTGGTGGAGGAAGGAGGGGGGAACGGTGCTGGCAGGGAGCAGGGGAGGGGGAGGAGGGAGGAGGAAACATCCTCAATGGGCGGTACAAAATGGGGGTTGCGAGACCCCCTCCGCCCACTACATCAAGGAAGTCCATCCTAGTTGCTTTTTCTAGAGAACTACAAGTGGGCGTGTCAGACCGCTGCTGCCAGTACAGGACAGAGAACGGCCAGTGGTCTTACAAACCGGATGTCAGAAGGGAATAACGTTTTTTCTGCAAACAGCAGGCTACTACATAGGAACTACAGAGCTCAGCAGAAGATGGCATAGTTGAAGGTAGGAGATCAGCAACAAGGACATAGAAAAAAGTTTTTTCCCGGGGTTCTGCTTTAAGCATATTAAACCCGAAACCAAATATGCAATGTATTGCAGCTTACCAATAATTAGATGTGGTGACTGCATCAGTCATAGGCATTTTTCCCTGTTTTCACCTGGTGGTCTGACCAGTAACACACCTCCTGTATTAGAGTGCCCCCACTCTGGATGAAGCAGCACAGGGGGCATCTTTGGACAGCAGAATTGTCAGTCCAGGGGGAGGGGAATGTTAGGTGGACTAACAGATTTAGATACACTAACAAATTGAAGCCAAACTCAAGCTAATTCTTTAAAAGCAGTTACAGCAAACATTTTTTTTTCCTTTTGGGATAAAGGTTTTACATAAATAATAAAAGGCTGATAATTGTAAGGAAATCTTGCTAGTGTTAAATAGTTTTTCTCATTTCTGCAACTGATACATTCTACTAGAGATCTTCTTCTTTTGAAAAAACAACAGACTTTCTAGATGGATCATCAGATGAAAATTAGATTAAAGAGATTTAAAAAAATGAAAAAGAAAATGAATGCAGCCATCCCATTTAAGAATTACTATATAATAATTATTATTATTATTAAGAATAAACTGCAATATAAGAAATTATTATTTTTTGCTTTAATACCAAACTGCCCCCCTGTATATAGGCCGATTACCTTGACGTTATATGCCGTTATGGCAGAAGCTATCTGCCATAACCCCAGTATTTTTCTATACAGTGGGCGATCCTCTTTCACATAAAAGTGGTCCCAGCAGGGGATTCACCATGAGATCACTTTTATGGGCAGCGGGAGAGGTGCTCCCCCTCCCGCCGCTTACTGCCCATTTCCCCGCTTACCGGAGCTGTTGGGGGAAGCAATCCAATTCCCTGGAGAGATGGGCAGGAAGTCGAGTGAGGGCAAGGAGCTACGTCTGACATCACTTCTGCCTAACGGCCTTAAAGGGCAATTTTTTTTTTTTTTTTTAGTAAATGCAAAATTACTTTTTTTTTTGTTGGCTTTTAAGTGTAAATATGAGATCTGAGGTCTTTTTGATCCCAAACCTCGCAATAAAAAGGACCTTTCCTGCTTATTTCTAGTACAAGGGATGTTTACATTCCTTGTAATAGGAATAAAAGTGATCAAAAAATTAAGGGGAAAGTGTAAAAATAAAAAATAAAATAAATAAGAAAAAAGAAAAAAAAATTTAAAGTGCCTGTCCCTCTGAGCTTGTGCGCAGAAGCAAACGTATACGTAAGTCACGCCCACACATGTGAACAGTGTTCAAACCACACATGTGAGGTATCGCTGCATTTGTTAGAGCGAGAGCAATAATTCTAGTACTAGACCTCCTCTGTAACTCTCAACAGGTAACCTGTAAAATTTTTAAAGCGTCACCTATAGAGATTGTTAAGTACTGTAGTTTGTCACTATGCGCAATTTTGAAGTATGACATTTTAGGGATCGATTTACTCGGTGTAACATCATCTTTTACATTATACAAAAAAATTGGGTTAACATTACTGCTTTCTTTTTTTTTTTTAAATCATAAAAGTGTATTTTTTACAAAAAAATTGCGTTTGAAAGATCGCTGTGCAAATACAGTGTAACATAAAATATTGCAACGACTGCCATTTTATTCTCTAGGATCTCTGCTAAAAATATATATAATGTTTGCGGGTTCTAAGTAATTTTCTAGCACAAAATACTAATTAAAACTACAACAAGTGTCAGAAAAAGGCCTCGTCCTTAAGTGGTTAAATATGTGGCACTTCAACAGTAAAGCGCTAAATTGCTTAAATTGCAGGATATATTTATGCCATTTGCTTATTTCTGCAAACAGTATGATTATCATTCAACATACCACTCATTAATACCAACTAAACCTACTTATGTAACCCTCTAGACCAGCCTTTCTCAACCTTTTCAACACTGAGGAACCCTTGAAATAATTCTCAGGGCTTGGGGAACCCCTGCTAAAAATTACAACTCTACAACTCATGATACATTAGTGTGATGGTCAATGGGAAGAATGCTCCTTACACTTGTGGTCATTGGGAAGAATTACCCCTTACAGATAGCTAAAAAGATCAATGGTGTCATTGGGAATTTATCTGAGAGGTAGAAATTGCTCATTGCTCAAGGAACCCCTAGCAACCTTTGGAGGAACCCTAGGGTTCCATGGAACCCTGGTTGAGAAACCCTGCTCTAGACATTTAAACAAAAGAAAGAAGAGAGTTGTATTAATTAATAGCCATAAAAAGCTCACTTGCAAGATAATCCAGAGTGTCCCATCATGTTATTGTATGTTTTACTTATTCTTTTGTCGGGAGAGTTCTTATGAAGAGAGTGATAAAGGGGGGCACTCATGTGGGCCCCCTTTCTTGAGACTGTGGCCACCTCAGCCCATTCTATATATTTAGTGGTTTCTGCTATGTAATATTTATATTAGGTACTGTCACTTTAGATGCTAATGAAGCTATCTATTGGGAGCCAATGGGAACCTTTGTAAAAGTCTGGAATTTCCAGGAAAGTCTATAAAAGAGGCTGCTGAGGCTGGGAACTTCCTCTTGGACCCCTCCAGCTGAAGCGCTCCCTCCCTTCCTCCCTAGTCACAAGCAAATCTAATGTGATTGGGTCACCCTGGATTTCTAGGAGGGACGTTTATATTCAGATGAATTTGTAGTTATTTTGCTCATGTTCTATAACTGAACAAAGGTATTGTTATTTGTTATAAATATTTGTAATAATAAAGTTTGAGCTTTGTCAATTTGAAATATGCTTTAAACCAATAAAAGTGCCGCAGCCATTCTTTGCCATTTGCTGGTCTGTTTCTTATTATTATAATGGGTGTTGGTGGTGTAATGTGTTTTGGTGGGTAGTGTGGCCTACGGTTTCATTATTGATCTGCCATCTGACAGGTTGGACCTTCTATCCTTTCAGTGTAGTATTAAAAGAAGACTACACAAATGGAGCTCCACTCCAGCTCCACACAGTCTGTGCAACTCCCCCTTGTTCAGGTGGCCTTGGCTCTCCTTTTGGATTTATTCCAACCACAAAACAGAGATTCTTGCGTAAATTAATGGAGGCCACACTGCATAAACAATCCTTAAAGGCAACTTTATTGAATTAGGTGCTTATGAACAATCCACTTAGGCTGCTCCTACTGATGCATTAGAAAACCAATAAGCAAAATATGTTGAAAGTTTATTAAACTTAGATTATATGCTATTTAGGTAAATGCTGCAATAACACATGTGGACTTGTTGACATTGCAATAGGTTACCTTTGCCTATAGCAGGAGTACAATTTTATTTTACCACATATGAACAATATATGAAAAAATATTTAAAAAGTTAAATATAAGCCTTTATTCCTCTTCACCCCCTGTTCCCTATACATTTTGGGAACCTTCCTAATATATGGTTTAAAGATTTCTTGATCATGTATGTGAGGGTCTAGTCAACAGTATATTGTGTTTTAATTTGTTTACTTTGCAATTTATGAAGTGGCCTAGTTCTTGCTACACTCCTGGAACCATATTATATGCACACTCGAAGAATGTTATACCACATGCTACTCCATGTTTTGTGCTGACTCTGTTTTGTGACTGTTTGCTATTTGACTATCAATAAAATGTCTGAACATCAAAAAGTTAAAAATAATAACTGCATACACTTTTATCATGTGTATCCTCCTTCATCATTCTAGTTGATTCTAGTTCATATTGAACACTTTCTTTAGACTTTCAAGGGCTTGAGCTCTTGTGATTTTCTTCCAGTCTTTTGGAAGTTCGGCTGGATTTGCTCTGTATTCTTTTGCAAATTGTTTATTAAACTGTACAAATATGTATTTCCAGTAGTCTGAGGACTCCATGCTAGGGTCAGGCTGAATGGCCCAGTTTGGATAATATGTACGATATTCTTTGTATGGATGCCACTCATAGTCTGTGTCAGAACATCTAAACTCTTTGTTGGATACAACAAGAGTAGAACAGATGTTGGTGACCAAACTCTTATCCAACACGGATCTCCATTTTCTCAGTCCTGTGGATTTGTGGATAGATGCAAAGTGCTCCTTATGGTTACCACCTCCGGCCTCACAAGGGGCACCACAGAATGGACACTGCTTGCTGCATCCAATTACCTTCCTGAGCAATTCATCCTGAGGCTTCAACGTAACCCTGGAAAGTACAGACTCAATATCCAACAATCCCAGTTCTGTTAGGATTTGTTGCTCTGTTTTTGTAAGCAAGTGTTGAATGTAAGATGAAAACTGCTCAACTGCAGCCGTGTTATGGAACATGATCACTTTCATCTCATTCTGTGGTATTACCAGTTCCTTTTGTAACGTTTCACAGACATTTTCCAAAAACGATGATATATTAGGACTTTCTAAACATGCTTTAAGTGCAGTTTGAATTTCCATCATGATGGAGGTCAGAATATTTTTCCATAAATTGTCCATAGTTGTGGAGTTCTTGTATTTTTTGGAGATGTAACTTAATATCCATGATGCTGAAAATTTCTCATATGAAGTAATGTATTCTACATATTCCTGAAATGACATTTCTTCCAATAATTTCTCTAGTATGTTACACTGGAAAAAACTTCTGCTGCTGAAGATAATATGATCGGAGCCATTTAAGATGTCATCCACTATCTTTTTCCCAAGATGTTTGAAGACATAGTCAGTGATTGCTGGTTTGAGACATCGTTCACAGAATTGTCTGGCTCTGTTCTGGCTCTCATCTTTCTCTTGGAATATGCTGAGAAATATTGATAAATATTGAGGTTTTAGGTTCTCCAGACAAGCTGTTGGGTCATTATTTTTGATAAACGTGTCATGCATCTTTTGGAACATTTGGGCAGCATTTCCAAGAATCACGAGTTTGATGTCTAGCTCAAATTCCTCCGAAATTGGCAGATTGGTACTTTTAAGTTGTTCATTGATCATGTGTAGTAATTCTTGGCAGTGAGTGTTGTCATAATTCTCTGAGGTATCAGCTTTTTCTTTTACATACAGTTTACATGTATCTATTAGTGAGATAGCAAAATGCTCTGTCTTTTCAGATGCTTCACTTTGCAGTCCTAATTTCTGTTTGACACGTTTCCACCAAGAGCGATCAATATACTTTTCATCCATTTTAAAAGTGTACTGTCCATGACTTGCTAGATTTTTTACATGCTTTAATTTTTCATGTACAGTTGATCCTCTATTGCTCAGGTCATGTCTCAATTGCTGTAAAATCACTTGATCAACATTACGTCTAACTAACTTCTTTATCTGTAAATCTGTCAGTGTTTTCTCCCACATGAACTCAAATTCCTGTTGTATTTCCTCATCCTTGATATATTCTTTTCTACTATCTTTCAGGAGGTCACTGATTTTTTCTTCGATTAACACTTGATATTGATTCTGAATGTTATGGATCTCAAACTTCCCTTTCTGGATAGAAACTGCCTCAGTATATTTATTTAGAGCATTTCTTTCTAGATCTTTTCTTAGGAACTGTACATTCATTCTGAAATCTTCCCGATATCGTTCTATAAGATGAACATTTTCAGACTT
This sequence comes from Glandirana rugosa, assembly GCA_018402905.1. Lineage (NCBI taxonomy): Eukaryota > Metazoa > Chordata > Amphibia > Anura > Ranidae > Glandirana > Glandirana rugosa. The sequence goes on from BLSH010311367.1 coordinate 156,689, forward strand.
ACTGTCATAATATTTTTCTAACAAATCCAGAATTTTGTTTTCCTCCTCAGACACCAGCAATTGAAGTTCTCTCCTGTATTCTTCATAAGCTTCTGCATCCAGATTCTCAGCTGACTGGTTTTTTATCATATTTTCTATTCTGATGACAAAGTTATAGACTTTTTTGGAAAATTCCCAATCCCACTGAAAAAACTGCATTGACAATTTATTATAAGCTTCAGCTACCAGACTGTTCCGGAAACTAAAGATGAATTTTTCATGTTTCACCGCTCTCCAAAGGCTTTCTATCCATGTGATAAAGTCACCAATGTTGCAAGGTGCATTCTGGTTTTTCAAGAATTCAAACAAATCCTGCTTTAGCTTATTGACATTTTCACTGTAACCAGAGTTCACTGGGGCCATTGGGGGGACCCCCTGCCAGAGCCCAGGAATGTACCAACTGTGTTTGTCTAGATCATAGTTCATCACATCATTGAAAGATGTGATTCCACCTTTCTTCTCCATTTGTGCAGCTGCTTTGGTCATTTCATCCAGCTGTTCCAGAAGTTTCTTCCTATCTCTCATATTCTTTTCATGAGCAGACACGTCACTCACATTCTGATGTATGAACTGGCAGTTGGGTTTCTTTCCTATTTCTTTCATCCGAAGAAAAGCATGAACAACAATTTGTAAAATATCCTTCATTTCTGTTGTGTTTTCCATGGCCATGTTAACAATGGTGATATCACTCAGTCCAACCACTAGTGTGGCCAGTTCATTGTCATGTTCATAACTGTCCTCCAAAGAGGCCAACTCTGGAGCTTTTAGCCCCTCAGTGTCAATCACCAGGATGAAATCACAGCCCAGCTCCTCCTGGAAGTTTTGTTTCACATCTAGAAGAGTCATGAAGGCTCCTCGTGTACATCTTCCACTGGCCACCGGGAACTGAAGGCCAAACATGGTGTTCAGAAGGGTGGATTTCCCTGTACTCTGCACTCCCAGCACAGTTATTACTCTTATTTTACTTTTCCCTCCTGTTTTTTTATCCAGGTCGGTCAGAACATCAGTTATCCATTTCAATGGAATGTTGGAGGCATCTCCATCTATAAGCTCCAATGGAAATCCTTCCAATAGAAAGTTAGCAGCAATTCCTGGAAGCCCTGTAAACTGTGCTCTGTCTGCTGCAATCAATTTTTCTTTAACCATAGAACACTCAGCCTCATAAAACTGTCCTAACTCACGTAGGAAATGTTCAATTCCTAAAGAACTGTCTGAGATTTTTTGGTCTACCTGTTTGAGTCCCTCTGGATTATCTGATCTACTTCTTTCTTTGTATTCCACCTGTAAGGAAGATAGATTCCTTCTTGCGATCACATCAAGTTCTAATTTCATCCACTTTAGAAAGTATTGTTTCTCTACCTGAGACAAATTAGTGATTGCAGTAATAAACAACATCATAGGATCAGTCAAATCATGCTGATGTTGCTGCTGATGCAGTGCAATTCGTTGCTCTTTCAAATGAGACCGATATTCTTCTGTACCCATTTCCCCTTGTTTTGTCATTCTGCAAAGTTCTTTCTCTACTTTTGACAGTTGCTTCCATAAATCCCCCTGAAGTCTCAGCATTTTCCTTTTATACTCTTCAACATCCTTTATTTCAGCGGTAATGTTGCATGCACATGCTCTTGCTTTCTGACAGTCAGGAAAGTTCTCATCTACATCCATCTGGAGCCCATGTGCTTGTTTTTTCATGCTCTCCAGTGACAGCTTTTGAAATTCTTTTCCTAATAAACTTCTAAGGAAATCCTGGATGTTTTTCACAAATTCAGCCTCATTAAAATTGTTCCTTTTACCTATAATTTGATCTATACTAACCTTTAATGTCTTCATTAAATGCCTTAAGAATATTTGCATTTCTGGGTTAATATCTTTGCCTAATCCTGGAGTGATAATGAAATAATACTGTGTTTCAGTGTTTTTACAGGTTGATAACAGTTTGAATTGACTCTCAGAAATATTCTCAATAAATATGAACACAGCAGAGGAGACTTGCGTCAGAAATGTGAACTGGTCCCAGTTAGTCTCCAGGTCTCCTCGTAGGTTGGTCACTGCAATGGGCTCTGGGAAAACATCCAAACTACCACAAGGAAAATACCAGGACATTTCCACTAGTCCATCAGATATCTTCCTTTCGATGTTTCCTCCATCCATATCATGGTGGATGAAGAAATTATGATGTTGCTGAGCTGGATTTAGAATCTGGTTGAGAATTTTAGATTTGGACAATTTATTTTCCCCTAATCTGACAAAAGAGAAGATAGGCATTGGAATATTAACCACATGTTCCTCTCTGAACCCTTTACTGTCCACTAATGATTGGGGTCTCCACTTCTTCACAATGTCCCTCATTGCCCACAACATGAGAGTGCAGTGTGATCCATCACCGGTAGGGGGAATCAGTAGAGGGACGGCAAACTGACACATGGACAATTTGGTTACAATCTCTTGTTGCAGAAAACTGTCTGAGCAATGGAGGAGAACACACAGGACATCCAGGGGGTGAACTGTGCTTGATGCGTCAACTTCAGCTTTAAACATATCAAACACATCAATATTAACTGAAGCAGCTGCGTTTTTCTTCAGTTGGGTATTTCGGGAGATCCTTTTCAAAGCCAGAAGGTTCCTCAAGAAGTGCCATGGAATATCCTTTATATTGTGAGGTTGATCTTCTGTCAGGCTCTCTGACCCAATGCTCAGGATGTCACTCAAAGTCACTTTTGAAGTTAAGTGATTTTTCATATCTAGCTGTTCCACAAGTTTCTGGAAATAGTTTTTCTTGTCTGTAGGTAGAAAAGACATACATATTTCAACAAAACTGTTTCATAAAATAATACGTTTTGAAATCAGCCTTTTATTAAATCATTACTGATAAGACCCAGAACATTTTGATATTTACATTCTTACACTTTAAAAGAAGAGTGGCAGGATAGAAGTTTGGAAACTCCCTGTGTTGACTTGTTAATGAAGCTATCACCTCCCAGACAGTCATCCTTACTTTTTCCAGGACTCTGTGCAGGCCAGTCAAGTTCCTCCACCCCAAACTCGCTCATCCATGTATTTATGGACCTTGCTTTGTGCACTGGTCCAAATCATTTGGTGGAGGGGGGATTAGTGTGTAGAGTTGTTTTTCAGGGCTTGGGCTTGGCCTCTAAGTTCCAGTATAAGGAATGCATACCAATATATTTTTGACAATTTCATGCTCACAACTTTGTGGGAAGAGTTTGAGGATGGCCCCTTCCTGTTACAACCTAACTGCGCACCAGTGCACAAAGCAAGGTTTATAAAGATATGGATAAGTGAGTTTGGGGTGAAGGAGCTTGACTGGCCTACACAGAGTCCTGACCTCAACCTGATAGAACACCTTTGGGGTGAATCATAGTGAAGACTGTGAGCCAGGTCTTCTCATCCAACATCAGTGCCTGACCTCACAAATGTGCTTCTGGAAGAATGGTCCAACAATCCCATAGACACTCCTAAACCTTGTGGACAGCCTTCCCAGAAGAGTTGAAGCTGTTGTAGCTGCAAAGGGTGGGCCAACTCAATATTGAACCCTACGGACTAAGACTGGGAAGCCTTTAAAGTTAATGTGCGGGTATATGCGCGTGTCCCAATACTTTTGACAATACAGTGTAGTTTTAAAACACATAACCAATGTGAAAAGCATATAAATACATAGGCAAAAAAAAAAATTTTAGCAGTCTTTGAACCAATAGTGAGACAGGTATCTGCAATGATGGAAAAGCTGGGCATTTCCTCAATAAGCAGCACTTATGTCTGATGTATGAATAGTTCAGTTGCTGGAAGCTGGTGCCTGGAAGTATGTATTGATAGCTAAATAAGGGTAACAGAGGGTTTATTTCAAAACCATAAATGCACTACTTGACTATGGTCCTGCTAATTGATTTAATATGTAATAATAATAAAAATAATTTAATTTAGTTTAACGTGATCATTCTTTGAATAAAAAAAACGTTTGGACGAAATTGATGATCCTTGGTGTGCTGGCGAATATCGCATAGGTTCCATTATGCAGCTGGCTGTCGCTACTGCACCCAGTACTCCAAGCCTGGGTTCACATTAGTGAGATCACAGACATCGCATGTGATTCGCACCCGCACTGCAGATGCCAATCAGATGTGATGTCTGTGCGATGCCAGTTCAGCCATACAGTTGTATGGCTGAACTCGCATTGGATTCCCAGAACAGGGACCTTTTTTTCCCGCACCGGAATCGGATCGCATGGGTGTTCTCACCCATGCGATCCGATTCCTGTCTGAATCCACAGTTTGCACTGCGATCTGTGAACTGACCTGGGGGTGTCATTAACATTGTATTTCAGCAGTTGTCAGAGGGCAGTGTGAACTCTCTGTGGCGTGATGCAGGAACCGGGGCTGGAATCGTGGTCGGTTCCCGCATTGCACCTTGGTGAACCTAGGCTTATTCCAGGAACGTGTGCAATGGGAATATGGACTGCCACTGTTCATGTCACACAGACAGGTGCAGTGGCCAAGCAGTTGAGCTGTTGAGTGGGCGAAGCTTGGTGGGGATGCTGAGAGATTTGTTAGCTATGAAGTCTATTTCCCTATGTGATTGACAGAGGACAGCAGTGGGTGGATTCCTTAGCCATTAAACAAGGGAGGTGGACGTGATGAGGAACTCTGAAAGACTGGCCCCCGTTTGGCTCCTAGCCAGGGTAGATTGCCATCATTGACCAAATATATCCATTGTCATATTCATGTGATGACGTCAGCCAGCATCCCTGGCCACTTTGTTCCTATGCAACTGTTGCCCAGACGATTCCTATCATTGACCAAATATGGCCATGTCCATGATTGGGTAATGATGTCAGTCAGCCCCTTTGTTTACATTCAGGCTTTTGGCCGGGTGATCTCCTGGCCAGCAGCTGAATGAGGGTAGAGATGCATCATTGGTTGCCAGGAAAGTTGTCGGTAAATCTCCCCCTCCTGTGTTTCTGTGGAGGCTTTACTAGAAGGTAAGTGAAAAAGTACAAATTAAATAAAGAGTGGGGTATTTTAAAGAAAACAAAAACCAATTGATCCATATTAGTGAGATGTTCATCCTAATAAGATATCTGTGTTATGGTGGCCATCAATGAGTTATAGGAATATACTCACCTTCCATACGGTGCTGAGATAAACTAGACAACGCCGGGAACCTGGGAATCATATTATTGAGATGATCTAGGAGTTTCTCTGAGGCCGATTCCCCCTTCTGAAGTATAATATCGATCATCTTTCCCGTTCTCAGCCCGGGATCCTCATCATACTGGAGATCCATGTATTCCTCCAGAGACAGGAGATGGAGGGAGTCCAACTCATCACACAATCCATCCACATCTTCCTCAAATATTTCCACCAATTTATCTCTCAGACGTCTTACAGTCCACGACCCTTCCTCAGGAGACGACATGTTGTAAGCTATTTATTGTCTGTAGGTAGATATAAAACACATATATTATGTAGCAGTAATTGTGCTAAGTCTGGGAAAATGTATTTATTACAATAAAATTGTTTAGGAAGATTAAGAAAATAAAAGAAAAACCTGCAATGAAATGTCTGTGCCCCTAGTGCCTTTCCCTCCAATTACATGGAAAAACACTGTCACCTTATATACAGATTACTGATCCAGCACTGCTTCCTCCTCCACTATCTGACAAGACACACACCGTCACCTTATATACAGATTACTGATCCAGCACCGCTTCCTCCTCCGCTATCTGACAAGACACACACTGTCCCCTTATATACACATTACTGATCCAGCACCGCTTCCTCCTCCGCTATCTGACAAGACACACAGGGGGTCATTTACTATAGCGCTGGCCGCTAATTAGTGGCAAAATTACAGTGATTACGCTAATTATCGCTAAAATGCTGCAAATCGCGCTAATTAGCGCCCAAACGGAATTCACAATAGCGCTAGAGCCAAAATACTCCCAAAATCAAATTCACTATAACACCCATGCAACAGATAGCGCCCAAACCCTTACTCCAGTCAGGACCTGGAGAATTGTACAAGGAAATAATGTTTAGAGCATGATATAATCACCTAAATGGTACTAAAATATGTGGTATATTGTTTAAAGATAATCTGCTTTTAAACTGTGTGAAAAAGTGATTTTTACACTGAAATATCTTTAAAAGTCTGAGAAGAGATAAATTCCCCATCTCTTTACAACTATGTGCCAGCACAACCGAGCACAACTGAGCACAACTGAGCATGCTCAGACATGAAACTGCTCTCATTTAAGCTCCCATGGATTTTTTACAGGGCGCTATATAAATACCAAAACTAGCTCTGGTTTAACCACTTGCTTACTGGGCACGTAAAATCCCCTCCTGCCCAGACCAATTTTCAGCTTTCAGTGCTCTCACAATTTGAATGACAATTACTCAGTCATGCAACACTGTACACAAATTCTTTTTTGTCCTTTTTTTTCATACAAATAGAGATTTCTTTTGGTGGTATTTAATCACTTCTGTGTTCTTTATTTTTTACACTATAAATGAAAAAAGACAGAAAATCTTGAAAAAAACACATTTTTCTTTGTTTTTGCTATAAAATTATAAATTTTGGTCAGAATTTATACTGTTACATGTCTTTGGTAAAAAATAACCCAAATTAGTGTATATTGTTTGGTCTGTGTGAAAGTTAGAGAGTCTACAACCTATGGTGCCAACCACTGAAAATTGATCACATCTGATGTACTCATTTCTTGAGACCCTAACAAGCCAGCAATGTAGAAATACCCCCCAAATGACCCCTTTTTGGAAAGTAGACATTCCAAGGTATTTAGTAAGAGGCATGGTGAGTTTTATGAAGTTGTAATTTTTTCCCACAGTTCTTTGCAAAATTAAGATTTTTTTTTTCCACAAAATTGTCATTGTAACAGGTTATTTCTCACACACAGCATATGCATACCACAAATTACACCCCAAAACACATTCTACTACTCCTCCTGAGTATGGCGATACCACGTGTGTGGGATATTTTTACAGTCTGGCCACTTAGAGAGGCCCAACATGCAGGGAGCACTTGTCCTGGTGCTCCAGGGCCTTCAGAATTGTACTAGGTGGTTGAGAAATGAAATGTAGGTGCTATGAGTAAGCACCTACTGTAGGATGCGAAACGCGTCAGATGGACCTTTCGTTCGTTGTCTATATCACCCTTTGATGCAATAAAATCGTTTTTGGAAATTGGATCGTTTGAGTGCGGCTACTTCCAACCTTGTTGCTGTTACTACTTGATTGCTTCATCAGCCTGCACCTGCCCTTGTGAGTCAGCACACCAGATCCACACGAGCTGTGGTACCCTCTGAGGGGTGAGCCTGCACTATGCAGGGAGCACTATCAAGTGTTCTAGGAGCATAAATTACACATCTCATTTCTCAACCACCTATTACATTTTTGGAGGCCCTGGAGCACCAAGACAATGGAAACACCCACAAAATGAACTAATTTTTGAAAACTAACACCCCAACGTATAATCTATGAGACATAATGAGTCTTTTGAACGGTTCATTTTTTTCCAGAAGTTTTTGGAAAATGTGGGGGTATAAATGAAAAC
>BLSH010311367.1:176664-198246 GCA_018402905.1 Glandirana rugosa
ACCTTCACGATCTTCATCCCAAGTTTATGCGGGATCAAGGAAGAGACGACCTCCACACAGGCCATTCCGGCTGTCAGATATATTCATCTGAGGTCTGTGTCGATTCTCCTCTCCAGGGGGTCCTTGAAGGAGACCGTATCCTCTAATGGGAGTGTCACGTACCTTGCCAACCTCATCAGGGCCGCATCCACTAGTGGAGCTGCCTCTTTTTCCCCTCTTCTTCTTTGAAAGGGTACAGCTTTTGGACTTTGGTTGCTAATGAGCCCCTTCTTTCCACTTTGCTCCATTCATCCGAGATAATTCCCCCCTAGCTCCGCTAGAAAGGGGAAATGAGAGTGCTCCCTACTGAGCTGTTTAAACATTTTTTTTTGTTTTGGAGGCGATACGGCCAGCTCTTCCAAGTCCATCGCCTCTTTTACCACCTCCAGCAGAGAAGGAACTAGGGCGTATTTGAACCCTACTTCTAGCACTTCCATCTGTGACTCACTGTCCGATTGAGCCAGAGACTGCCGATCAGGCTGGAAGGCATCTAATTGATCATTCCACTGGCTCTCACCCACTAGGGACCTTGGAGGATCTGCAGGGGGCATGTGAGGTTGACGGGCTTCCCTTTCCTGCAGGGGGCACGTGAGGTTGACGGGCTTCCCTTTCCTGCAGGGGGCATGTGAGGTTGACGGGCTTCCCTTTCCTGCAGGGGGCACGTGAGGTTGACGGGCTTCCCCTTCCTGCAGGGGTTATGTGAGGTTGACGGGCTTCCCTTTCCTGCAGAGGGCATGTGAGGTTGACGGGCTTCCCTTTCCTGCAGGGGGCATGTGAGGTTGACGGGCTTCCCTTTCCTGCAGGGGGCACATGAGGTTGACGGGCTTCCCTTTCCTGCAGGGAATTATTAACAACCCGTTTGATCAAAGCCTCCAGGTGCTGATCTGGGTTCTTTCTTTCGACCACCGATTTTTGGTAGCAGTGGTCACACCGCCAGCATAGTTTCTCCTGGGAGCGTGGAGGGGGGGGGCGGTGTGTATCCTTACTGCGGTGCCCTGACCCTGAGCGGGATCCGTGAAGACCAGATCTAGAAGACGACTGATGATAATGCTGATGGTGAGATGTAGATGAGCCGCTCCTCTGCGAGCTTCGGCGTAAGTCAGACCTATGAGGGCTGAGGGAAGAAAGAGAGTAGAAGAAGCTTTAGGCTTACTGCCGCAGTCTCACCATCCCCTGTCAATGCCTAACCCTTTCCCCCAGCCATCTCCCATCCCAAGGAACCTGAGTGGTACCTGTGGAGCGAGGGCTGGCCATCAGGGGGTAGAGAGGCATCCATCTGCAATGAGAATCTGCAGAGAGAGACGAAGAATAAAATGCCAGGGTACAGAGCATCCAGAGCCTGGAGTGCCCAGACTTCAGATCCAGATCCCCCCCCCTCTCCCCCGCTGCCCACCTTACCTGAGGAGCTCACCCACGCAGCCCAGGGAAGCTGCTGCAATGCCCGTATGCATTCCCGAGGCTGTGTGGGGCTACCCGGCCATTTACAATGCAGCGTGACGTCATCGCCCGGTGCCGCCGGGAACCCGCATGTCCATGCACGAGCCGGGCCTCATTTTCGTCCGGCAGACACACATGTGCAGAGCGGCACAGGGAGGCGGAAACAGTGGCCGTAGCAATCTTCAGGTAGGTGAACCATCCACTTGGTCCAAACGGAGGACAAAAAAGGAACACGGCAATCAGGAGAGAGCAAAGATTTATGGGGGCAGAGCCACCCACACATCTGCTGCCATGGAGTCTGCCAGGAAAAGAAGGTTTACTGACATTGATGTTTTTCAAAAAAAGCAATTTACAAAGAGCTGCGTGAAGTTGGCAGTTATTTTTGCGGCACAAATCAGTGCAAACGCGGCACAAACAAATGGTATATTTTTATTCAGGTTTTACAAACATGGGATGCCAACTTCACACAGCTTTAATAAAGAAGAGACTTTTATAGGAGAATTTGCTGGAGTGCTGCTTTGCTTGGTTAAGAGAACTGTGCATGGCCCAACCTTTTCTGGCCTTCATTCTCTTTATGTTCAGAAGATGACGTATAGGAAGGATGTTCTCCTGTGACTAAAAACTCAGCATGTGGTGACTATTGCCCTCTATATGCTGATAGCGCACAGCCGCGACAGATCCCGACAATACTGTCGAGATCCACCCTGCCGCCTGATTGACAGCTGGCTCTGCCTCACTAGAGCCTGAGCCAGCTGTACCTGCCCCTCCCCTGTCCGAGGGGGGGAAGGGGGGCAGATCCCTGTGGGGGGTGGCAAAACTACGCATGTGAAGTAAAACCTTGTGTACAAAATCCACCAAACCAGCAATACGCGGCGCAAACAAATGGTGCGTTTGTTTTTAAAATTCAGCAACATTGGGTGAAAAGTGGGCGGGGCTTGCATTGAATTGAATGTTTAATATCTCAGAAACCGAACCGGCGCAAACGCTCATTTTTGCGGCGCAAACCAGCGCAAACGCGTCACAAACAAATGGTGCGTTTGTTTTTAAAATTCAGCAACATGGGGTGCAAAGTGGGCGGGGCTTGCATTAAATTGAATGTTTAATATCTCAGAAACCAAACCGGCGCAAACGCTCATTTTTGCGGCGCAAATCAGCGCAAAGAATGGTATATTTTTATTCAGGTTTTACAAACATGGGGTGCCAACTTCACACAGCTGTAGCCAGACAGTTCTGAGCAACTTCATCATCATATGAAAGATGGGTTAAGACATCACAAGATCAGAACCACATGCTTGAAAAGCCTTCCCTTAGTGCAGCGGTTCTCAACTCCGGTCCTCGGGACCCACTAACAGGCCAGGTTTGCAAGATAACTGAAATACATCACAGGTGATATCATTTGCTGCTCAGTGATTGCAGCATTCTAGTCTGCATCTCCCCAAGGTAATACTGAAAATCTGGCCTGTTGGTGGGTCCTGAGGACAGGAGGTGAGAACCACTGCCTTTGTGCCACTGCACTCTCCAACTGCTCTACAAAGAAACCTCAGTCTGTATATAAGAATACAAAACCCCCCAACTTATGGGTACTAATGTATGAAATCAGCCTTAACAAAAGACCCCCATAATAAAATCTAACCCCCCCCTCCCAGCAACAATAGACCCCTGTCAGCAACAACAGCTCTCCCAGCAACAATAGACCCCTGTCAGCAACAACAGCTCTCCCAGCAACCACCAACAATAGACCCCTCTCTTGAAGCGGAGTTCCACCCTATTAAAAGTCAGCAGCTACAAAAAGTTTAGCTGCTGACTTTTAGTAATCAGACACTCACCTGTGCCAGGCTTGAGCGATGCAGCTACCTGGCGCTTCGCTCCTCTCCCCCTCCCCTCGGCGGCACTGGCATCACAAGTGTGGGCGCCCGGCTTTGGCTTCAAAGTCGGGCGCGCCCTGCGAATGCGCGAGTCGCGATGCTCACTGTGAATGGCCGGTGCATCTTCGGGGACATATCCCAGAAGATCACCGGGTGGGAGGGGGGAAGGTGAACTCTGCGGAGCCAATTGTGGCATGTCGGGGGGGTCACCAACACTTAAAGTGGAAGTTCCATTTGTGGGTGGAACTCCACTTTAAAAGTAGATCCCTCCTAGGACCTAGCAACAATTGACCCCCCCAGCATCATAATACACCACCAGCAACAGTAGATCTCCCCAACAACCATAAACCCCCCAGCAGCACACTCCGGCACCCCTTGCCATTACATACATTCAGTGCTGGAGATACTGGAGGTCCTGGAACTGCATTCCCTTAAATACAACAGCTTTGTCATATCTGCACCTTCTCACACAGGGAATTATAAAAGTACATTTAGATATCAGGAATCTACAAAGATATAATACATGAGCTGTAGAGACAAATGAGATAAACTCATGGAAAAAGAAAGAATTGTCTGCAATTGTAAGATTTCCACTGACCTTCCATGCATGGTCCTGTCCTGGAGAGAGGAGATGGGGATCTCTGGTGTCACTCAGCTCACTTCCCTGTATATAGGGAAGGGGTGGAGAGGATATGCAGAGTGATTCCTGAGAAATGAAACTAACATTTCTAATATCCTGGCTGTGCATTTGGTGTTTGCAGCTCTGATGGCATCCCTCCAGGTAGAGGCACAGTCAGCTCCATTCATCTCTTATGCAGCTTATTTTAGCATGGTTACGGTTTCCCAATGTAGGTGGATCATGTATAGCCAGAAACTTTTTATTTCTAGTTTCGGGTGGAGTGGGGAAGGATTAGAACCTTTGCCAGGTTGTCACAACTTTTTGGGGCTTTGTTAGAGAGATTTCCATGGTTTTCACAGACAGCCTGCTTCCGAGATCAGTGAGTAACTAACTATTTAAAAAAAAACTAAAAGCAGAAAATATATGAGATCTTATAATTGTTGATATACAAGTTATGACAATTACAAAGCAGTCTTTAAAAAAAAAAGGTTCAGGGGACTGGAACTCCGCTTTAAAACACACTGGCAGGGAACATATTTAACCCCTTGATCGCCCCCTAGTGTTAACCCCTTCCCTTCCAGTGACAATTATACAGGGCCGGCCCTACCAATAGGCGGAGTAGGCGGCCGCCTAGGGCGCACTGGCGCCTAGGGCGCCACCTGGCCGCTGTTGTCACTGGCCGTGGCTGCCCTGCATGATCATCTCATCATCACAGAGGAGAGCCTCAGCTGGAAAGTCTCAGACAGTGTCCCTCTGGACAGGAGACGGGAGCCAGCACGCTCACAAAGTTGTTTGTGTTGATGGAGAGAGCCGCGGCTGGAAGCATGTCTCCACTGGCAGTGGCACTGATTTACTGGCCAGCACCATAGCTGCCCCGGCCTGCACCCACGTGGGATGCACAGTATTCAGGCTGCCTGCCATGGAGTTCAAACCATTCCCGCCTCCCACAATGAAGGCGGCTCTGCTCTGCATCATCCGAGTCCTAACTATGGCATGTCAGCAGCTGTAGAATCACTCGTTACTTGTGGGCAGACAGACAGAGCCTGGAGGAGTCACCTCACCCACCAAGGCATTGGACAGCAGAGGATGCCACTGTGAGGAGAGGAACACCAAGCAGGGTGTCAGATAGTCGGATCTTTGCAGAGCCCAAGAAGATTGTCAACTCAGCTGGTGTGGTGTGGTGAGTAAAAACTGTCACTGCAATAATGAGATTATTTGTATTATTACATGCCATGGCATTTGCAAATGTATTGTATATAGATATAGTAGTGACTGAAAATACCCCCCCACCCTAGTGAAGATGTATTTCATGTGTACAGGTGATGCTGTATTGATTGGCGCTGGTGAGGCTTTATTTGATGGGCACAGGTGATGCTGTATTGATGGGCACGGGTGAAGCTGTATTTGATGGGCACAGGTGATGCCGTATTGATTGGCGCTGGTGAGGCTGTATTTGATGGGCACAGGTGAACCTGTATTGATGGGCACGGGTGAGGCTGTATTTGATGGGCACAGGTGAGGCTGTATTGATTGGCGCTGGTGAAGCTGTATTTGATGGGCACAGGTGAGGCTGCATTTGATTGCCACTGATCAGGGTGGGCAGGGGAAAGAGGGTGGGGTCAGGGGTGGAGCCAGGGGGGGCGGCAAAATGAGGTTTCGCCTAGGGTGTCAAAAATCCTTGCCCCAGCCCTGCAATTATACAGTAATCAGTGACTATTTTTAGCTCTGATCGCTGTATGAATGTCACTGGTCCCAAAAGAGTGTCAAAAGTGTCCGATCTGTCCGCCGCAATATCGCAGTCCCGATAAAAATCGCAGATCGTCGCCATTACTAGTAAAAAAATAATAATAATAATAATAAAAATGCCATAAATCCATTCCCATAGTTTGTAGACCCGATAACTTTTAACTTTTTTAACCTAACTGATGAAGAAATATTTTTTTTTGGATATTTATTATAGCAAAAAGTAAAAAATATTTTTTTTTTTCAAAAATGTTTGCTCTTCATTTGTTTATAGCGCAAAAAAATAAAAAACACACAGGTGATCAAATACCACCAAAAGAAATTTCTATTTGTGGGGGAAAAAAAGGAGGTCCAATTTCTTTGGGTACAATGTCGCACGACCGCGCAATTGACAGTTAAAGCGACACGGTGCCATATCGCAAAAAATGGTCCTGTCAGGAAGGAGGTAAATCCTTCTGGGGCTGAAGTGGTTAATTAACCGGTTCCTGACTGACTTGCGTACATTTACTGCTGCAGAGTGGCAGCGTCCCGCAAATCGCCGTTTATAAACTGCGGCAACTTTTGTGCAAACCAATCAATAAACGCAGATTGCACTTTTTTTTTTACCAGAAATATGAGGAAGAATATAAATCAGCCAAAATCGATGAATGCGTTTGTTTTTTTATATTTTTTTTTTTTTGATTTGTATTCTAGCAAAAAGTTAGAAATATTGTTTTTTTCTACAAAATTCTCCATTTTTTTGTTTATAGCGGTGATCAGAAATGGCGCAGAGGTGATAAAATACCACCAAAAGAGAGCTCTATTTGTGGGGGAAAAAAAAGGACGCAAACTTTGTTTGGGTGCAACGTCGCACAACCGCGCAATTGTCAGTTAAAACGACGCAGTGGCAAATCGCAAAAAGTGCTCTGGTCCTAACCTTCCGGTCCTTAAAGTGGTAGTAAACCCATCCATTTAACAGTTTAAAAACCAGTCACATTTCCGGCATGTGCCGGAAATGTAACACTCTCATTGGTTGTGCTCTAAACCAAACTGTCAAACCATCCAATGGCTGGTGTCATAGCTGATCACATGTGCAGTATCATGGCAGTTGTAGATTAAACAGAGGCCAAGATGGCAGCTTCCTTGGTTGAAAATGGTAGAAGAGTTTACTACCACTTTAAGTGGTTAATGCATAGAAGATGATTTCACAATTATGTGATTTTTAATGATGGAGGAAGAAGGTCCACTTTAAGGAATATGTAAATCTCAAACTTTTTTCTTTTGTTTAAGATAGAATGTGGAAATTTGACAAGCCCTATCAGGTTTATGTTGCTGTCTGTCCCTCCAGATGGGTACATTCATCCTCTCAGTTTGTCCTGGTGACCATTATTAATGAGGCTGAGAGCAACAGAAATCCAAAATTTTACAGTTGTCGTGGCAATGGCAATAAGGGGGGAATCTTCCAATGGGGACTAAGAAGGAACCTCTCTCAATTTGTAGAGATTTCCTCTCATTTCCTATCATGTCGCCTACACAGGAAGTAAAGGGAAATCGCTTCAATAAGAACAGCAAAAAATAGACTTTAAACCCTTCCCTACTCTCTCTGCAATAAAAAGAAGTGTTGGCTGTATATTCACTTTGAGAACTTCTGGGTGATATAATATGTTGTGACTGTGTAGAAGAGAGAAAAAGTAAAGGCCAAAAAGAAAGGTTTTGACAGCAGACTCTAGAAAATATGTTGGGTGGAACGTGTCAGAGTGTGAGGATCCAAGTGGGGTCTTGTCCTGACCATGTGGATCAATAAAGCTTTGTGAGAACACTGGATATACTGTACATGGCATATGTTTTTTTCCTAACACGGTGTTGGTTGCAGTACCTTAATCCAAACCAAGCACCCTGATTATCTTATACATGTAGCACCCCCCTAGATAGGTGCTAGGATTGGGTAAATATATTTTTGGCTCACTGTGTTCAGTGGAGCTGTGTTTTTGTTTCTAGGTAAATTTAGTTTGTCTCACAGTAACCAGTGTGGTTGCAATTGCTGTATCAGGTAACTTTAGTTGTGCCCACTGTAATCAGTGCAACTGCATGCCATTAGGTAGGTCTGCTCAGTGTTTCAGCTGATGCTGGTTTGATTGTTTCCTCTGTTTTCCAGAAAGCAGTAGATTCCTCTGAAACATAGGTGTGGAGCAGGGGTCTTTAAATTATGGCCCTCCAATTGTACAGGAAATACAATTCCCATCATGCCTAGTCATGTCTGTGAGTGCCAGAGTCTTACAATGCCTCATGGGATGTGTAGTTCTGCAACAGCCGAAGGGTTGTAGTTTGGAGATCCCTGGTGTGGAGCAATGCAAATAGCAGTATTGATATTTATACAGCCCTGGTCAATCCGAAAGTGGGTAGCCCCGAAGGCGGCTAGGAGTCTCTATAAATACACTGAGAAACAGTCTTTTCCTTCAGGAGAGGAACACAGCGCGGAGGGTTTGCTACCCTCCAGGGCAGTGCTGCCCTATGCTTGCTGTTCGTGGAGTCTCAGGTGGGCGACCTGAGGGCCTGGATGCTGAAGCTATAGAGAGCTGCCTGAGGGGCTGTCATCTGAAGATCTAGTCTGGTAAGACTGGAGTAAGGTCTCACATGGATGTTGGAAGTAGGCAACCAACTTTCCATGGAACTTGTGAGCACAGACTGCTGAGAGAAATCGTAGAGACTTTTGGGGCTGCTGCCACCCACCTGGTGTTAGAGAGTCAGCTGTGCGTTTGTTTAAAGGGGACATCGACTGGTGTCCTGAAGAGCTCAGTCTATCTAATTCTACCCTTTTAACTGCTTCTACTACAAAGACAAGTCCCCAGTTTGCTTTTGCAAGATTGCTTCAGATTTACAGAAAGGAATACACTGTCCTCAACCTATACATACCGTATATACTCGAGTATAAGCCGTCTCGAATATAAGCCGAGGCACCTAATTTTACCACAAAACACTGGGAAAAGTTATTGACCCGAGTATAAGCCTAGGGTGGTAAATGCAGCAGCCAGAACACAGGAATTGTAGCCAGAACACAGGGACAGGGAGCCAGAACTCAGGGATTGTAGCCAGGACACAGAGACTGTAGCCAGAACACAGGTATTGTAGCCAGGACACATGGATCTTATCTAGGACACAGACTGTAGCCAGAACACAGGTATTGTAGCCAGGACACATGGATTTTATCCAGGAAACAGAGACTGTAGCCAGAACACTGGTATTGTAGCCAGGACACATGGATTTTATCCAGGACACAGACTGTAGCCAGAACACATAAGGGATGAGTAAGGTAGATTCACATTAAACAGAGCTGTGCTGCTTCTAAGAGCCGTTCTGTGCTGTGTAAGTGTGACTAAACACATTGGAATGCAAAGAATGCTGAGTGAGAGCTGCAGATCTTTATGGAGATCAGGAGGTGGGCGGGACTGAACAGCTAACATCAGCTTGTCCCGCCCACCTCCCCCGACATCAAGATGAAAATCTGACACCTCTCTCAGCATTCTCTACATTCCAATGTGATTAATCACAGTTACAAAGCACAGAACGGCTCTTAGAAGCAGCCCGGCTGTGTTTAATGTGAATCTACTCATCATCCACAGACACTGACTCGAGTATAAGCCAATGGGGGTCTTTTTCAGCACAAAAAATGTGCTGAAAAACTCGGCTTATACTCGACTATATACGGTAGTTATTTTTCTTTTTGGAGTATCTCACTCAATTCCTTCAACCCTATCCCAGTGACTACAAAAATAAATAAAAACAACAAAAAGAACACCCCTGGTTTTTGAGAAAAGTGTGACTGTGATCGTGTGCCTGGGTTTGGAGCAATCTACTGGGAAAAGAACCTGTGCAATTTTGGGGGTATCGCTACATACAGTACATCTTCCCAATCACAAGAAAGAGGTCAAGGAGGACAACAGAATAATCTCACATCATCACCGAGCTAGAGTTCTGCTAACACTTCCTCAGCTTATGCATCTACCTCAGTCACAGCCTAGTTGGTTGCAAATAGCATTTACCTTCAGTGTTTTGCTTAAAAGGGAAATTTACATCTGCCTTTCCGTCAGAGCTAAGCAGTAAGTTGAAGCCAAGGAGCTAATGGTGCCATATGAATGTAGCCATGCCCCCGTAGGGGTTGCTGAAAGTAGTGGTTCACCTGTCACCCTGCCCATCCAAACATCCATCTCAGACACTCAGAGACATATATCAGTCCATTGCTTTGTTTTTTGGGTTTTTTTATTGAGGGGTATTGAACGTGGATAGGGAATTGGGAATATTGGGATGCCCAAGAACATTCAGTGTAAATTTGCTTAGGACTCCTATATACACTCCAGTATATACACTTCACTCTTCTCTCCAGTACCAACACATGCTGCAGACTGTTACTCCTTCTCCAGCACTTCCCTTGCTGCAGATTATCACTCCTCCAGACTAATTAGCACCCCATGGGTAGGCCTGACACACTAACTCAGCCAGGCCTCGTGGACTGCCTTTTGCGAGCAGAGGCCTCGGGCCTCTTTTGTGTAAGAAAGTTCAGGTGCTAGCTGTCTTCTCCTCAGCTACCACTCCCAGATAGGTTTCTTCAGGCCCTGCCAGCCAGCATGGCTGCAATGACCACTCTCCACTGCCCTTTCCACAGTCCTCTCCTCTGGCTCTGCACCCTTTCCAGCTGCAAACTCCCAGCTCCTCTCAGGTGTGCCTCCCAGTCCCCAAACTGTGCCTCACTCACCAGCACTTCACTTGCTGCGAACAGTAGTCCTCCTGCAGACTCTTAGAGTGTTCTCTCTCCAGGGGGCGTGTCCTGATGTGATCGGCGACGGACGTCTTGGAGAAGGGCTCCGCATATCCTACACCTAATCCTTTGCCATCCGCCTGTTCTGGAGCTTTGGGGGGCCATCCACCCCAGGGCTACCTTTACAGACATCTGCGCATCCATACCTGGGTGTATTGCATTGCAGCGCTCTGGCCGGACGGCCGGCCTCATTACGCAAGTCCCCGGCTTGTGGCCTAGTCCACGAACGGACATTATCCAGCTTCAATTGGGCCATCGGAGGCATCATCGGATCCCAACCAGCTGCAAACCTTCCCTGTGGCCGGATTGACTGCTTTGTGCCCGTGCGGCATGTGGTGCCTGTGCGTGGAGGGGCTGAGGTGGAAGTTGCGGCCCTCCATGCTCCCCCAGGCTGCTGCCATCTTGCCATCAGGGCCTGTGCTCTCCTATTCTAGGGGGAAGAAGGCAGGGCTGCACTGGAGCCGTGCACCGTAGTGCAGGACATTGTGTCTACTATCCTGAACATCCGGCCGGCTGGGGGGAGCGAGCGGCGCGAACAGTTGGGATCCACGGTCCTGAGGCCTACCGTCACCCTGAAGCCTGCAACACTCCTATAGGCCACGACCCAGTGAGTGCACCCCACAGTGACTGTGTGGCCCAGTATAAGGGGTTTTACATCCCCTGATAATTTGAGGGCCTGATGTGTTCTCCTACAGAAAACCCTCGCTGAAGTATATAACTGTAAATACCTCTCTCTGGCTGGTGTCATCCTATAATTGTGAGTTTTTACCCAGCACATATACTGCCTGGTAGGGGAGCAAGGAGAATACAATACACAAAGGCGGCAGAATGATGGTTAAATATGGGCCGCCCGTGCCTGTGTCGGCAGTGGATTAACTGACTAGATTCAGAAGGCAGGATGGCGCTGATAACTCAGCGGGCCTAGCGCACGCCCCGCAGCCTGCAGCACATGCAGTCTCTTCTACGCTGCCGTCGCAGGGGGTGAGCGCAGCTGAACCAGCTATCTTTGCTACACAGAGTGAGCCCCCACTAATGATGGATACCCCATATAGCCCCACGGGCAGTACAGCTTCTGGGGCTCCAATAGTGGAACCATAATGCTGGCTATCAAGGATTGTAAAACTTCCCTGTCTCTGAAAATTGAAACCATCCGCACTGACTAATCCCTGCTGAAGCAGGATGTACAGACTCTAAGGGAGAGAACTGGCGCTGCTGAGGAACGTATTAATACCTTAGAAGACCCAGTACAACCACTGTCAGCTACTGTGCAGGCGAATGCCAACGAACTGGTGGCCCTCCACGCTAAAGTAAATGACCTGGAGAACCGTTCCAGAAGAAATAACCTCCGCTTTGTGAGGTTCCTTGAATGCTCCGAGGGCTCCAGACCGGAACGGTTCCTACACTCCTAGCTGCGGGAGGTGCTGGGGGTTTAAGCCCTGTCTCATGCCCTCCTTATTGAGAGGGCGCATCGCAATCCACCACGCGCGCCAAATCCTGGGACTCCCCCACGATCCCTGATTCCATGAATCCTTAACTTCCAGGACAAGGTGGCGATTCTACGCTTGGCCAGAGAGAAGGACCCACTTCAATACAACGGGAACACCATATCAATTTATCCTATCTTCTTTGCAGATGTCCAGTGTCAACGTCTCTCCTTCTCCGCGGTAAAAAACCGCCTTAGACAAGAGGGCCTACAATACGCCATGCTCTTTCCTGCCAAACTAAGAGTCACTTGCGATGCTAAAGCTCACTTTTACAATACCCCTAAGGAGGCCATGACTTGGCTGGAGGACCGCTTTGGCCCACAACGTAGGCAGGGACGCACGGGACAATGAATATGACCATTCTGTTACTTCCCCGTATAGTCCGTTACCCAACTGGCTCCCGGGCCGTGCCTATTGATGGACCCATTCTGTGATACTTAATAAGTTCTCCTGTTTGAGATTCCTGGAGGGGATCATTGGCGGATACATGACTAACTGCCTACAATTACAATCAATGACAGTGGTAGGTTGACCCGGAATATGTTCTCACATGGGCTACAACTCTCCTGAGAAGTGGTCTCCACACTACAGCTGTATGTCTTCAACTTGGATTGTATTGGTCTCACATAGCCCTTGAAAGGCGTGTGAGACAACGCGAAAGCTCCTACACCTGATCCTGAACCTGAACTATGATCGACTGGACCATGGCCACGGCTGCCCATACCAGGCTAGGTCCCCTCCTGGGCCTACCACAGGGGGGGGGGCAGATCTATCCATGGCCATTTTGCAGCTCCAATGTACTGTACTTATCCTCCATGGGCACTGGCTATGTTTTTAAGGAGCTCTTTGTCCATAATACTAACCCCATCCCACTGAATAGCAAAGCCACGGGAGTTGTTTTTTGTCTGTTTCTTTCCCTTTTTTTTGGACACTTTTTTTGCATTTCTAGACAGTTTGGGATCCAAGTTTGCTAAGTTGGGGATGGCTGAGCGGGGAGGGTTGAGTGGGAGAAGGGATGGTTTTCTATTATGGACCCTTTGTGATTCATTGTTCAACTATTGTTTTTTCTTGCTCTTATACAAAGGGAATTTTTTGTTTCTATAAACTATTTCTGGGTGCACCAAAACTTCTTTATTTGGCTTGAGTTCTATAATGTTTATTTATGTAATGCTCCTTATGGTATAGAAACTGTCTTATATGTTATAAATGGCTAAATTACTTAAAATTATTTCCTGGAATTTAAGAGGGGCGAACTCTCCACACAAGCGGTCCTTGATTTTCTCTTTCCTTAAACGCTACCAGCCACACATCATTTGCCTTCAGGAGACTCATCTGATTAAGGACAGGTTGCGCTCACTTAAACAACCGTGGTTGGCCTCCTCATACAATGCCACCCACACTACGTACTCCAGAGACGTCTCCATCTTGCTGGCCAAATCCTTACCAATTGAAATCCTATCCATCCAGACGGACCCGGAAGGCAGATTTGTTATACTCACCATGAAACTTGTCAGAAAGACCTTTACTCTGGTCAATGTTTACGTCCCCCCCCCATTTGCTCCTGATCTCTTTTCTAAATTGTCCTTTTTCCTTGTTGCTAGAAATCCTGGGCCTGTGCTATATGTAGGGGACTTTGATGCTGTTTTAGACCCCTCGCTGGACCGCTTGGGAGGTAGTGATAAATCCTGCCCCTCTTTTGTTGATTGGGCAGCGGTCTATAATCTAACTGAGCTGTGGAGGTGGAAACACCCTACCAACGTCAATTTTCGTGCCATTTTGATTCCTTTCACACAATGTCTTGAATTGACCTTGCGTTTGCCACACCTGATGTCCTCCCACTGGCCTTCTCGGTATCTTACCTGCCCAGAGGGGTGTCTGACCATGCACCTCTGACAATAGATCTCCTCCTCCTACCTGCATATGGGCCTACTATGTAGCACATGAGCCCACAATGGCTGGAGGACGAGATTGTACAGAGGTCCTGTGGAAAGGACATTGTGGATTATTGGAGACTCAATAGAGGGTCTACTGACTCCTCAAATGTTTGGGAGGCATCCAAGGCTGTATTGAGAGGTGCCTTTATGGCTGTGACGGGTGTCCTGCGTAAAAACGCCATAAAATGCACCAATGAATTGGAAGAGGCAAAGGTGGTTGCAGAGGCGGATTATGTGGCATCCTGATCCCTCTAGGCGTGATTTGTGGTTGTCTAGACGTAGGGAATACGAACTTAAATTGTTGGACCTGACTCAAAAACGCATGTTTCATGTGACCCAGAAAATATTTGAACACGGTAATAAGGCCGGGTGGCTTTTAGCTTACTTAGTTAGGCCGGACCATACTCCTATTTCTATTCCCCGAATTCTTACATCACAGGGAGGGATCAGTGACACCCCACAGGATATTATGGAAACATTTCTATCCTTCTATAAAGACCTATATGCCACAAGGGCCCACTATTTAGATACGTACCTGATCGAATATCTAGCACAAATCCCTATCCCACATTTAACTGATCAAGAGACTGAGGACTTAGAGGCCCCCATAACGGTGGGGGAAATCAAACTGACAATTTCACAACTTCCAAATCACAAATCCCCAGGCCTGGACGGCTTCCCGGCCGAATGGTATAAAAAATGTAATACATTGCTTAGCCCTCTCCTTCTTAATACATATAATGAAGCATTAAAAAGAGGTGTCCTCCCACCGTCCATGAGGGAAGTGCTGATTGTGCTACTATTAAAGCCTACTTTGTGACTCCTATCACCCCATATCCCTTATAAATGTGGATGTTAAAATCCTTGCTAATGTTCTGGCCAATTGTATTAACTTAGTAATTGAAAAACTGATAGGATGCTACCAGGGAGGCTTCATACCCTGGAAGGTCCACCCGAATGAACATACGTAGACTCTTCCATAACTTGCAATACCCACGCGAATGTACACCTACCACGGTAATAGTGTCACTTGACACTAAAAAAACTTTTGACAGTGTGAAGTGGTCCTACTTGTTTAAAGAGCTATGGATTTGGTCCACGTATGATAGCCTGGATCAAACTCCTACATTGCTCCCCGCTGGCCCATATAAGGGTTAACTCCAGGGTGGCGGAGGCATTCCCAATCACCAGGGGAACCAGACAGGCGTGTCCTTTATCCCCCTCCTGTTTGCCCTGGCCATGGAGCCCCTGGCCATTCAAATCCGTAGAACTCCATGAATAAAAGGCCTCCCTATTGGGACTATAGAGGAGCGTATCTCACTATATGCTGACGATGCCCTGGTGTATCTGCCTGACCCACAAGACTCCCTCAAAAATCTATTATCTATAATCAACGCCTTTGGGGATTACTTGGGCTTCAGGGTGAATTGGGAAAAATCGACCCTCTTCCCCTTAGATCAAACAGGATCAGAGCTACAGGTTGTCTCTTCCTTTCGATACTTGGGCGTGATGATACATTTACCTCTTTCCAAGTATATCACAAATAACCTATGCCCTTTATTAACACAACTACAGGAGCACACTAAACATTGGATGGACCTCCCACTGGATCTTATGGGTAAAGCCAATATCATTAAGATGATTTATCTCCCTAAATTGCTCTATGTTCTGGCCAATGCCCCGTGCAGGATGCCAAAATCTATCTTTAAACAAATTGATTCTATATGCACTACATTCCTATGGCAGGGTGGACCACCAAGGATAGCCCTCGAGACGCCCCGACTCCCTTCCCATTTAGCCGCCTAGCCTTTCCCAATTTTTACTTCTATTATCTGGCCTCACAACTGGTATCCATACACGACTGGTTACACCCTACTGATACTAACGCCTGTACCAGCACGGAAGGGACCATTGTCTCTTCTATGGAGACACTACATAACATGATCTACAGAGACACTGTCCCCGACCGACCTGGGGTAACAATAATACGCATGTCCCTCTCTCTCTTTCAGTTAATTAAAAATAAACACATTCAGGAGTCTTGGAGTGCCTCACTGAACATGCCCCTGTGGTTTAACAGAACACTTTTAGAGAGCTGGAATTCATCCCAGACCCGGTTAGGTGGTCTCTAGGGGAGTCAAGTACCTGTGTCATCTTTTTGATGCACTGGGCTTTAAACCCTTTCGACAATTACAACAGGAGTTTGACCTCCCAAACTCTTATATATTTTACTACTACTGAGACATGCGGTGAAGGCACAATTTGGTACCTTAGATAACCCACTCCATATGCCCCCACTGGAAAAACTGCTAAGAGACCCTACCACTACCAAGCTTATCTTGACTTACTATATGTCCCTGGTTACAGACACTAACCCTAGATTTCGGGTTGCTCAAACTAAATAGTCGAATATGGATACACAGATTACTGATGATTGGTTAGAATTCACTGAAACCTTCAAATCATCGGTTATCTACTTTAGGGACCGAGTTATTAAAATTAAGGTTTTCCACCAATCTCACCTTACCCCATATAAGCGCTATAAAATGGGTTTACAACCCACAGACAAATGCTTTAGGGGATGTGGTCAACAGGCAGACTTTATGCATTGCTTTTGGACGTGCCCTATAGTGCAGCACTTTTGGAGGGAGATTGGCTCTTTCATCTTGTCGGCTTTGGGCCTCCCCATCATTATCAACCCCAAAGATTGTCTTCTAGGAATTTTTGGGAACCTATCCCTGTCAGCCTCGGCAAAGAGACTTCTGCGTATCCTTTTTTTCTACGTAAAGAAATCTCTCCTGTTGACTTGGAAGGGCTCGCTGACGCTAAATAAAATAATGTGATTGAAACTAATAAATGATGCACTACCCCTATACAAAATCACATTTGATACTAGGAAGAGAAGTAAGGGATTCCATAAGGTTTGGGGAAGATAGCTGGCCAGTCCCCTTACCTTATGCCCCCCTTTGCCATGATGATCCTCATTGGTTAATGTACTGGCCGGATCTAACCTTTCCATTTCAAGTTAATTATTATTAGGTCCCGCTGTACTTTAGATGGACTTCAGCCTAGCCAACTGGAAATGTGTACCTGAGCCATATGCTGATAATTTTATTCCTGGAAAACGTTATTAACATTGTATAAGCCATCACTGCTGTGCACCTGCTGGTTAAACTTGATGCCCGATGGGCTTTTGTTTGTTTTTATATTTGTATGTCTTTTATAATCAATAAAAATACCTTATTAAAAAAAGTGTTCTTTCTCCTGCTGTCCTCACTTTCTGCTCTCCAATGTGCCTCTCCTTCCAGGATCTCTTCACTCCTCCTGGATGCACGCAAGCCTCAACCCAGGGTCACCCCCCCCCCCCCGACTTGGGGCTCCCCATGGGCTCGGCAGCCTCCACACTCTGTCACTCCATCTTCCACCCGACAACTCCTCCCCAGCTGGGCTGACCCCAGGTACTTAGCTGGGGCTAAGTACCTGGGGTACATAATTGGGCTGCCCCCTGCCAATCCAAGTTGGGAATTGGTCAGAGCTCCTTAAGATACTCCAGGTAGAATCCACCTCTCTCATCCCTCCTTCTATCACCTTCTAGAAAGAAAGGGGAGGTAACTGAGAAGTGACTCCACCTGTGAGTCACCAGATGCAACCCTGAGCAACTCCCAGCCCAGAATCAAAATAAACAGGCCTAGCAAAAAGCTAAGCCTGCCAAATTTACCTACACTGCCAGAGAAAAGTCCTACTCTAGCACCTCACGACCTAGAGTGGAGAAGATAACTTTTTGGTGTTTATAGAGTTGGTGGAATTGGTGACGGTGACGTCCATAGCAGTTATGGAGGTGGAAAGGTGAAGGTAGTTGTGGAGCACTTGATGCCAAATCTTGACCTTTACTGAGATGCAGTTTGGAGTCAGATGACCAGGAGTAAGCGAGGAACCTGAAATCAAGGAGGAGTGGAGGATGTTGAAGACAGGAGATGAACTGTTCAAAATGCATTAACTTGTCAGAGGGCACAACAACTTTTTTCTATCAGTGTCTCCAGCACAGGTCATTATGCTGCTGCCTCTTATTCTTAAAGCATTATATGAGGAGCAGCTTGCTAGTTGTGGTCTGTAGGGATCTCTGTTCTTGTTTTTTCTATATATTGTTTAAATGAATAGAGTCAGACACAAACCCAAATACCATATATAGACACAAGATAAGCTGAGATAATTTTGTGATGCCAACCATGTACCAACAGTTTGATGAAGGTTCTATTCCAACAAAACTGTGCCCCTGTGCACAAAGCCAGCTGCATAATGACATAATTTGACCATTTGGTGTGGAAGAACTCAAGTGGTCTGTACAGAACCCCCAGAACTGTTATTGGCTGCCAGGTTTTCTCATCCAACATCGGTACCTGACCTCAAAAATGCTCTTCTGGATGAATAGAAACAATTTCCCCAGACACGCTCCAAAATCCCATGGATTACATTACAGTGAAGGCCGTTATAGCCTTAAAGCAAGGGTTGTGGGGGTGAAGTTCCATATTTGTTTTTTTTTTTGTTTTTTTTTACAGGAAAGCTCTCGACAACCGCCAACATGAAGTTATTCATAAAGCAAACAATCTATTTATAGTTCCATGTTTTCTCTTCAGATGAATAAATAATATTGCATAAAGTTTTGGACCCATAGGAGGAAACAAACTCCTTCTTTGACAAAGTGCCAATATGCTGCAGGCACCAATTAGCTATTACATATTAGCTAGTTTAACCCAACCCTGGCCCTTCCAACCAAAACTAAAATTAGAAGTTAGTTCTTCAGTGCCATGAAGTGATCTCTTTTTTGTTTTCTTTAAGTCATAAACCAATGACTCACCAAACCCCACTCTGCCTCAGGGAAGAATGTTGCTCTAATTGCAGAATTCATACAAAGCCTTCTATTGGATGAGGTGGAGGGGTGTCGCAGTGAAATCACAATATCCACTCATGGGCTTCCGTAGAACTTTTTTTGGGGAGGCATCATTTTAAGGTCACCCATGCTCCACCCCTTTTTTCAAAGTCATGAAGGGGAGGGTCTTAGTCATTATCACATAAAGTGCAGGCCAGGCCAGGGTCCCCCATATAGATCCCCCTTTGGAGCAGGCCAAGGCAGGTCTCCCATAGAATAGTTCCCCTTTACTTCTTACTCTTACCTTTTTTTCACCTCATTGTGTCCATCAATACTGCCTCACTGTGCCCATCAATGCAGCTTCACCAGTGCCCATCATATGCAGCCTCATCAGTGCCCATCAAATGCAGTCTACCCGTGCCCATCAAATGCAGCCTAACAGTGCCCATCAAATGCAGCCTAACCGTGCCCATCAAATGCAGCTTCATCAGTGCCCATCAAGTGCTCAACAAATGCAGCCCCATCAGTGCCCACCAAATGAAAGTGTATCTGTGCTAATCAAATGCAGCTTATCAGTGCCCATCAAATGCAGCCTCATCATTGTCCATCAAATGCAGCCTCATCATTGTCCATCAAATGCAGCCTTACTGTGCCCACCAAAGGCAGCCTCACTGTGCCCATCAATGCAGCCTCACTGTGTCCATTAATGCTGCCTCACTGTGCCCATCAATGCAGCTTTACTGTGCCCATCAATGCAGCCTCACTGTGCCCATCAATGCAGGCTCACTGTGCCCATCAATACTGCCTCACTGTGCCCATAAATGCAACTTCACTGTGCCCATCAATGCAGCCTCACTGTGCCCATCAATGCAACCTCACTGTGCAGAAAAAATGCAGATTCGCTGTGCCCATCAAATAAAGACTCACCAGTGCCTATCAAATGCATCCTCACTGTGCCCATCAATACAGCCTCACTGTGCCCATCACATGCAGATTCACTGCGCCCATCAAATGCAGACTTACCAGTGCCCATCAAATGCAGCCTCACTGTGCCCAATAAATGCAGCCTCACCGTGCCTATCAATGTAACATCACTGTGCCCATCAAATGCAGACTCACCCGTGCCCATCAAATGCAGCCTCATCAGGGTTCTGTGCAGCCCTAGGATTCCCCCTGAGGTTTCTAGGAGTTATTTGAGCTGTGGCTGCTTGACTTTTTATTTGATGGTGCCTCCATAAATAAAGGACCACTTGGCAGATTCTAGGCATGGCACCAATGGCCTTTTCAGCTGTCTGTAAGGGTGGCATTATGATCATGACTGTAAGAGGGGCATTCTTCTCAATGGCCATCAATGTAAGAGGATTTTTCCACTGACCTTCAATTAACTGGGGTTCCCTTAGATCTGAAAATTAATTCAACAGTTCCTTTAGGGTAAAAGGGTTGAGAAGGGCTGCTCTAAAAGATCAGTTATCAGTTGGAGTGGTTACCAATTTTAAGTTGCATGATTGAATTTATTGACTTGATTTATTAATGGTGGCAGATATATATATCATTCTGATCTATTCTACTTTTTCATGTTTTTATGAAAAATCAGTTTGCAAATGTGTTTAGCAAGTTTTATTGGTTAACAATGTATAATATATTTTGTATCTATTTTCAGTTATAACTGATTCCTTTTCTTAGAATTTATTTTGTAAATGGCATATTTTTGAATGAATGAAAGATCACATCGTATTAAGTAATACAATAACTTGATTATGGAAATGAATATCTATTAGACTAGCTTGCCTTTACATTTTATTAGTAACCAGTCACATTAAAATTAACATTTTTCATTGAAAATTAATTAAGAAACAGCAAAATTCATTTTCTTGCTAAGCACATTTCACTCCAAGCACACAATTTGTATTCAAGTCACTTGTATCATTTAATTTTTATAGCAATGAATATAGTAGGGGCTGATTTACCTAGGAATATAGGCTGTTCATTTTGCTTTAGGGGGGTGCACATTGCAATAGAATTTTCCCCAGAGGTTTACCAGTCTTCTGTAGGTTTCACAGCGACTAATAGCTGCCATGAGCGGCAGAGAACTTACATTTCAATGGAGCAGGGTAATCAAAAAAGCATGAGGGCAAAGATAATTCTTCACTGCATTAAGACATAGAAAGGGGTCTGTTAGAGTTGAACTTTTTTAGACTTATAATTATAGGTCTCAGCATTTAAGACAGAGTTCTTTCTGGTTCTCCACCAGTGGTATATGATGCTCATATGAAGATCTAGGCTTGTTCATCAGAGCATCTAATTACTAAGAGGTACAAGTCAGTAGATGTAGGCAACTATAAAAGAGGCTGGAAGATTATACCAAGTTGAACAATCAGTTTTGATACACGTACTAGGCGGACAGTCTTTTACTGCTTTATCAATTGTTGTTGATAACATTGGGATGTTAGTCCATGTTGAACACTTGCATTAGGTTGTTAAGAGCTTGAACTTCCGTGATTTTCTTCCAGTCTTCTGGAAGTTTGGCAGGTTTTGCTTTGTATTCTTCTGCAAACTGCTGATTGAACTGTACAAATATAAATTTCCAGTAATCTGAGCACTCAATGCTGGGGTCAGGCTGAATGGTCCAGTCTGGATAATATGTAAGGTACTCTTTGTATGGGTGCCATTTCCCTTCTGTGTCTGAATTCTTAAAGTTGTTTGTGGATACAACAAGTGTGGTACAGATGTCCGTTGATAAAGTATCATCACTATGCCATCTATATTGTCCCAATCCTGTTGATCTGTGGATGGATGCAAAGT
>BLSH010311367.1:250616-282379 GCA_018402905.1 Glandirana rugosa
GGTCTGACGTTTCGACCCCCAGGTAAAAAAGACCACTCACCCCAGTGTACTCCCCCGACTGTGACTCGTGGTGTCTGTCGTAAGAACCGTGAACTAAACCTCGTGTCTCGTGAAAAAATAATAAAATAAAACATACTTGACGTAACTTACCAGCGTTAAATATATCGTTGGAAACATAAGTACAGGTACCTGATGTGACCTTCAAACGTAAGTTAGATCTTGTCCGGACCTTTCTCTACGCGTCGTAATTCACTTCCCGGATGTACTGACACACACGTCGGGTCTGACAGCAGCCCGTCTAATTTCCATAAACTCCTCACCAGTCTTGGTCCCTCCTTGATCCACACCGTCCCACCCCTATTCAAAGATCAAACCAGTCATCCCCCACCGACCTACTCAAGTCAACCTCGTCTGTGGTGTCTGCTCCAACTGAACTCATCCAGCCACCCCCTACTGACCAAACTAGAAACTTATCCCCACCCTGCCACACCTAGTTCCTCCCTGGTTCTGACCACTCCTCAAATACCTTTAATCTGCCCGACGACAGTCTGGGCTGCACACACAGTCATGTAGGCCCTTCACTTAATGCTGCGCATCTCTTTCCAGGCCTGTTCTAGATTGAATGCAAACTTCCAGTGTAGTCCATGGACATGAATACAAAGGTTGCTATATAAATTGCGACCATTCAATGCAGTTCATACAAAATAAAATAATAAAAAAGTGCTCTGTGCTCCAAATCAAGTGCCAAGAATGCTGTCTGTGGTGCTCAGTGTCAGCCCCCTCATGTGACCCCACTCACCAGAAAAAATGGACCCCCAGCTTTGCAGTCTGGGGGTCACAATAGGCTTGTTCCTGGTGATGGTCAACCAAGTAATACAATACAGACAATGCAGGACCCGTTCCTATTAGGCTACAGACTCTAGGCTCCACTTCTCCAAATAAAGTGCTCAGAAAAGAAAAACAGCCTCCATAGTGAAGTACCGTAATAAAAATTTAATTGCGCAATTTAAAATTAAACTTACAAAACAGACTGATGATCTCCCGCATAATCTCCTAGTGCTGTGTGGTAAGTGCGGCGTATGGCTCCGGCGTGCGTTCCACCAAGGGCGGACATGACGTCAGTAGATGCGGAGAGCCGGAAATGACGTGACTCTGAGTAGAACCTCCGGAACACCCATTGCAGCCCAGGGATCACGGGCCCCTGAATGTGTAGCAAAGGTACTTGAGTGATAGCCGGGTCTTTGATGGACTACAACTCCCAGCCCATCCCTCATCCAGGGCCCCCCTGACCTGCTTTTCCTCAGTGACTCTTCTTCCCCTGAGCTGGCTCCCACAGACTGTCCACTATTCCTCTCCCAGCCTGCTCCAGTACTTTCTCTTGCAGTTCCCAGGGACCGACACTCACCAAACCAGTGGATCACTTTAAAGTCTCTCACTGTGTAGCACCTCAGCTGTCCTCCTGTGCCCCTGTGCGACTCCAGGAATCCACACCACTCCTGGCTGCACCTGAACCTCCAGGCCCCAAGGTCACCCTCCAAAGACTGGTGCGACCTCCTGGGTAGGGCCCTCCACAGCGCCTCTGCTACATCTCCAGACTTCCGCTCGACACTTCTCCTCCCAGATTGGGCTGACTCCGAGTATTTAAGGAGGCCTGTCCCCTGCCAATCCTGCTTGGGGATTGGTCAGGGCTCCTTAGAACACTCCAGATGGCTCCACCTATCTCCCAGCTTTCTGACCAGAAACCTTCCCCAGGTTTCTAGAAATAAGTGGAAGGTCCTAGTGACCTCATCTCTCAAGTCCACCCAATCCTCTCTGAGCCTCTCCTCCTGGCCCAGACCAAAACATTCAGGCCTGCTCTTACACTCAGGCCTGACTAAATTTTACCTCACTTAGCAAAACCCTGCTAGAAAACGCACCTACACTATGGGGGCGCTACATAGCTATGCACCTATTGACTCAGCAATGCCAAAGTAATGCACATACCAGAATTTTTTTAGGCACAAACAAGGTTAACTATTAGCATTCTCTATTTATTCTAAGTTCAGTTAGTAGCAAGAAAAATACTTCTTTCTATTTTGAGCAGTGATAAGTTGTAAAACAACTGAAAGATAAAATGAGCAAATTTCATTCTACAGTATATTTCTAGACAATTTTTTTTTATGATTTGATATACAGCAGTAAATGGTTAGAACCAATTTTTTCCTCTTTTTGTCCTATTTGGGAGATTTTACTTCTTGCTCTGTGTACTCATCATGAAGTGTAGGTGACATTTCTTCAAAGTGTGAGGAAATCCCATTTCAGTTGTCCTTGGAGCAGGTGAAAGAGTTCTCTTTGATTCCTGTTCCAGTAGCAACTGTAGCAATTCTGATTTTTCATCTCTTCTAGTACAATTTATAGAGAGTGGTTGAATCTCCCCAGCAGGGACACAGAGAGCAATGAATACCAGAGAAAGTGAAAAGGACTGGAGTCCCACACTGAAGAACTGGAGTCCAAAAAATAATTTATTTCAATAGAATAACAGCTTTCGGATCGCCCCTCATACATACAGTCAGATCCATAAATATTGGGACATCGACACAATTCTAATCTTTTTGGCTCTATACACCACCACAATGGATTTGAAATGAAACAAACAAGATGTGCTTTAACTGCAGACTTCAGGCTGTAATTGACTGCAAAGGATTTGCAACCAAGTATTAAAAAGTGAAAGTTTGATTTATGATTGTTAATCTGTTCCATTACTTTTGGTCCCTTAAAAAGTGTGAGGCACATATACAAACTGTTGTAATTCCTACACCGTTCACCTGATTTGGATGTAAATACCCTCAAATTAAATCAGAGTGACAGCTCTTTGGACCTCATATTGAGAGTTGACAGCAACGGATTCCAAATGCAAATAGTACACTTGAAATGAACTCTGGACCTTTTATCTGCTCCTTGTAAATGGGATAATGAGGGAATAACACACACCTGGGCATGGAACAGCTGAGCAGCCAATTGTCCCATTCATTTTGGTCCCTTAAAAAGTGGGAGGCACATATACAAACCGTTGTAATTCCTACACCGTTCACCTGATTTGGATGTAAATACCCTCAAATTAAAGCTTAAAGTCTGCAGTTAAAGCACATCTTGTTCGTGTCACTTCAAATCCATTGTGGTGGTGTATAGAGCCAAAAAGATTAGAATTGTGTCGATGTCCCAATATTTATGGACCTGACTGTATAATGCGGCAGGGCGGCCCTTCAGCACAAAGTCACGTACCTGTACATGAACTTCTTTTCTGGGTCTGGGGGGGGGGGGGCACGCACCACAGGAGACCAGCTCCCGCTGTGATTGGACACAGCAGGAGCCAATCAGCATATCTGGTGGACCCGATGCTTGCAAGAACCTGGCAATCATTCCCGAGAGAGGCAGAACAGCGGTCTTCCTATGTAAACAAGGCAGTTTACCGTTCTGTCAGAGTGGAAGATAGAGATCTCGTGTTTCTGCTGAGCAGGAACACAGATCATTGTCTTCCCGCAGTCAAAGCATCATCCCCATGCAGTTAGCAAGCACTCCCAGGGAACACATTTAACCCTTTGATCGCCCCTGATGTTAACCCCTTCCCAGCCAGAGTCATTTATACAGTGACATTGTATATTTTTTTTAGCACTGATTACTGTATTAGTGTCACAGGTCCCCAAAAAAATGGCAGAGGTGTCTGACTTGTCCGCCGCAATGTGGGAGTCCCGCTATGAATCGCTGATCGCCGCCATTACTAGTAAAAAAAATAAACAAATACAAATTCCATAAAGTATCCCATAGTTTGTAGACACTATAACTTTTGCGCAAACCAATCAATATATGCTTATTAGGTTTTTTAACCAAAAATTTGTATCAGAATACATATTGGCCTAAATTGATAAAGAAAATAGATTTTTTAAATGTTTTTATTGGATGTTTTATAGCAGAAAATAAAAAATATTGTTTTGGTTTTTTTTCCAAAATTGCCACTCTTTTTTTGTTTATAGCACAAAAAAAAACGCAGATGTGATCAAACATCACCAAAAGAATGCTCTATTTGTGGGGAGAAAGGGACATACATTTTATTTGGGTACAACGTCGCATGTCCACGCAATTGTCAGTTAAAATACCTCAGTGCCGTATCACAAAAAATGGCCTGGTCATGACTGGGGTAAAACCTTCTGGGGCTGAAGTGGTTAATAGAAGCTGTACAAATATCCAACATTTTTTAAGGATTCAAAGATGCCTCTCTTATTAGGGCCCAAGAATGGATAAAAGGTCTTATTTATTAGATTTCTGTTAGGAAAGTTAACAGGCAACACTCAGCAGCAGCTGATGGTTTCATTGGCTAATTATATGGATTACGTTTTTGTTTTCACTTATTTGGGGTGGTACTCCAGTCCCCATCTCATTCTCCAGTCACAGTCCCAGATAATCTTTAACCGGTTACTGACCGGCTACTGTATATTCTGCGTAATGCCGTAAATGAGGCACGGCTAGGGGGCGCGCGTGTGCCTCCAGCGCGGTCGCGGCGGTCCCATTAGCTACAGGACCGCTCAATCCACAGGAATAGACCAATGAATTTTGGTCATCTCCCCTCTCTGCATTCTATTCCGTCGCAGAGAGGAGAGAGGACAGCAGAACCGTGAGTTGCACAACACTACACTGACACCAATACACATAGGCACACTTTTAACTCTTTGATCGCCCCCTGATCCCCCCCCCCAGTTAACCCCTTCACTCCTGTCACCCCCTGTCACTGTGTCACTGAGTGCAGCGATCAGATCGTTCACTGATCGCTGTACTTGTGACACTAATCAGTGTGAGTGTAGGAAGTATTAGGCCTAGGTAGGTGTAAATACTCCCCCTTACCCCCCTAATAAAGTTTTTAACCCCTTGATTGCCCCCTGTCACCTGTGATCACTGTATAAGTGTCACGGGTGACGTTAGCTAGCTAGATCGTTTTTTTTTCCCCATCAGGTTACCCGCGGTATATATAATATATATACCTTTTATAGGTTTTAACCCCTGATCGCCCGGCAGTGACCCCAGTTAGGTTTTAGCATGCGTTAGGGTCAGCGTAAACACAAGGCAGGTCCAGTTAGTTAGGTATTCTGACATGCACACACACACATTAGATAGGTGTTAGATACTATTGCAGTATCTGATCAGATCAATATCTGCAATCTGATCAGATCTATATTAGCGTCCCCAGTACATTAGTGTTCTAAAAAACGCGGCATAAGCAGGATCAGCCCAGATAACTGCTAGCACCTGCGTTTAGCCCCTCCGCCCAGCCCAGCCCACCCAAGTGCAGGATCAATAGATCGCTGTCACTTACAAAACACAGAACACATATCTGCAGAGTTCTCAGAGATCACACCCGATCCCTGCAAAATCTGACAGTGATTTTGGTAGCGACTTGAAACAGACTCTGACAACCAGGTGAGATTTTTGCCTGTGAGTCACACTAGTGTACCTATAAATTTAGAAGCCAACATGTCTAATCCGAGGTACACTAGTGATGAGGCCTACGCGATTGTGAGTATGACAGATGAGAGAGATGGGGAAGCCTCACTGTCAGATTCAGGCTCATCATACAAACTCGTAGACAGCAGCGGCACCCTGACAGATAGCTCTGACGACGGAGTGGTCCCTACTAAGGTCAGGCGTAACAGACCCCGTTCTGCTGTCACTGAGGTGCATGAACTGCAGGGCTCTCGTATGGAGCAGAGAACCAGTACTAGTGCCGCTACTCCTTCTGGTGACCTGGCAAGTACCAGCGGCCTAGTACATCCTGGTCATACAACCAGAACTGCAGTAGCACTTGGTGATGTGGCGAGTCCCATAAGTGCAGTACAAGCTGGTGTGGCTAGCAAAAGTAATGTCCCGCAGCCACGAAGACAAAGACGAACACAGGCCCGCAGAGCCCATAGTGCCCTTCCTGACGTGCTTGCAAACCCTGATTGGCAACCCACCACTGATACTTCCCCCATTCACTGGCCAATCCGGAATCACGGTGAATACAGTTGACTTTAGGGCCATTGATTTTTATTCACTGTTTTTCACCGAAGATCTCTATAGATCTATTGTGGACCAAAGCAATTTATATGCTGGTCAATATATCGCCGCTAATCCCCATTTGTCACTTGCCAGACATTGGAAAACAATTACAGTTTCCGAATTTAAGACCTTTCTGGGCCTTACCCTCAACATGGGCATACATAAAGAACCTGAATTGCGGTTATATTGGTCCACTGACTCAAATCATCACATGTATGTCTTCTCTGCTTGCATGGCCAGGGCATGATATAAGCAGATCCTGCGGTTCATGCATTTCAATGACAATGAACTCGGTCATCCATATGGGGACCCTGAATTTGACCAGCTCTACAAAATTCGGCCCCTCATAAACCACTTCAATCAGCAGTTCGCAGCACATTTTATTCCCAACCAAGTTGTGTGCGTGGACGAGTCCCCGATTCAATTTTCTGGCCATCTTGCTTGCAAACAGTACGTCCCCAGCAAGTGTTCCAGATACGGGGTCAAGATGTATAAGCTCTGTGACAGAGCCATAGGCTATACTTGTAGTTTTATGGTTTATGAAGGCAAAGATAACCATGTAGAGCCAGAAGGATGCCCAGACTACATGGGGAGTGCTGGCAAAATTGTGTGGAGCTTGGTGTCACCCTTATCCGGAAAGGGGTACCATTTGTACGTGGACAATTACTACACAAGTGTGCCACTTTTTAATCACATTTTGATCATCAAATTGGCGCATGTGGCACTGTGCGATCTAAATTGCTTCCCCCAACAACTGGTAGAATCCCGACTTAGTCGGTGGGAGAGAGCCTGCTTGAGATGTAGTAATTTGATCGTGGTGAAGTGGAGGGATACAATGGATGTTTTCGTTCTTTCCTCCATTCACGCAGACGCGGCTGTCCAAATTAGAACGGCGACGGGTGTTGTGGATAAACCCCTCTGTGTCCACGAATATAACCAAAATATGGGAGGGGTGGACCTCAATGACCAGTTATTGGCGCAGTACTTAATTGCCCGTAAATCCAGACGCTGGTACAAAAAAGTGTCTGATTACTTATTCCAATTGGCTTTGCTGAACGCTTTTGTGCTATACAAAGCGTCAGGACGGACTGGACCTCTCCTTCAATTCCAGGAAGAGGTCATCAGAGCCCTTCTGTACCCAGATGGTTCTCTACCCAAAGTTCCCAAACCAAAGGCAGTGAGCCGGCTGCATGGACGGCATTATCCACATGACATCCCTGGTACCCCTACCACCCGAACCCCCCAAAAAAGATGTTGTGTCTGCCAACGACGCGGATACAGGCGTGACACCCGATATTATTGCCTCTCCTGTTTTGACAAGCCTGGTCTCTGCATCAATGACTGTTTTGAGGGTTACCACACAGTAGTTGAGTATTACCATAGGGAACAGCACTACACAGGAATAGGGCCCCCGTTCACAGGGTCTCCAAAGATGTCACCGCATTTTTAGAGACCCTAACCTTTACTGTTTACTGTTATAAAAAAAAAAGCGGGCGTGGCCTGCAGAGCTCCGAGAGACAGACTAAGAATCCAGATTAATCCGTGCTCCTCATAGATCAGGACGAGGTAATATACCACCAACCCACTAGATCTAACCCCGGGTTGTCCTGATTTCTAATTTTGGGCTGAAAATTGAGCTCCGAGGAGTTGAGGCCTAGGCCGCGGCTAAATCCCCGGACTAAATTTTCGGACGGCGGTTACAGCCTACAGACAATAATAGGTTTGAGGTGATCTAACACCTGGGCATACATAACATCCATACTGGGCCTCCTATACACCCCGGAGGAGGGATTTTGGTAATTTTGGATCATCCCTGGAGGCCCAGGCTTAGAAGTTTTACCAAGGCCCAAAACGGAAGCCGGACTACAAGGCCCAGGCACCCAATCTACTCAACATCACATACATATGGTCTACCCTTAGACTCTATTTATTAAGAAATCGGGTGTATAAATTAATGAAGAACTATAACACTTAAACAGAATGCACCTTTAAACAACCCAGTACTGCGCAACAGACATAAGTGGGCATAAAAGGTTTCCCCATACTTAGGCCTGACTTAACAATATGGACAGACACTCCACTTCTAGTACACCAGGCCGTTCACTCCGCTCCTCAACAGTTTATAACACCAAACAAATACCATCTTATTTCCAGAAATATTCCTATAAAAATAAAGGGGGTGAAGATAAGATGGCTCCTTCAAGGAAAAACATAAGAGAGATCGAAGAAGATGATGATAACATCTCTGTAGCAACCTCAGAGGATCTAGTAAGACATAATGCTCAACAAAATACACCGCTAACATATGCAGACATGACTGAAATTGCAGCAGATATCAAAAATTCCTTCTCAACAGCTATAACAGATTTAAAGGCAGATATTTTAATGCTTACAGAACAAATGGCTTCCACAGAAAGAGCAGATAAAAGAAGAGACAGGGCTATTGCCAGATTAGACAATATAACCAACACCCAAACGCATCATTTGATCATGATGAATAGACACCTGGAAGATCTGGACAATCGAGGAAGGAGGAACAATATAAGAGTAAGAGGGGTACATTTCAAATGAGCAGATTAAACCCGCCTTATGCCCTATATTCAATAACCTGATTGACAGACCAGCAGAATCGCCAATAGAATTCGATCAAGCCCACAGAGTACTTAAGCCAAGAGCTCTGGACGATGCTCCTCCAAGAGACATCATTTGCTGCCTAACAAGCTTTACCCTTAAGGAAGAAATCCTTAACAAAGCAAGACAAAACGACGCTATCATTTTCAACGAAAAATACATTTTCCTCTACCAAGACCTATCTCCAATCACCCTAAAAAGCAGAAGAGCACTCAGACCCTTATTGGAAGTACTGAAAGAAAAAAACATCACCTACAGGTGGAAGTTTCCTTTTGCTTTACAAGCAACAGCTCAGGGCAAACAATTCCTGCTCCACACCCCTGATGATCTCCCTGCATTTTGCGAGAACTTACAACTGGACCCTGTTGAGCTACCAGACTGGTATACGGAATTCCTTGCCCCTCCGCCTTCAGCTAACTATGATCCCCCCTCTCCAGGCCCCTCTTCATTCAACACGCCTCTTACAAAAAATAAACACAGTAGGAAAACAAGCCATGAAGGTAGATATTCTCCTGCAGCGAAGACTCCCAGAACCAAAGATCATCGCTAAAAAGTCTCTTCTCAGCCAAGCAAGATAACTCTTCCCAACACCGTTTTATTGGTCAGCCTGCTGAAAGAACACCACTTGCTTTACCAACCCTTTATACGCTACATTCCTCCACCATTCTGCAACTCCACTGAACCTCCATTTACTTTTTCACTTTCCTTACAGGAAGACTGGGGCCCTAAACTTGACCTACAGGGCTTTTTCTATACTAAGAAGAAAAATATACACACTATAGAACCACTTTCTGGATGCAAATTAACTGTTTGTTCTTTTTTATATAGATTACATTTATTACCTCTATTTCATCCCGACTTTACTTCTTCTTATAATCAACCTCACAGGAACCTGGACACTCAAGATCCTCCTGAATGTCACAACTATCCTTTCCCTGATCATACCCTTAGGTTAGCGGTAAGGTTTTATTCTTACTAACAATATAAATCTGGAGTTCTTTATTTGGCAGTTCTGGCCTACTCGAAATTAATCCTTACAGGAAATGGCCAGACCCAGCACAAAACTGAATGGATGCTTAGGAACTTGCAACTGTCCTTTCTGAACTAATCATTCAATCACAATATATTTTCTCACTTTAAGGCTGGCCACAAGAACTATGTGCATAGTCACTCATCAGGCCTTAAGGTCAGAGATATTCAAAGATATTCTAAAGTTGGTGTTCTTCCCAACTTTAGTTTAACAATGTTCTTCGTTACAGAAATGATGGGTTATTTCTCATCATTCCTTTCTGAGATTAAGTTGTGTTGAGATTACTCTCCTATTGTGGTCACTGACCTACTCTTGTAGCTCTGAGCTGATCACAATTTGGAGACTTTCGACTTGGTTCTTTTTTATTTTCTTTTTAGGTAATGGTTTACCACCACAGTTCTAGCTATCATATACACACGTTTTATAACATTTTGTTCTAAGGAGAATTTCACTATGTTATTTCTTTTAGATGAGTTATAAACTTATTCTTCTGGAAGCTTGTACAGAAACCAGGGTAACACAGTTCACATACCTAAATCATTGAGATACACACTACTCAAAACACCTAAACAACTTCCCTAATACTTACGCTTTAACATAACCACAGACATTTTGGTCTAATTTATATGTGAAGTAGAAGGAATTTTTCACTACACTGTAGTTCACCCTGCTGTACATAACAAGACCAAAGTAGTCTCTGGCCCGGATGAGTCTTGTACTACATCCTTTAAACCCTCTATCCTTCTTTCCCTGGTTTCTGAAAAAAGCTAAAGGAACAATCTGCCTTGGGTCTCACAGAACAGGAGATCTGAGGTCAATTTTCACACATTGACAAAAACTATCATCTAAAAGGTTTTTCGATTAAACCTGGTTCTATTTCCCCATCAAATATTATTGATCCGAAACCTAATTAGCTTCTCTACTATTCACAAAAAGGAACCTTACTTCAAATAATTTCTTCTAATTTTCAAAGTCTATATAAACTCAAATCGCCCATGACACCTGGTCCGCAAAACTTTAAATTAAATTAACTCGGTGACCAATTAACACTCTTAAATATAATTGTGGTGATTTCATTTCCCGCAGCCCACGTCACCCACTTACCCCCCAAAAGACAAAGATATAGATAACAATTATAAGTGTTCATTTTGTATACTGGCTTATAAATTGAACCAACAAGCGTAAAAGTGTTTATCTATGAAGAACTACTACCTTTGAGCTTAACATAAAGCTCACTTGTTTTTACCAAGGCGTAGTTCTCTTTTCTTGTAGCGAAAAACACGTGCTACTTACTCTATTCCTTCTAACTTCCTACCTAACCCCCCCCCCCCTTTTTTTTTTTTTCTTTCTTATCACCAAATTACTATCAAGAGACATCGGAAAAATGACTTACTCAACTTTTGGTAACACACCAGACATTATTTCACACAATCTAAACGGTTTGAATATCCCAGAAAAAAGATCAAAATTATTTAGAGAGCTCAAACAGATTAATCCTAAAATAGTGTTTATCCAAGAAACCCACTTTAAAGGCCAAAGCATACCCAAACTCACAAATAAACAATTCATTACGGCTTACCATGCTACGTACCCCCATGCCAAAACTAAAGGTGTATCCATTCTTATAAACAAAAATACCCCATTCACCCTTACACAACAATTAGCAGACCCAGAAGGTCGATTCCTGTTTCTTAAAGGCACTTGGGAAAATAAACCAATTACCTTAGCTAATGTATATTTCCCAAATAAATCACATATAAACTTTTGCAATGAAATCATCAACGAACTCAAATGGTTCACAAAGGGTTGCATTATCCTAGGAGGGGATTTTAACCTGCCCATGGACCCGAAACAGGTCACCTCAAATGGTCGCACCTTGGTCTCATATAAAATTTAAAAAAAAATCAAAACACTACTTCAGTCCCTTTCTTTAGTAGATACCTGGAGACTTTGCCACCCAACAGAGAAAGATTTTACCTTCTACTCTATTTTACCTTCTACTCGTCCCCGCATAAACGTTACTCTAGAATTGACATGATTTTTATGTCGCAGAAAGACCTAAAAGACATTGCAAAAACTCACATTGGTATAATTTCTCTCTCTGATCACGCACCTGTATCACTTACACTTAAAAAAAGACCTAACCACAAGCCATTTTTCGATTGGAGACTGAATGCCTCCCTGCTACTGGATAAGGCATTACAAACAGATATCCAAAATAAAATAAGTGACTTTTTCATTAGAAACAAACCTGAAGATACGGACCCCCTGAATAACTGGGAGGCTCACAAATGCGTCATCAGAGGGGAATTTATCAAATGGGGAGCTAAAAAGAAAAAAGAAAAGGAAGCTGAAACAAACGATCTAATTAAAAAGATTTCGATGCTAGAAGCCCAACATAAACACTCTCTTTCGGAGAAGGTGGAAATGGAATTAATTAGTTGTAGGAAAAAATTACAAACAATCCTAGACTTGAAATTCCAAAAAGCACTATTTTTCAGACAAAACAGGGAAATTCCTAGCCAAAGCCCTTAAAGAAACGGAAATAAATAGACAAATCCACTCACTCCTTGATTCGGAAGGGAAAAAGATCTACACACCAGAGAATATCGCAAAGATTTTCCATAATTATTATACTAAACTTTATAATCTCCAGCCCTCAAGAAAACCCTCACACCTATCCTCAGATAGAGACGATACTATCAAAGAATTTTTAAAGAAAAGCAAAATCCCCACCTTACCTAAAGAGCAATCAGAACGACTAGAAAAAAACATTACCCATGATGAGGTACAAAATGCAATTAAAGAACTAAAGCCCGGCAAAAGCCCAGGACCAGATGGCCTAACTTCACAATATTACAAAACATTTGCTGACTCATTAAGACCGCACCTTGCCGCCACATTTAACTCACTAACTTCCAACCAAATTAACTCAAACTCCTTCTTAATGGCCCATATAACAGTCATCCCTAAGCCTGGGAAAAATCACCTAGATTGCACAAATTACAGACCCATCTCTTTACTAAAGGTAGACTTAAATCTCCTGACAAAAATACTAGCTAATAGATTAAAACCTTTACTCAGTTTAATTATTGGCCCTGAGCAAGTTGGCTTCATGCCAGGGAGAGAAGCCAAAGACAATATTATTAAGGCCTTAAATTTAATTCACTACTCTCTGCAATCCAACACAGAGAGCCTTCTTCTTTCCACAGGCGCGGAAAAGGCCTTTGACCGAGTGTCCTGGCCTTATATGTTCGCTACGTGCACACACATTGGTCTAGGTGAAAACATGTTAAATTGGATCAAAACTTCATATGCAAGACCTCAAGTGAAGATTAAGATTAATAACATATATTCAGACCCTTTATACATTAACAATGGCACCAGACAGGGCTGTCCCCTATCTCCTCTACTATTCATTATCTCATTAGAACCCTTAATTAGAACAATAAAAATAGAAAACGCAGTTAATGGTATCCAAATTAAAAACAAAGAATTCAAAGTTATGGCCTATGCTGATGATCTTCTTTTTTTTCTGACACAACCGCACATCTCTATTCCAAACCTAAACAAGTTATTGAAAACATACAACTACATATCAAATTTTAAAATAAACTTCAATAAATCTGAAGCTCTCAACATCTCCCTGAAACCAACTCAATTAAAACTGGCAAAAGATAACTGCCCTTATAAATGGGAGACCAACTCCCTACAATATCTAGGTGTAAAATTGACTCCAAACATCAACTCTATATATAGAACAAACTTCTTGCCTTTGCTTAAGAAAATAGACACAGACTTGAAGAGGTGGTCTGGCAGACACGTTTCTTGGTTTGGCAGGGCGGCCGTTTTAAAAATGACCATCTTGCCAAAGCTTTTATACTACTTCAACGCTCTCCCAATTAAAATCCCTACCCCTTTCTTTAACAGTCTCAACAAACTGACTAGGAAATTTCTCTGGGCACAACGAAAGGCTAGACTCAGCCTTAATACCTTAACACTTCCTAAAAGCAAAGGCGGTATAGGCCTTCCAGATTTTCAGAATTATTATCACGCTGCTCACATTACAAGAATTATAGATTGGCATTGTCACACAAAGGACAAGGAATGGATTGAAGTAGAAGCATATTGCAACAACAAGAATTTGCAATACCTACCTTGGACCGGTCCCACACCGCTACTCCGACACAACGTCGCTCACCCACTGACTGACGCCACTCTAGAAATTTTTCTAAAACTTGCAAAAAAACTAAATTTGTCTTCTTGCCCAAGTCCTATCACTCCAGTATCAAACTATTCTAACACGCCACACACTTCATTTACCTCAAATAATCCACCGCTTCTGGCTCATTAATGCCTATCTGGAAACTTAATTAAATCATTCCAGTCTCTCAAAGAGAAGTTATCCGGCCCACTCTCTGGCTATTGGGCCTACACACAAATTCATGACCTCCTAAGAAACAGTAAACACAAAGATCAACTCCTTAGAGAATTGACCCCACTGGAAGTGATCTGCTCTCAAAAAAATCCAGTTTGTAGAACAGTCTCCTTAGTCTATTCCTGGCTAGCTAACACAGAACCTAAAACTCCGGAGAAAATAAAAATGAAAAAGAAATGGGAAACAGAATTAGAGCTATCATTCTCTGACACACAATGGGAAAGAGCCTGTATATTCGCACATAAATGTTCTTTAAGTACAAGACTACAAGAGATCTTATATAAGCTTTTATCCCAATGGTATATTACACCAAAGATAGCCAAGAGGTGGTCCCCTACCATCTCAGACAATTGCTGGAGATGTGAAAGTGCAGTGGGCTCCCTGTCGCACATTGGTCTTGTCCATTAATTCAAAGATTCTGGCAAGAAATTATCCATTGGATAAAACACATTACCGAAATCACAATTAACTTAGACGTGAAGGCATGCCTACTGCACATAAATCACTTCTCCATACACAAATATAAAAATTCACTCACTAGACACCTGCTAAACGCTGCCAAAAATCTCATACCTCTCAAATGGAAATCAACGGATATTCCAACAGTAGGTGAATGGATAGACAAAGTTAACATGATTTATAGCATGGAAAAAATCAGTGCAATGAAAAGAGAAACCACTAGCAAATTTCATAAGACATGGAATAACTGGTCTCAATTTATTAACTTATCCATCTTTTCAGAGCTTATTAAGTAATACGTCTCAAAACAAAAAGGACCTCATCCCACTCCCATCATCCCCTCTACCCACTACCCCTTGTTTCTTCCTTTCTTGTCTTCCCAAATCCTGAATTATATTTTTCTCCAACTTTATGGTATTAACAAACTGCTCATCTACATGACATTATGTTAACTGCTGAATCTACGGGCACTTGTCGCTTGTTAAAAATAATTAGCTACTGTTAATTTTGTGTCTATTGTATCTTTTGTCATTATCCTCTACAAGACACGAAATTCTCTTTTCCTGTTCATTTGATATTTTTTTCTTTCTTTGATTACTATATTGTAAAAATGCAACAACATTTTTTCTTGTAACCTATGTTCTTCACATTTCTAATAAACTCTTGATTGTGAAAAAAAAAAAAAAAGCATACCAAAAAAACAAGAAAAAATATAAAAAAAAGTGATAGGAAACCAAAAAAATATAAAATAATAAAAGCCAAAAACAGTTCTTTCAGGGTTTTTA
This sequence comes from Glandirana rugosa, assembly GCA_018402905.1. NCBI lineage: Eukaryota > Metazoa > Chordata > Amphibia > Anura > Ranidae > Glandirana > Glandirana rugosa. The sequence continues at coordinate 266,026 of BLSH010311367.1, forward strand.
ACAGAGGTTGTTTTGCTATATTTTTTTTTCCAGTATTAATTTGTTTGGCTGTTAGCAGAAGTCGCTATCCTGGTTATTAGCATATATAATTTCCCTGGTTATTAGCATTTCCCTGGTTATATGCAGTTGTAATTTCCCTAGTTATTATCAGTTATTCCTGGCCAAACCTCACGTTAGCACACAATGGGTTAACACCTCTTGCACGCGCTCACATGACCACCTATAGCTAGCTGAATAAAAGAGAGCCCCTCCCCCACTAAGGTGTTCTTTTTTCTTGGTCTGCTCCAGGCCACCTGTGCATTGCTGTTGGTAAGTAGTTTTGTTGCTACCGAACCTGCCCCTCCATGTTCAGCCTCTCATGGAGTTGGAAGACCCAGAATGTTGGATGTAAACCTTCCTGAATCTGGGTATCCCTTGTGTCGGGAGCGGGCAATGTTGCTTGTACAGCACTTCTACAGGTGTGGTGTGAGTAAGCTCTGCAATGTCACCATTGGGGTTTTCCTGTCTTGTATAGGTAGCATGCCTCTCTCTTGGCTTTGTTGTCAGTCAGAGATCGGTGGTGGATGATGTCACAGAGGGCAGGGGGACGGGGGCGCAAGGTAGCGCCTGGCAGTCCACAAGCAGCAGCAACAGTCTTAGAGCGAGCAGAGGATCTGATTTCTCTCCATCTCTCTGCAGTCCTGTCAGTTTTCTCTGTGTGGTGAAGACTTGTTGCTGTTTGCTCCCTTGCTGTACTGTGTTCCCGGGGGTTAGACACTCTGACTGTTTTTTGTCTGCTTCTGGAAGGCTGCCTGGGCTCACCTGCTGCTACTTGTTAAGTAATTGACTGAAAGCAGATAGGCCTTAAAGGGACAGTGTACCTGTTTTTTCTTGGTGACAGAATCATATTTTTTTGCATGAGCCCACCACGCCTGTCAGTTGCACAGAAGATTAGCAAAGGTACGAGGGGGTGGCGTGGGACATGTCTTCAAAAGAGTATGGAATGCTCAAGAAATGCAAATAGTATAGTGTTTTGCATGATTTTAGGAGCAGAAGCCCTAAACGCAAACACATAAGACCCGCCAATGGTCATGTCCATGACCAGGTCAACCTGCATTCCCGCACAGGGTGGCTTTCATGCTCCTCAAGCAGCTCACGTGGCAATGGCTCACATGCGGTTTAAGCATCGCAATTGTAAATGCCTTGCCAAGCCCTGTATGCACATTGGCCATTAATCGGCATGGATTGCGTCAAATGCCAATGGATAAGGAAGTGTATGCAGCAACTTTCCATGTCACAGGCAAGACGTAGGCCCAACCATCACAAACACATGCAGATCTTTCCAAATGTGAAAAAGGAAGGACTTCTTTTCCCAGAATGATGGTGTTAAAAGCTCATTGATGAAGAATGGGAGAGATGTGATAAGAAGACCAATTTACAGCAATGGTCTCCAAGCTTTATCTAATGAAGCTGGCTGATGCATGTTTTAAGCAACGCACTGCCAGGAGTGGATGGGGCCTGCCAGCGTCTGGTGCGCAAGTGTCTTTGCCTTTCAATACCTTTAGGAATCCTACAGATTGGAAAGTGGACCTAAGGCTGGTTCACACCAGATGCAGTCCAGTGTATTTTTATTGGAGTCAAAAATGCATGAACAATGTTTACCATGGATTCCAATGGCCTACGCCACCCCAGTGCAGAGTGTTCCAGTAGAGTCAACTTAAGGAGAACATGTCACATTTTTTCTATATAAAACCCATCTGTAACATGACAAACGCATTGAAAGAGCACCTGGACACCTCAGAAAGGTGAAAGCAGAAAGATCTTTTCAACTCAGAAATTGCGGTAAAACTGGCCTGCAGACTTGCAGAAAATCCATATAGCAGCAGTTTTTTTGCCTGTTGACTAGCAACAGCATTAACTGTGATGTTTAAAGCATTACAAAAAATGGCCTTTAAGTCAAGGGGAAGCGGCAGGAATGGGCATGGTTCTGGAGGACTTTAACCTGGCTGCTGACTTTTGGTCGAGGCTTCAAAAGTTCTAAGGCTGGTGCATTGTTACGGCAAAGGGAGCCTTGTGGTGGCGCCACTGGAGGGTGGCTAAAGCTTCCACACAAGCCCTTTGTAACATTCTCCATAATGGGAGGTTGTTGTTTGATAAAATGTTGGACAAAGTGAGTGACAGAAGAAAGGTCCGGAGTGTGGCCACAGTGTAATAAAAGGAAGGAGCAATCCTTTTGCTCAAGTCGGTCGATCTTTAGAAGGGTTCAGGAGGCCAAATCTTATAGGCCAGGCTGAAATTTACCAGATCACAGTGAAGGGCACTCAAACTTCTTCTTTACATGGAATCAAAACCCAGAGCAGGTTGCTAGACATGTGGAAAGCCTTTGAAGGTGGGCCCAACCAGTGTTTTCCAGTGGAAGCCAGGATAGTCTACTTTTTTGGAGGGTTCGGGCGACAAACATCAAAGACAGTTAGTTGGGAGTACAATCACCAAGTCCTTTCATTCAGGACCACCAGATCTCAGGAAAGAAAGAATTACTGCAAGATCACGTATAAGAATTATACTGTAACAAGTCCATAGTGCTGGTGCCACCAATGGAACAGATCTGGCGAGTTTTCTCCATTCTTTCTAGTATCCGAGGCATCAGGAGCTTTCCCTACTGTCTGTGTTTGAAGAGATCAAATAGGTATATGCACAACAAAGGTTCAAGGTGGAGTCTGTGCAAACAGTCATGGCGATAGTTCAGCATGAGCACCGGTTAGAGTCAATCGACCTGGCTGCCCTATACTTCCATTATACGTAACACCAGAGACATTTGAGATTTGCGGTGACTGGCTGTCATTTCCAGGTTGGGTGTTGGCCATGTTTAGAATTGGCACAGCACCAAGAAACTTTTTTTAACATTTTGTCGGCAGTAGTGGCAGTAACTGGTCTTTGAGAATAAGGCTCTACCACTACTTGGACACTGTTTTTGATTGTCGCAGGTATAAGCCAGGAGCTGGCAAAGCATCGCAATCTTGTCCTAGAAATGCTTTTACCAAGTTCAGTTGACTAGTGAACAAACAGGAAAAACAGGGAAGCCCTTCTTAAACTACTCCAAGATCCTTCACAGAATATCATACCCGAATACGTCAAGTGGTTTTCTAAAACGGCAAAATTTGCAAAATGACAATCTGCCTATGAAGAGTCATGGAGACAGCATTTATATCAGTGAGGAATTGCATTGTCCCCATTGGGACATTTTACAATGGCCATTCCAGTGCTGCCTGGGGCCAGGTGGCACATCATGCAGGCCATAATCCATATACAAACACCAAGGAAATCCTTGGGCTTGGCTCTGAAAGCACTAGTACAGGCATTCCCTTGCTCCAATAGCTTCATTTCCGGTGTGGTTCCTAGAGGTAAGGCTAGTTCCTCTAACATCGATTGCTTCAGGCAGAAGGAGGTTGGAGATTGCAGCAAAGATCCCTTTTGTGTCTTTTTACCAGAAATAGGGATACTACGTTGATTTCCAAAGCTCAATTCTAAAGTGATATGCAGTTTTCAGGAAAACTGGGAACAGTCCCTCCAGGCATTCACACGGAGTCACTGAGTACAGCAGGAGGACTTCAGGTCCTTACACAAGTTGCGACCAGCGTACATGTAAAGGTCAAAAGATGAAGGAAAGTGGATGATCTTTTCATTTCACCATCAGGTTCTTGAGTTATCTTCTGTTGGTTTACCAGGGTGAATAGATTGGCATTCAGGAATTAGACCTTTCAGACCATGAACAGTTGCAAGCTCCTTTGACCTGAGGGGTGGCAGCTTTGGGGTAGTTGTGCCAGGATTCAGTGGAAGATGTATGTGAGACAGCTAGCCTTTCAGTCAACTTTACGGGCATGCAAAGTTCTGCAAGGTTTGGGATGAGACCAATAAATATTTCTTGTCTTCGGCAGTATTTCCTTGATTGTCAATGTTCCTTTTCATGTGTTCTCTCCCGCCCATTTATTCAGCTAGTTACATCCCATTGTGTGCTGACGTGGGGTATGGCCAGGAATATTGAAAATTGTTATCAAATACTTACCGTCATTTTCCTTTCCTGGCCTATCTTCACGTCAGCACAGGACTCCCTCCCTAGTGGCCTGTCGCAGGCTAAGATATCGAACACCTTAGTGGGGGAGGGACTTTCTTTTATTCAGCTAGTTATAGGTGGTCATGTGAGCGCGTGCAAGAGGCGCTAAACCATTGTGTGCTGACGTGAGGATAGGCCAGGAAAGGAAAATTACGGTAAGTATTTGATGACAATTTTCCATATGGTTTCCCTTGTTTTTAACAGAGTCCATTTGGCTATTTGTTAGCAGAGGTACAGTCATTTCCTTGGTTATTAGCAAGGACTGTTTCACTGGTTATTAGCGGAAATGTTTTCCTGGTTTTTAGCATAAGCTCCAAGTGCAGCATCAATGGGTTTATTTTGATTAAAAAGCCAGTTGCAAATTCACAGAAATATAAAATCAAAGAGCTTATCTGCAGCCATGCCACATTGGATAGAAGCCGTCCACCAGAGGAGCCACTTTGGACAGCAAACAGCATGTAGTCAGTGAGGAAAGCAAGTTGTCACAACTCCAATGGGGTCTGGTGACAGGTGTGCTCCACTGGAGTGCGAATCGCACCCAAATAGTGTAGCGCACCACAAGGTTGTGGACCTATGGCTGACTGCTCTTAGGTAGTATTGGCTGATACAGGGAGAGGGCTCCCTAGAGCACGGACACTGAAACTCAGGGAGCTAGTGCATCGGTTTTTCCAGGGCGCGGAATCTAAGAGTGGGTGTTCACCAGAGCCTCTAATGGTGAGGATGGATTTGGCTGCAACTGGATCTAGGTCGCGGCCCCCCAGGGTCCCCTAGCTCTCGCTCAGCTGGCCCCAGGTGATAGAGGGGAAGCAGCAGCACAGGAACAGTAAGAATAGTCAGAGGAATAGCAAAGGGTCAGGGCAACCAGAAGACAGGAGAAACCGAAGACAAGCCGAAGGTTCAAGGTAACAGGCAAGAAGGGATAGTCAGACAAGCCAAGGATCAGAATACGAATAAGACTCAGAGCAACCGAAGAGACAATCACAGACACAAGCCGAACGTGGACAAATGTTGATCAGCAATGCAGCCTTCTACTGCCAGGCTTATATCCTCTTACCAGTTAAGGCCTGGGGTGGAGACCAGCTGAAGAAAGCCTACTAAAGCACACAGGTGAGGGAGGCCTGGCCTCTAACTGGTTACATGACAATGTTCCAGGAAGTGAGGAGAGCCACTGTGCGACACAAGGCAGGATGTGATGTCACACCTGGGGCGGACTGGTTGCTATGGTGACATGTTTTGGAACTCCTATTGGTTCCTTTCTCAAACCATAAATGGTTATTATAATAGACCAGGCGGGAAGTGCTTAAAAAAAATTTTCTTACTTGTCAGGTTGCTTTGCCTGACTTCATCAGCAGATCTAAGTTTATTCCTTTGCTTTGCAGATGAATGAACAGAATGATACAAAAGTAACATTGTTACTTTGTATCTTTCTATGTTCCCATCAGGGCACTGTTGTTTATAGACTCTGATTCATTGCTTTTTTTGACAGCTGCAGCTGCCAGCACCTTCTCTTAGTACTTAGCAATCTTGGATTTGATTAACCACTTGCACGCTGAGCACTTAAACCCCCTTCCTAACCAGACCAATTTTCAGCTTTCAGTGTTTTCACACTTTGAATGCCAATTAATCAGTCATGAAACACTGTACTCATATGACATTTTTATCCCTTTTCTCACACAAATAGAGCTTTCTTTTGGTGGTTTTTATTTTTTGTGCTATAAATAAAAAAAGACTGAAAATTGTGTAAAAAAAAATTGCATTTTTCTTTGTTTCTGTTATGACATTTTTCAAATTAGTAATTTTTCTTTATAAATTTTGGCCAAAATTTATACTGCTACATATCTTTGGTAAAAATAACCCAAATCAGTGGATATTATTTGGTCTTTGTGAAAGTTATAGAGTGTACAACCAATCATTGAAAATTGATCACAACTAATATACTGACGACCTATCTCATTTCTTGAGGCACTAACAAGCCAAGAAAGTACAAATACCCCCCAAATGACCCCATCTTGGAAAGTAGACATTCCAAGTAAGAGGCATGGTGAGTTTTTTCACATTGTAATTTTTTCCCACAATTCTTTGCAAAATGAAGATTTTTTTTTCACAACATTTCTGATATTACCAGGTTATTTCTCTCACACGGCATAAGCATACCACAAATTACACCCCAAATACATTCTACTACTCCTCCTGAGTATGGGGATACCACATGTGTGATTTTTACACAGCGTGGCCACATACAGAGGTGCAACATGCAGGGAGCACTGTCAGGCGTTCTAGGGACATAAATTACACATGACGTGGCACTGTAGAGCACTGATGGGGCACAGGTGTGACACTGATATGGCATGAATGGGGCACTGCTGGGCACTGATATGGCATGGATGGGGCACTGATATGACACTGATATGGCACTGCTGGGCACTGATATGGCATGGATTGGGACACTGCTGGGCATTGATATGGCATGGGTTGGGTACTGCTAAGCACTGATATGGTACTGCTGGGCACTGATATGGCACAGATTGGGGCACTGCTGGGCATTGATATGGCATGGATTGGGACACTGATATGGCACAGATTGGGGCACTGATATGCCACAGATTGGGGCACTGCTGGGCACTGATATGGCACTACTGGGCAATGATATTGCATGGATTGAGGCAGTGCTATGGCACAGATTGGGGCACTGATATGGCATGGATTGGGGCACCGCTGGGAACTGGCACTATAGGGAAAATACCTCTAGCAGCCTCACACTGCAGCTTCTCCCTCCGCTGCTCACATGATCGGTGTGAGCAGCAGAGAGAACCAGACACGACGCCAGTTTGTTTACATTGATGGCTCCATCATTTGATGGAGTGATCAGGTGGTAAAGGGCTGCTGTCATTGGCCCTTTACCACTGGGTCACGTGAACCTGGCGAGCGTTATAGTATGCCCTCCCAGAATAATGTGACCGCCCTGCAGCCGTTTTTCGGCTGTGGTTAATTAAAGCCCAACATTGCTATATACTGGGAGAGGAGGTCCCAGCAGCAGGGCAGAGAGACTGGGCATGCAATGACAAAGTTTTTTGGGTGTGTGTAGCCCTATTTATGGAACTGGTTGAAAGGGTCGTGTTTGGCTCCAGTACCACCCATCAAATGTGACATGCTGTTTAATTTTTGATGCCACTGTGAAGCACAGTCTGTGTACAGCCCTGAGTGGCTGCATGTGCTTCTTTCGGTGAGTAGTTGGGGGCAGTAAAACCACCAGTCAACCACCTGCTCATACTGCCCCCTTGTTTCTTATGTGAATGACCCCTTTAGTGCAATGTTCTTCAGTGTGCTGCTAAATATTAAGATACAATTTTGCACAGCAAAGACTTTACTCAGACAATGCTATTGATCCTTCTGTCTAATACAAGAAAGTGAAAGCAATAATCACTGATATTTTTAATGTTTGGCATTACAAAGAGATAAAAAAAAAACAAGTAAAATCGATTTTGTTGCTAAGAGAATCTACAGAATACTCTCAGATGACAGGTTTTATTAAATGTATAAATTTCATAGTCACAGTAATAATGAAAATCTGTTGTGAATGCAAAAACCTAAATTATTTTCCATATTTTGGTATTGTTGTCCCTCTCTTGGGTGCTGTAGCTATAGACGTTGTGGAGAAAGTCATACTTAAAACCAAAAAAAAAAAAAATCTGCCCTTATAGTTCCCCATCAGTTGAGGCTGTTTTGCTTATCTTATACCCTGATCCAGCTGACTCCGACACTTTCCTTCTCTGTCCGAAGCTCCTGTCTGTGGGCGGAGCCTTAGTGTTCTCTTGTACAATACATTGGCATTACAGTGGAACCTTGGATTAGGAGCATAATCCGTTTTTAGGAGAATGCTTGTAATCCAAATCACTCGTATATCAAAGCATGTTTCCCCATAGGAAACAATGGAAACTCAGATAATTTGTTCCACAGCACTGCTTGTCAATGCAGTACTGTATGTGGCCAGAGGTGTGGTGGCACTGGTGAGCTTCTGAGAGCCTCAGAAACATTCGGAAACGCTCGAGAACTGTTTACACTTCCGGTATTTCCAAATGCTTCTGAGGGTCTCCGAGGCTCACCAGAGCCCCCGCACCTCTGGCCACATGTGGTATTGCATGCACAGAAGCTTAATTCTGCTTGTTTCACGAGACAGCACTCGCAAACAGAGTCAAGGTTTTTTGTTTTTTTTAAATGCTCATTTTTCAAAATGCTCATTAACCGCGTTACTCGTGAACCAAGGTTCCACTGTACATTGGCATTAACCCTGTATTGTACATTTAGGAGGCTGGAGTGATACTGGAGGCAGCCAAAGCTGCCAGCCTGCTGGAGCAAGAAATATGGTTCATATTTGCACCTTAATCCACTACCCTTAGTCTAAAAGAGCAAGGGTAGATTTTTAAGTTTTACCTGGAGTTCTGTATTAATATTTACAACCTAGGAACTGAAACCACAGTCTGGCTCCCTTTGATATCTCTGTGGAGAAGAGATTGTGGCATTTTGCTAGCCCTCTAACATAAACACACAGCAGGCACTGTAAGGTGTTCAAAACCAAATAAGACTGAGTGCAAAGTCTCTGCTATGTTTTTTGAGGATGAATTACTCCACAGTACAGCTAGAAGCAGCTAGAAAGGTCATGGATGGCTTATTTTAAAGCTTTTTTTCTGCTTGTTAATAATATGTATACATTTTATATGTTTGTTGTCTGAGCACAGATGCATTTCAATCAATATTCCTATATTTACTATAGCTAAAATTTTAATGTTCACAATATTTTTACATCACTCAATACAAATAAGTCAGTATTAATTTTGCCAGCAACTGACAATGAGTGAGTAATAGAAATACCGTACACTGATGATTCAGCTGAGCTGACCTTGATATTCTTTCCATAGGAGAAAATATTGCTATTTTTCAAGCAGCAGAGGTGAAGTGGTAAAAAGCATTTCATTAAAGGAAACATATGATTACAGCATACACTCTGGTTTGTTTAAACATAAGCATTGGTATAACAATACAAGCAATAGTTATTTTTGACAATCCAATATTAGTTTATTACTTGAAAAATTTCCTTTCATGTTGTGAGTTCTGCCTGTCTTCTGGTCATCACGTTTCACAACTTTCTGGATTCCCAGCATACTTTGCAGCTTCTCCCCACACAATACATAATCACAAGAAATGGTAATACAGCGCAAGAAGTGTAGTGTGAATTAATTTATGTATATGTGAATATATGTGGAAACACAGCAAAAAAAAGTCCACATAATTCCTAATTGCTACATCAGAGGTCAATTCTAGCTGGCTCCAGAACACCTCTATCCAGCACCCCCAGGTGACTGGGAAAACAGTAGAGGGTGCAATTTGAGTGTAGTAAATTAGTATTTGTTTTGGAAATGGCAAATGGCAGCTCATGTGAACATTTAATACATTTATTATTTATTTATTTATTATTTCCCATCACCCACCCACTGGTTTAATGCTCCAAGTGCCTTAAATTATTGTTTTGCAGCTGCTTATGCATTCTCTGATGCTGCGCCCTGTAGTCCCATTCTTGTATAACTAGATTTGTCCTAATGTGTAGAGGAAGGCTTGAGAAAGAGGCTGGGAGGCCTTGAAATACATAGCCACACCCCCTAAGTGTCCTGCAACGTGTGACGTCTGGCCTGCTCTACACTCTATGGGGAGTGATTAAACTGGTTCACTAGGAAAACCGTTTGCCATTTGCACATGAGCCCTGATTTGTAGCAAATTTAGATATAAGTATGCTGATCCAGTCATGAACACTGCCAACCAGCAATATACAAAGAACGCTGTGAAGAAAAAAATTTGCAAATTTAAATTGTTCCGCATAAGTTATATATTAGCTGCAGGGCAGTGATGTCTCCCAAACTGAAGATGAACAGGGTCAGTTTCATTGCCCAGGAATCAGTGTGCAGCTTAGGAGGTGTAAAATAAAAGATATGTTGAATATACGTCATTGCACTTGAAACACATTCAGTTCAATAATCTTTCATACCAAAATTGTCAAAGGGTGCAACTACAGAAGCGTTATATATTTTAAGTAAGTATTCAAATATCCAACATGACAATTGTAAGTACCTCCAGAAGGAGCTGAAAGATGAGACAAGGTTGATTATCCAGTTTCATTGTGTCATGTAATACAGTGCAGTTAAAGTCTTTCACTTATTAACAGTGACGGTCCAAAAACGTGGTTTCTAGTTCACATTAAAGGCTTTCTTTAGACTGACAAGAGCCTGATCTTTGGTGATTTTCTTCCAGTCTCTTGGAAGTTTGGCTGGTTTTGCTCTGTATTTCTTTGCAAATTGATGATTAAACTGTGCGAATATATATTTCCAGTAGGCTGAGGATTCAACACTGGGGTCGGGCTGAATTGCCCAATCTGGAAAATATCTACGATACTCTTTGTATGGGCGATATTTCCATTTAGTTTGCCGACATCTAAAGATACCGTTAGATACAACCAGAGTTGAACAGATGTCCGTATCCAAAATATTATTATCCGAATCTCTCCATTTATTCAGTCCTGTGGATTTGTGGATAGATGCAAAGTGCTCCTTATGGTAACCACCACCGGCCTCACAAGGGACACCACAGAATGGACACTGCTTGCCACATCCAATTACCTTCGTGAACAACTCATCCTGAGGAATCAATGTAACTCTGGAAAGCACAGACTCAATTTTCAAAGATCTCAGTTCTGCTAGAATTTGTTGCTCCGTTTCTGTGAGGAAGCGTTGAATGCAAGATGAAAACTGCCCAACTGCAGACGTGTTATGGAAAATTACCACTTTCATCTCATTCTGTGGTATTACCAGTTCCTTTTGTAACATTTCGCAGACATTTTCTAAAAAGGATGATATATTAGGACTTTCTAGGCAAGCTTTCACTTTAAGTATAGTTTGAATTTCCATCATGATGGAGGTCATAATATTTTTCCATAAATTGTCCATAGTTGTTGAGCTCTTGTATTTTTTGGAGATGTAACTCAGCATCCATGATTTTGAAAATTTCTCATATGAAGTAATGTATTGTACATATTTCTGAAATGACATTTCTTCCAATAATTTTTCTAGTATGTTACACTGAAAAAAACTTCTGCTGCTGAAGATAATATGATCGGAGCCATTTAAGATGTCATCCACTATCTTTTCCCCAAGATGTTTGAAGACATAGTCAGTGATTGCTGGTTTGAGACATCGCTCACAGAATTGTCTGGCTCTGTTCTGGCTTTCATCTTTCTTATGAAATATGCTGAGAAATGTTGATAAATACTGAGGTTTTAAGCTCTCTAGATAGGCGGTTGGGTCATTATTTTTGATAAATGTGTCATGCATCTTTTGAAATATTTGGGCGGCATTTCCAAGAATCATAAGTTTCATGTCTAGCTCAAAATTGTCTGAAAAATGCAGAGTGCTACTTTTAAGTTGTTCATTGATCATGTGTAGTAATTCTTGGCAGTGAGTGTTGATCCTCTGCGGTATCAGCTTTTTCTTTTACAAACATTTTGCACTTATTTATTAGTGAGACAGCAAATTTCTCTACCATTTCAGGTGTGTCGCTTTGTAGGCCCACTATCTGTTTGACATTATCACGCCAAGAGCGATCCATATACTTTTTATCCATTTTAAAAGTTCGCTGTCCGTGACTTGCTAGATTTTTAATGTTCTTTAATTTTTCATGTGCAGCAGATCCTTTACTGCTCAGGTCTTGTCTCAATTGTTGTAGAATTGATTGATCAACGTTTCGTTTATCTAATTTCTTTATCTGTAAATCTGTCAGTGTTTTCTCCCACATAGAGTCAAATTCCCGTTGTATTTCCTCATCCTTTAGGATAGAGTCCTTTCTACTATCTTTTAGGAGGTCATTGATTTTTTCTTCTATCAACTTCTGGTATTGATTCTGGATCTTCTGGATCTCAAACTTTCCTTTCTGGATAGAAATTGCCTCGCTATATTTATTCAGAGCATTTCTTTCTAAATATTTTCTTAGGAACTGTACACTCATTCTAAACTCTTCCCGATATCGTTCTATAAGATGAACATTTTCAGACTTACTGTCATAATATTTTTCTAACAAATCCAGCATTTTGTTTTCCTCCTCAGAAACCAGCAATTGGAGCCCTGTCCTGTATTCCTCATACGTTTCTGTATCCAGACTCCCAGATGACTGATTTTTTATAATATTTTCTGCTCTGATAACAAAGTTGTAGACATTTTTGGAAAATTCCCATTCCCACTGAAAAAACTGCATAGACAATTTATTATAAGCTTCAGCTACCAGACTGTTCCGAAAACTAAAAATGAAGTTTTCATGTTTCACTGCCCTCCATAGGCTTTCTATCCATGTGATAAAGTCACTAATTTTCAAAGGTGCATTAGGGGTTTTCATGAATTCAAACAAATGCTGCTTTAGCTTATGGACATTTTCGCTGTAACCAGAGTTCACTGGGGCCATCGGAGGGACCCCCTGCCACAGACCTGGAATGTACCAACTGTGTTTATCCAGATCGTAGTCCAGCACATCATTAAAAGATGTAATTCCACCTTTCTTCTCCATTTTTGCAGCTGCTTTGGTCATTTCATCCAGCTGTTCTAAAAGTTTCTTCCTGTCTCTCATGTTCTTTTCATGAGCAGACACGTCACTCACATTTTGATGTACAAACTGGCAGTTGGGTTTCTTTCCTACTTCTTTCATCCGAAGAAAAGCGTGGACCACAATCTGTAAAATATCCTTCATTTCTGTGGTGTTTTCCATGGCCATGTTAACAATGGTGATATCACTCAGCCCGACTACTAGTGTGGCCAGTTCATTGTCATGTTCATAACTGTCCTCCAAGGAAGCCAACTCTGGAGCTTTTAGCCCCTCAGTGTCAATCACCAGGATGAAATGGCAGCCCAGCTCCTCCTGGAAGTTTTGTTTCACATTAAGCAGAGTCATGAAGGCTCCTCGTGTGCATCTTCCACTGGCCACCGGGAACTGGAGACCAAACATCGTGTTCAGAAGGGTGGATTTTCCTGTACTCTGCACTCCCAGCACTGTGATTACTCTTATTTTACATTGTCCTCCTGTCTGGTTATCCAGCTCAGTCAGGACATCAGTTATCCATTTCAATGGAATGTTGGAGGCATCTCCATCAATCAGCTCTAATGGAAATCCTTCCAATAGAAGGTCAGCAGCAATTCCTGGAAGCCCTGTAAACTGTGCTCTTTCCGCTGCAATCAATTTTTCTATAACCATAGAACACTCAGCCTCATAAAACTGTCCTAACTCACGTAGGAAATGTTCAATTCCTAAAGAACTGTCTGAGATTTTTTGGTCTACCTGTTTGAGTTCCTCTGGATTATCTGATCTACTTCTTTCTTTGTATTCCACCTGTAAGGAAGACAGATTCCTTCTTGCGGTCAAATCAAGTTCTAATTTCATCCACTTTAGAAAATATTGTTTCTCTACCTGAGACAGAGTGGTAATTGCAGTAATAAACAACGTCATAGCATCAGTCAAATCATGCCGATGTTGCTCCTGATGCAGGGCAATTCGTTGCTCTTTTAACTGAGACTGATATTCTTCTGTACCCATTTCCCCTTGTTTTGTCATTCTGCAAAGTTCTTTTTCTACCTTTGACAGTTGCTTCCATAAATCTCCCTGAAGTCCCAGCATTTTCCTTTTATATTCTCCAACATCTTTTATTTCAGATGTAATGTTACCTGCACATGTTCTCGCTTTCTGACATTCAGGAAAGTTCTCATCTACATCTATCTGGAGCCCGGCTGCATGCTTTTTCATACTCTCTATTGACAGTTTTTGGAATTCTTTTCTTAATAAGCTTCCGAGGAGGTCCTGGATGTTTTTCACAAAATTAGCATCATTTACATTGTTCTTTTTAACGAGTATTTGATCTGTACCAATCTTTAATGTTTCCATTAACTGCCTTAAGAATGTTTGCATTTCTGGGTTAATATTTGTGCCTGATCCCGGAGTAATAATGAAATAATACTGAGCTTTGGTGTTTTTACAGGTTGATAATAGTTTGAATTGATCCTCAGAAATATTCTCAATAAATATGAACACAGCAGAGGAAACTTGACTCAGGAAGGTGAATTGGTTCCAGTTGGTCTCCAGGCCTCCTCGTAGGTTGGTTACTGTGATTGGCTCTGGGAAAACATCTGAGCTACCACAAGGAAAATACCAGGACATTTCCACTAGTCCATCAGATATCTTCCTTTCGATGTTCCCTCCATCCATATCATGGTGGATGAAGAAATTGTGATGTTGCTGATCTGAATTTAGAATCTGGTTGAGAATTTTAGATTTGGACAGTTTATTTACCCCTAATCTGACAAAAGAGAAGATCGGCATTGGAATATTAACCACGTGTTCTTCTCTGAACCCTTTAGTGTCCACTAACAATTGCGGTCTCCACTTCTTCACAATGCCCCTCATTGCCCACAACATGAGGGTGCAGTGTGACTCGTCACCAGCAGGGGCAAGTAGTAGAGGAACAGCAAATTGACACATGGACATTTTGGTTACAATCTCTTGTTGCAGAAAACTGTCTGAACAATGTAGGAGAACACACAGGACATCCAAAGGATGAACTGTGGTTGTTGTATCCATTTCAGCATTAAACATATCAAAGACATCAATATTAACTGTAGTCGTTGACATTTTTTTCAGTTGGGTATTTCGGGAGATCCTTTTCAAAGCCATGAGGTTCCTCAAGACGTGCCATGGAATATCCTTTATATTGTGAGGCTGATCTTCTGTCAGGCTCTCTGACCCAATGCTCAGGATGTCACTCAAAGTCACTTTTGAAGTCAAGTGATTTTTCATATCTAGCTGTTCCACAAGTTCCTGGAAAGAGTTTTTCTTGTCTGTAGATAAACAATAAATAGATATTTCAACAAAACTTTTTCATAAAATTACACGTTTTGAAATCAGCTTTTTCTAAACCCATCTCTAAAAAGATCTAGAAAATTGTAAAGTTTATACTCTTACCCTTTAACCACTTGCCTACTGGGCACTTTTACCCCCTTCCTGTCCAGGCCAATTTTCAGCTTTCAAACTTTGAATGACAATTGCGCAGTCATGCAACGCTGTACCCATATGACATTTTTTCTTTTTTTTTCACACAGAGATTTCTTTTATGCAGCAAGCAAAAAGTATGACTGCACTCCGAAGCTTGAAGGAAAGCTGGTGAATATTTATTGTAAATACAAAAATGGTGTCATCAGGTAGACAAGGCATAACCACAAGACATCAAGCAGGTTGACGCGTTTCACAGACTACATGTCCACTTACTCATAACCTAAAACACAAATGGACTGCCAGGATATTTAAAATACAATCACAGGTGCACATAATCAATTAGAATCCAATGACTGCCTGAGAGAATGATCATTGGTGGACGCCCCTCTACTGGGTGCCGCCAGAGAATAATAGAGTTAAAACCTCCCATGAAGTGAAATTAAAAACATCCACCTACCGATCGTGCAAGCGATCAGGTCAGTGCAATCAAAAATAGCACCAAATGACTAATGATCGAAGAGAGAACAAGGAAAGGAGAACTCTTACAGACAAATGAGTGTGGACCCTATACAAATAACATATATCATGTAACAATTTTCAAAAAAATGTTTTTTTCAAAAAAAAAAAATATATATATATATATATTGTGTTAAACGCACATATCTATGTCCAGACTCACCTGTGACATGTGGCAATATCGATGAAATGAGACTGGAGAGTGAGGCATAAATATAAATGTTACGGGTGTCACAGGGAGGTGTAAACCAAAAGGGCACACCAAGTCGTGCAAACCATGGAAGGGTAAGGAATCTATTAGAGCTACTAAGGCTTCCCAAATTAAACACAACATGTCAATTTGTATAAAGAAAAAGAGGGGAAAAAAGAAAGAGGTGGTGTGCAGAATGTAAGGAGGTGGGTAGTATGTGCAGGAGAGCAGTGTGGAGTGTATGGAGGTGAGTAGTATGTGCAAGACAGGAGTGTGGAGTGTATGGAGGTGGGTAGTATGTGCAGGAGAGGGGTGTGGAGTGTATGGAGGTGGGTAGTATGTGCAAGACAGGAGTGTGGGGTGTATGGAGGTGAGTAGTGTGTGCAGGAGAGGAGTGTGGAGTGTATGGAGGTGAGTAGTATGTGCAGGAGAGCAGTGTGGAGTGTATGGAGGTGAGTAGTATGAGCAGGAGAGGAGTGCGGAGTGTATAA
>BLSH010311367.1:306288-331164 GCA_018402905.1 Glandirana rugosa
CGCCCCCCCCCACCCCCCCCCCGGTTTTTTATCCATTTTATCCTATTATTATTGTTCTATTTGTATCTAAATGCATGTTTCAGTTTAGTCAGCATCCATATTAGCCAGCTGTCCACCACTGTTGTACGGCACTGTTTTATTACCACCAGCCATCCTCACGTCCATACAGGGTTAAAAATACCTAGGAGGAGGCGTGTATCCAGACCACACTCCTCCCTCCTTGTTGCCCATAAATTCTTCCTGTTCCAACATGGCTACTATACGGCCTGAAGAAGGGGCGGAGCCCCGCAACGAGTCGCAGAATCACACACTTTCCTGCTGTTTACTGGACGAGAGGATACAGACTGCTCTGCTGGGAACGAACGGATCGGAACAATCGGATCTTCCATCAGTGGCTAGGAGGAGGAGACGCCGGGAGCCAGCGACGCTTCCTTCCCACCGCACCACCACCAGGCAGTCCTATCCCCATCCCAAGAGCACATCCTCCAGGACTCCCATACAGCCAGCAGTGGCTTACAACTGCAACGCTTACCTGATTACTACCATTGTGAGTAGGCTTTTTACAAGTTTTAATAAATTATGTTTTACTCCATTACTGCACTTAGAGGCGCACTTTTTGTTCTTTGTCGTTTACCATAAAAGCTCGGTTACTTCCCAGACGTGCAGCCACGCCAGTGCTACAGAGACAGTTTACCAACAACGGCTTTTTTCACCGTTTATATCTCCATCACCCCGTATGTAGACTCTCTGATCTCCTGTTCATACATTACCCTAGGTACATAGGGAGAGCCCACCCTACTAACTCAGGACTGTGCTGCAAACATACTGTTTAAAGCAGGATAAAAGCCCATGCGTTTCGGGGGCACACCCCCTTCTTCAGAGCTAAGCTACTCTGGTCTGCCAGACCGAAGCCTATATACATATATATATATATATATGTGACCAACTGGTGGTTTAATCAATTAATCAATCAGTCCGCCTAACACAGACACATACTCAAACCATCTCCTGTACCATGTCCACAGACTCTAACCATCTCCTGTACCATGTCCACAGACTCTATCCATCTCCTGTACCATGTCCACAGACTCTAACCATCTCCTGTACCATGTCCACAGACTCTATCCATCTCCTGTACCATGTCCACAGACTCTATCCATCTCCTGTACCATGTCCACAGACTCTATCCATCTCCTGTACTATGTCCACAGACTCTAACCATCTCCTGTACCATGTCCACAGACTCTATCCATCTCCTGGACTATGTCCACAGACTCTATCCATCTCCTGGGCTATGTCCACAGACTCTATCCATCTCCTGTACTATGTCCACAGACTCTATCAATCTCCTGTACCATGTCCACAGACTCTAACCATCTCCTGTACCATGTCCACAGACTCTATGCATCTCCTGTACTATGTTCACAGACTCTATGCATCTCCTGTACTATGTCCACAGACTCTATCCATCTCCTGCACTATGTCCACAGACTCTATCCATCTCCTGTACCATGTCCACAGACTCTATCCATCTCCTGTACCATGTCCACAGACTCTATCCATCTCCTGTACTATGTCCACAGACTCTATGCATCTCCTGTACTATGTTCACAGACTATGCATCTCCTGTACTATGTCCACAGACTCTATCCATCTCCTGTACTATGTCCACAGACTCTATCCATGTCCTGTACTATATCCACAGACTCTATCCATCTCCTGTACCATGTCCACAGACTCTATCCATCTCCTGTACCATGTCCACAGACTCTATCCATCTCCTGTACCATGTCCACAGACTCTAACCATCTCCTGTACCATGTCCACAGACTCTATCCATCTCCTGTACTATGTCCACAGACTCTATGCATCTCCTGTACTATGTTCACAGACTATGCATCTCCTGTACTATGTCCACAGACTCTATCCATCTCCTGTACTATGCCCACAGACTCTATCCATCTCCTGTACTATGTCCACAGACTCTATCCATCTCCTGTACCATGTCCACAGACTCTAACCATCTCCTGTACCATGTCCACAGACTCTATCCATCTCCTGTGCTATGTCCACAGACTCTATGCATCTCCTGTACTATGCTCACAGACTCGATGCATCTCCTGTACTATGTCCACAGACTCTATCCATCTCCTGTACCATGTCCACAGACTCTATCCATGTCCTGTACTATGTCCACAGACTCTATCCATCTCCTGTACTATGCCCACAGACTCTATCCATCTCCTGTACTATGTCCACAGACTCTATCCATCTCCTGTACCATGTCCACAGACTCTAACCATCTCCTGTACCATGTCCACAGACTCTATCCATCTCCTGTGCTATGTCCACAGACTCTATGCATCTCCTGTACTATGCTCACAGACTCGATGCATCTCCTGTACTATGTCCACAGACTCTATCCATCTCCTGTACCATGTCCACAGACTCTATCCATGTCCTGTACTATGTCCACAGACTCTATCCATCTCCTGTACTATGCCCACAGACTCTATCCATCTCCTGTACTATGTCCACAGACTCTATCCATCTCCTGTACCATGTCCACAGACTCTATGCATCTCCTGTACTATGTCCACAGACTCTATCCATCTCCTGCACCATGTCCACAGACTCTATCCATCTCCTGTACTATGTCCACAGACTCTATGCATCTCCTGTACTATGCCCAAAGACTCTATCCATCTCCTGTACCATGTCCACAGACTCTATCCATCTCCTGTACTATGTCCACAGACTCTATCCATCTCCTGTACTATGTCCACAGACTCTATCCATCTCCTGTACTATGTCCACAGACTCTATCCACCTCCTGTACCATGACCACAGACTCTATCCATCTCCTGTACCATGACCACAGACTCTAACCATCTCCTGTACCATGTCCACAGACTCTAACCATCTACTGTACTATGTCCACAGACTCTAACCATCTCCTGTACCATGTCCACAGACTCTAACCATCTCCTGTACCATGTCCACAGACTCTAACCATCTCCTGTACCATGTCCACAGACTCTAACCATCTCCTGTACTATGTCCACAGACTCTAACCATCTCCTGTACCATGTCCACTGATTCTAACCATCTCCTCTACTATGTCCACAGACTCTAACCATCTCCTGTACCATGTCCACTGATTCTAACCATCTCCTGTACTATGTCCACAGACTCTAACCATCTCCTGTACTATGTCCACAGACTCTAACCATCTCCTGTACTAAGTCCACAGACTCTAACCATCTCCTGTACTATGTCCACAGACTCTATCCATCTCCTGTACTATGTCCACAGACTCTATCCATCTCCTGTACTATGTCCACAGACTCTAACCATCTCCTGTACCATGTCCACAGACTCTATCCATCTCCTGTACCATGTCCACAGACTTTAACCATCTCCTGTACCATGTCCACAGACTTTAACCATCTCCTGTACCATGTCCACAGACTTTAACCATCTCCTGTACCATGTCCACAGACTCTATCCATCTCCTGTACCATGTCCACAGACTTTAACCATCTCCTGTACCATGTCCACAGACTCTAACCATCTCCTGTACCATGTCCACAGACTCTAACCATCTCCTGTACCATGTCCACAGACTTTAACCATCTCCTGTACCATGTCCACAGACTCTAGCCATCTCTTGTATCATGTCTGCAGTCTCTGGCTATCTCTTGTATCACGCCCACAATCTCCAATCATCTTTTGTCTGGTATCATGTATGCAGTTTCTGGGGGGGAGCCCAGAGAGGGGTCAAGAGCAGGAGCACTACCAGGATGGGGTCATTGGAGGAGTCAGACGTGTGTGGAATGTGGAGAGGAGAATATAGAATTAAACCAGAGCCGCCAATTTGAAGCCCGGAGAGGACCATCTGACTGAGCCCTGCACGGTGCACCAGAAGGTCAGTGACAGCACCGCAAGGCCAGTCTGAGGGGGGGGGGGCTCAGTGCTGTATGGGGGGGAGTGAATATAGTGAAGTTAGAGGGGGGCACTGATATAAAGGTTAACCCTAATTTCAATAACCCCCTCTTACTCACTCTGCGGAAGGTGGTCTGTTGCAGCAGTTTTCACTAGAACAGGTGGTGAGGGAAAACTTTCACATGGGGACACCTGTTCCACTGAAAACTGTTGCAAACTCCTTTAACAAATTGTTATTTTAACAATGCATTGGCATTACTGTCTCTTTGGTAACTATGTCAGTTTTTAACCAATTGTCTACTGAGCACTTTTACCCCCTTCCTGCCCAGGCCAATTTTCAGCTTTCAGCACTGTCGCACTTTGAATGACAATTGTGCGTCATGCTACACTGTACCCAAATTACATTTATCTTTTTTTTTTTCACATAGATAGAGCTTTGTTTTGGTGGTATTTAACCACTTCAGCCCCGGAAGGATTTCACGCTTTAGGACTAGAGCGCTTTTTGTGATTCGGCACTGCATCGCTTTAACTGATAATTGCGCGGTCGTGCGACGTTCTACCCAAACTAAATTTGCGTTCCTTTTTTTCCCACAAATAAAGCTTTCTTTTGGTGGTATTTGATCCCCTCTGCGTCATTTCTGATCGCTGCTATAAACAAAAGAAGAGCGATAATTTTGCAAAAAAAAAACGAATTTCTTACTTTTTGCTAAAATACAAGTCCAAAAAAAAAAATATAAAAAAATATTTTTTTCATCGGTTTTGGTTGATTTATATTCTTCCTCATATTTTTGGTAAAAAAAATCACAATCCGTGTTTATTGATTGGTTTGCGCAAAAGTTGCCGCATTTACGGATGATGAGAATTCATTTCTGAACAAAAGAGTACTCCCCCAGTACATAAGTGGGACTTTTAAACGACAGTATAAATGTCAAGACATAAAGTAAAAACAAACTATGTTTTATTGGTTACAAATTTCACATAAAAAACTGTAGGACATGAGGTCATATACACAAGTATATTTTATAAAAACAAACGTCATGTGGTACATGTATACATAACAAGGTAAAAAAACCTATGATGTGATACAGAGCAGTTGACTTCTTGGGCATAGGCTCAACATGTTTCGGGAATGCTCACACACCATAAACATGAGCACATACACCACACCACAAGAGCCACCGAGGTTTTTATTTTTTTTCTATTTTTTACTAGTAATGGCGGTGATCTGCGATTTTTAGCGGTACTGCGATATTGCAGCGGACATGTCGGACCATTTTGACACTTTTTTGGGACCATTGGCATTTATACAGCCATCAGTGCTATAAAAATGCACTGATTACTGTGTAAATGTCATTGGCAGTGAAGGGGTTAACCTGCAGGGGGCGCTCTAAGGGTTAACTGTGTTCCCTGGGCGTGTTCTAACTGTGTGTGGGCTTCCCTGGCTGGGGAAAGGGGATGATCACGGTTTCCATATAGAGGAAGCCTGTGATCATCGCCCTTCCCCCTCTAACAGAACGGAGATCCGGGTTTACATACACGGACCTCCGTTCTTTCACTGTGGGGGGGGGCTTCGTGGGTAGCCAGTGGTGATCGAGTCTGCCCCACCCGCTCCCTGCCCCCCCCCCGAACACAGTGAGTGTGCGAGCACGCCTCCGGCGGCATGCGTGCGCTCACAGTGAGTGATATCGCAGCCGCCGTCATATGACGGCGGTTTGCGATATCGAGCCACTTTGCCGCCATCAGACGCCGGTCGGCGGTCGGCAAGTGGTTACATTTCTTTTTTTAAAACGTATTTTTATTTAGTTTCATTTCTGTTATAAAATTTTGCAATAAATAATCTTTCTTTATAAATTTAGGCCAAAATGTATTCTGCTACATTTCTTTGAAAATAACCCAAATCAGTGTTTATTATTTAGTCTGTGGGAAACTTATAGCGTTATAAACTATGGGATATACAGTATCTTAAAATTGATCAATCCTGCTGTACTGATGGCCCATCTCATTTCTTGAGACCAGGACAGTAGAAATACCCCCCAAATTACATTTTTGGAAAGTAGACAGTCCAAGGAATTTAGTAAGAGGCATGGAGCATTTCTTCTAGTTTTTGGCACCTTTTTTCATACATTTATTTTTATTTTATACATGCTGTCACCAGTGAAATATAGCGTCATCATATAACTGGTGTGGACGGTGACCAGGACACCGACTGGTGACCATATGTAAAAAAAAAAAAAAAAAAAAATGTTTTCTATTTTTTTAAATGTAGCACCCCCTAGTAGGTGGGAGCTAGAGTGTACAGTTTTTTTGTTAGGTGAGGTAAACTTTAGTCAGGCCTGACTGAGTGCAGGCCTGATTATTTTGATTTCTGGGCTGGTAGTGGCTCAGGTAGGACTGGGCAGCTCCTAAATGATGTCATTGGATCCTTCTACTTCTTTCCAGAAGGGACTGGGACATTCTGGAGAGAGAGGCTGGAGGGGAGGTGTAATCATCTGGGTGTTCTAAGGAGCTCTGGCCAATCCCCAATCTGGATTGACAGGGGGCAGGCCTCCTTAAATACCCTGGGACAGCCCAGTGGGGGAGGAGAGTGTCAGGTGGAAGAGTGGAGATGTAGCAGAGGTGCTGTGGAGGCCTCCCCCGGGAGGGAGCCCCCAGTCTGAGGGGGTGACCCTGAGGCCTGGAAGCTCGGGTGCAGTCCAGGGGCGGAGTTGGTTTCTGGAGCAGCACAAGGGAACAGGAAAGCAGCGGAGAGGCTACATTAAAGACTCTTTAAAGGATCCACCAGTGTCGGTAAGTGACAGACCATTTTGACTGACAGAAAAGCTGGAGCAGGCTGGGAAGAGACAGTGGGCAGTCTGTGGAAGTCTGAGGAGCCAGTCAGGGGAAGGAGTGTCACTGGACAATGAAGTAGGCTGGAGTGGCTCGAGGTGGGCCGGAGAGGTCTGGAAGAGGATGGGCTGGGAGTAGTAGTTCATCTGTACCCAGCTAGCACCAATGTACTTAGCTACAATGGAGGGCCAGTGGCTTCACAACTGGGGGCCCGTGGCGTTTGCCTGTAATGGGTGTTCCGGAGTTCCTGCTGGCAGAAGAGCAGGCCTCGCCATGTGGTAGCTGTGGTGAAGGAAGGAGTGTCACGGAGGCCTGATAAATTGCCTTTCAGGCCTGGAAGAGCAAGTAGTGTGCTGGAAAAAAGTAAGGAGTGGAACGGTCAGCAAGCGTCAGTGCTGGAGGAAGAAGAGTGTATATACTGTTGGTGTATATAGAACGGTCATGTTTACCAATGTACTGGGCATCCCACAGCAATCCCTACCCCATCCAAGTTTATTCCCCTTATAAAACAACAAAACAAAGCACCGGCTTGTTCAGTGACTCCGGATGCAAGGAAAAATGTGTGACTGAGGCAGAGTGTCAGGTGAACCACAACTACCAGCCACCCCTAAGAAGGCCATTGGCTACATAAAATATTTTTTTACTTTTTTTTTTTAAACATACAGTGACCAGAGCAATACAGTGTTACCATAGTAACAATGTACTCTGGGGAGTTAATAAGGTTTTTTTTTCCTTACATACTAGGTTTGGTTATACAGTAGCAGCAAATTTCACCCGCTATTAAAAAATATTTTTTCTCAATGACAGTGTGTAGACATTGTCTATTGATGTGAATAGCTGTGATTGGTGACAGCTAATCACATGGTACAAATGGGCTGTCATTGGCCCTGTTTGTACCATGTGTTCACTGTGACCAATTACAGCTAGCAGCACACTTGTATGCAATGGAATGAAAGGAAGCCATTAATTGTTTACAACTGTCATGTGGTCTGCTGTGATTGGTCATAGCAATCACATGATACTGGCAGCAGGCAGTGATTGGTCATCCACTGTGTCCGGTGGAGGCAATGGGTGACAGATCACATGGGAGTGCAGCCCGTTTTCGGGGGAACGTCATATGACATCATCCCACAACAATGGTGTTCTGTTCCCACCATTTTACAATGATGTGAGCGGGAGGCGGTTAATAATGTCTCTGTGTTCCAGCTAGGGAGATTCACCCTCCAGTTGCCCATTTTTACTATTCCACCAAATTCAAAACAGAAACCTCTATTCTATTGATCCTGGAAATTCCACTCAATTTCTGTGGTGGTGGCTGATTGTCTATGTTACTGAAATTGAAGGGAAATCTCTCTTTTGACTTTTCTATGTTTCTCAATGTTTCCACGTCTAAAAGAGGGATATGAACCTTGCATTGGTCTTGATGATGTCACTACCTTAGACCACTGGAACATGGGGGAGAAGATGCTGCAGGAACTAGACTAGCAGCACAGAGGAGCAGATGATCAAGTAAATAAATCTTCTTTAACAAGTCCTCAAAACCTAACAAGCAATTCTTGCAGTGCTGTCACAGCTACACTGCAAGGGGTAATTTTAACATTTCCCAGATTTAGGATTCTTAAATAACTCTGCTGAATTATTACCCAAAATATGAGCTTCCTCAAACATTGGAGAACTGAGACCTTTTTATTTAGAACTCTTGATATTAACATAGGGGTGTGTTCCCTACGGTCTGGTAAATGTAGGGTGTGCTCAGATGCTTCCTAGAACGTGCCATCTACCAGACTCTGTCAAGAGATCAAGAGGTCTCAGTCAAAGATGCAACATGGACTGGACGTGCATATTTTTTAACCAGCCTATTACTAACAAGTTTTTTATTGGTAGACTTGGTCTAGCTTTAACAAACATCCTAAGCAGACTTCTGTATGAGTCTTTTTCTTTGCCTACAGACTTTTTCGTGAGTCCAAGGTGTTGGGCTGTTGCTCGAGTCTAAGGTTAGCCCTCTGGAGCCAGCATGGACAGTCTGATTCTAAGAGGACTTTACCCATGCTGATGTTGATGCTAAAGGGATATCACTGGGGACACTGGAGACACACTTAGGCCTCCAAGGTTGTTGGACCTCACACATGCCGGTCCAGTAGCTGAAGTGATATCAATGGAGACAATGGATTAAAACTTGTAACTCTACTGGTTTGATGCTACAGTCTCTCCCTGGTACATAGAAAATACAGGAACCTCTGTTGTATTGGATCCTTTTTCTGTCTGCTGTATGCAGGAAAAGTCTAACCTCCGTCAAAGGACTTTCAGCTTTTAGAAATGTTTTAAAGATGTACTACTCTTTGGGTATTTCATCCACACCTGTTCGGTCTTGTCGTGCAAAAAACCTTTAGAAGATATCTATGGTCTGGACTGCCATTGCTGCAAAAGATTACAATAAAGTGTAATAGACATAAAAAAACAAAAATGAAAACAACAAGGTCGCTGCCCCTTTAAACCCTAAGGTGACAGTGAATTAATATGTGAAAGTCAGGCGCAAACCTAAACTAAAATCCTTAGTATTCAAAAAAACAGTCCAAAATAGTGTCCATATATCAACAATGGTTCATGCAAAGAGATCCCACAACCAGTGCACAACAGGATTCTTCTAATCTCTTCTTTGTGACAATTTTCACCAACCTGCGGTTATGAAATAGGTGGCAACTCAGCAGATATTTTGACCCCCTTTTTACGGGAAGGTCAAAAAACACCTCTGGAACCAATGTTCCTTTAAAGGAATGGGTCAAATCTCTTCACTCCCTTGGTTGCCACCTGAGTCCGCTAAATAGGAAAAAATGACTCCACCAGGGACAAGGAGAAAAATCCATAGTGTAGTATGTAACATGTCACTTCTGAAGCACAGTGTGATTTTTTTAGTCAATCCTCCCACCACGGAATCACCAGCTCCTTTGACTCCTCTCGAGACACCAGCTTTTGGCCCCTGAGAGCCTAGTGCTTTCAAAGGGTCTAAGCTTCTGTCCTGACATGAACCTTGACAAATTCGACACTTTTATAGATTTACAACTTTTTGCACATAAACTTACTCTTAACCACTTCAGCCCCGGAAGGATTTCCCAGGTTAGGACCAGAGCACTTTTTGCCATTCAGCGCTGAGTCGCTTTAACTGACAACTGCGCAGTCGTGCGACGTTGTACCCAAACAAAATTTGTGTCCTTTTTTCCCACAAATAGAGCTTTCTTTTGGTGATATTTGATTGCCTCTGCGTCATTTCTGATCACCGCTATAAACAAAAGAAGAGCGACAATTTTGCAAAAAAAACAGTTTTTCTTACTTTTTGCTACAAATCCAAAAAAAATATTAAAAAAACTCTTTTTTTCATTGATTTATATTCTTCCTCATATTTTTGGTAACAAAAATCGCAATCGGCGTTTATTGATTGGTTTGCGCAAAAGTGGCCACATTTACGGATGATGAGAATTCATTTCTGGGTTTTTTTTGTATTATTTTTTACTAGTAATGGTGGCGATCTGCGATTTTTATCGGGACTGCGATATTGGGGCGGACATGTCGGACCATTTTGACGCTTTTTTGGGACCAATGACATTTATACAGTGATCAGAAATTTAAATGTCCATTGATTACTGTATAATTGTCATTGGCATTGAAGGGGTTAACCTGCAGGGTTCAGTGAAGGGGTTAACTGTGTTCCCTGGGTGTGTTCTAACTGTGGGGGGGGGGGGGGCTGGGCTACCATGGGCATAAGAGATCTAACTGATCCCAGTGACAGGAATCAGTAGATCTCCTATGTCCCCATTGACAGAGCGGGGAACCGCCGTTTTTACATCGGCGGTTCCCCGCTCTTTGGCTGTGGCCGCTCATCGCGGCTCACCGGCGGACATCGGGTCCGCTCGAGCCGTGGGCACACTCCTCAGGAGTATGACGCGCGCCCCCTAGTGGCCGCCCGCAGATCGACGCTTTTTTACGGCGATTCGCGGGACACGTCCACACTGCCGCCGTGAATATACGGTAGGCAGTGTGGAAGTAGTTAAAGTACTTTTCTCTCGCAATAGTACAAAAGAAACATGCACCAGCTCACGATGCTGAAACTCCTGAAACCTCAGTCTCTTCATTTGAAGAGGAAGGTCTAGAGAACTTAATCGATAACACTGATATCTCGCTGATCGGGAACACTCGTCCCCACCTCCTAGTGCACTAGGAGGTAAAAAGGTACAGAAATCATCAGACTTTTTCCCTTCAGCCTTCCCTCCGTGAAGGCTAGCAGTGAAGACATCAAGGACCAGGAAAATGTCATCAATACACATATGCAAAGCAGACCATGGCCATCTTAATGAATGGGAAACCCTGGGCACTGCCCAGGGGCATGGGGGCCCCATGATAATCTTGCATAATGTCATACTTGCCAACTGTCCCAGATTATCCGGTACAGTCACCCTTTTTGCTAAGCAGTCCAAGGATGGCTGTGTCCAGGACAGCATCCTGGAACCTTTACTGTGTCCTCCTAAACCCAGTATTGTGCTCTCCTGACCCCCCCCCCCCTTCCCCCCATACTGTGTCCTTTTGCTTCCCATGAGTATTGTGCCCCTGTTTTGATATTAGTCTTTGAATTATGGCATGTTTTCTTATTGTTTAAAATCAATTTTATTGAAAGTACTAAATATATGTTTATTTTTATCAACTATTCTTACTTTAATTCTTGATAGTAGTAAGGGTTAGGGCCCTAGAGTATAACTTTGCCCAGAGGCCCATGATGCTATTAAGACGGCCCTGAAGCAGACTATTATCTATTATATATGCATACAAATGGGCATATCATTATTGTTCCTTTAGAGGCTAGACCCTACATATCCCACAGCCCCCCAGCCATCACCTGACCCCTAGGGTGGTACCTGGATCCCTTGTGGGGACCTGCGGACCTGTTCGTATTGGAGAACCTGTGGTGATTTGTGGAGTGACATAGCTTCAATATAAAATTCTGATTATTTTTTCTCTAACCGTATCAAACTGCTTGATTCATATAATTTGGTAAATGCTATTCCTTCCTCACTCCGTATATTGCTATGAAGGGCCCCGGGCACCACTATACACTAGATCCTAAGCTCATATGTTCTCTTCATTACGCTTTCAGAATCAACTGGTATTGATCCAAATGTACAAGCTACCACCTCTGATGAAGGTCTTTCGTACCGAAATGCATTAGGTTTTGTACATTCACTATGTCTATGATTGTATCAAAATATTTCTTAAATGACAAGATTTTCTCACTGTTTTTAATTTTTGTATAAATAAAAACTATGTTTTATATACTACCTGATTTTTCTTCTTTGTGCCCCAAAAAATTACAACCTGAGGGTTTCTATGGTTCAATACTAGACCAACACAAAGCGGCACATAATTGTGAAGCAGAAGGAAAATGATAAATGGTTTTCAAAATTCTTTACAAATAAATATGTGAAAAGTGTGGGGGGCATTTGTATGGCGCCCCCTGAGTCAGTACTTTGTAGAACCGCCTTTCCCTACAATTACAGCTGCAAGTCTTTTTGGGGAAGTCTCTACCAGCTTTGCACATCTAGAGAGGGCATTTTGCTCATTCTTCTTTGCAAAATATCTCAAGCTCTGTCAGACTGGATGGAGAGTGTCTGTGAGCGGCAATTTTGAAGTCTTGCCACAGATTTTCAATTGGATTTAGGTCTGGACTGTGACTGGGCCATTCTAACACATGAATATGCTTTGATCTAAACCATTCCATTGTAGCTCTGACTGTATGTTTAGGGTCGTTGCCCTGCTGGAAGGTGAACCTCCGTCCCGGTCTCAAGTCTTTTGCAGACTCTTAACAGGTTTTCTACTAAGATTGCCCTGTATTTGGCTCCATCCATCTTTTCATCAACTCTGAGCAGACATTTATACTTGGTAGCAAAGGACATTTCCTTGGTTATTAGCAGAGGTAATTTCCCTGTTTTTTAGCAGAGGTATAATTTATTTGGTTATTTGAGGAGGTCAATTCCCTGGTTATTACAGGAGGTAATTTCCCTGGTTATTAGCAAAGGTATAATTTATCTGGTTATTAGCAGAGGTCATTTCCCTGGTTATTAGCAGAGGTCATTTCCCTGGTTATTGGCAGAGGTCATTTCCCTGGTTATTGGCAGAGGTCATTTCCCTGGTTATTGGCAGAGGCCATTTCCCTGGTTATTGGCAGAGGTCATTTCCCTGGTTATTGGCAGAGGTAATTCCCCTGGTTATTAGCAGAGGTAATTTCCCTGGTTATTGGCAGAGGTAATTTCCCTGATTGTTAACATATTCTTGACTTCTTCAAGGGATACCTGCAATAATATTGAGGTGACCGGATTAAATGTGATTATTCTGTTGTGCACCAGGTATCAGTGCACAGTGAAATGTGAGTGCATTTTAATACTTTAAAACTTTAAGACAGAAAGCACTATGATGGTTTTATTTTTTACTTTCATCCATTAAGAGAAGGGAATGGAGGAGTGTGACTATAGAGCCAGTGGAGATTATCTGGAAGTGTATGACCCTCTCTTGAAGAGCCCTGAGGTATATAACCCCTTAAAGGGGAAAGCTGTATTTGACCTATTTGACTTTTATGTCAAAATGGAATGTGAGAGCATAGTGTGAAAGGTGGTAGAGTATGAATGATCCATATGCGGAAATGGAATGTAATTTGCTAAACTTAAAAATGCATCGTGCTAGATAAAGCATGTGATTATTGCAATCTGTGAATCAAACAGAACCAAAAAAATAGATATACAAGTCCCATAAAGTGATTAAGTGCCCATGCTTAAAATCTTCAGTATAAAGCAGATGCTCTACTAGTGCTCAATTCAAGTGTCCCACATGGATGTGCGCTCACTCCGGATGTGGACCAACTATTTCTAGTATGGTCACTTGCGCCTATGGGGAATCCACCCCTGGGTGATGTCCTAGGTGGTAGCTCTTTCAAGAGCGTTCATCTCTGGCTCTCCTATTCCTAATGTGGCACTTTTGGGGAATCCACCCCTATACGGGATCCTTAATGGCAGACACCTCGCTGGGTTAGCCATCATATGGTATTGTGGAGAAAAACACAGTGGCAGAATACCACATAGCGTAAAACCGTATTTTTTTTCAAGATAGGTATAAAACAGAGGTATATTAACTCATATTTTAATGTTATAGGAAACAAACAAAATCTCCTGCGCTCAAAAATGTTGAGACAGTGATAAATATTGTTATGGACTCCATGGTTCCCAGTAAATGCACAAGTCTTGCTTCCCTCCAAGGGTCAGTGGACACCCAATGGAATCACTGTAGAAAAAACAAAAAGAGGGCGCACCAACCTTGCGCATTACCCAAGTGGTGTTTATTGTTATATTAAAAAAAAAAAGGAAATATACTCACAAACAAGTGGATTATAAAAACATATCAAAGTCCACAATGGACACAAAGCGACCAGGTCGCCGGGACCATGTCCAACATGCCAGAGAACCTTCAGATGGCTGGTGCGTTTAGAGGGGAGATCCCCATCTCCTCAGAGCCCAATCTGACACTAACTAACGCTGGGTGGAACTGACTAACTGACACTGATATCACCAGATGACACTAATAAAGTGATCAGTGATAATACTATACACTGTCACTGTACTGATAACAATGGCTGGGAAGGGGTTAATATCTAGGGACAATCAAGGGGATTAGTGTGTGCCTAAGGACTTATGCACATTGCATCCCAAAGAAGTGGTTCCTGTAGGCTTTTGAGCTTTTCTGAGCTCTCTCTTTTTCTTTTTTTTTTGCCTGGAAACTCCCCTCCATGTTATCCAATATGTACACACTCTAGGTGTTTTCAGGAGTTTATAGGCATATGGTCTTACAGGCAGAAAAAAACCCACCAAATTAAATTTTTAAGAGGAGCTTTCGAGCAGAAAAGACACTAAAGTGCCCAGAGATGTGCCAGAAAGCATGAAAAATTGTGAAAAGGCACAAAAAAGCGCAAAAATGCACAAAAAAAGGAATAATGAGCTGAGGGGAGGCTTTGTAAAAAAAAAAACCCTTATGCTCAAAAAATCTCAATAAAAACACACAAGAGCACAAAAAAGCACACCCTTTTTCAAGCTTTTAGGCAGAGAAATAAAAGTTCAAATGCCAAAGCAGCTTTTCAATGTGTTATGTGTGCAATGTGTGCTGCTTTTACTATAATCACTGCTCCATGTTCTCTTTTCACGTTTTTGGGGTTGTGTTGGATATGTGCAAAGAGAGATCACACAAATACTTAAAAATATAACATTTATTACAGGTAATGACAGATACAGATAAAGATAAAGAAAATATCAAGAATACTTAACTAAAGGCGCTTGTTTCCGTAGCCATGGAGTCCCTGACATGGCACAGGGGATCAGGACCAGACACGTGCCCCATGGCTGTTCTGGGTGAGACTAACTCGTATAGATTTTGGCTGTGGTAATATAGAACTTGTGTAGACCACCCCCAGCCAACACCCTGGTAAGCAACAATATGACCTTTACATTCCTGAGGAGAAGGGGCTATCTTGAAGGCAGTTCAAATGCCAATAAGTTGAGTCATGCAAGGTAACCAGGATATTAGAGGCTATAATAGATATTTGTGAGGCCAACCTTAATGAGGAATATGAAATATGCAATTTCCCCAACACTCCACCCCCTGGCTCACAAATCATATAATGCCTCCAACTGTGCATAAACACAACATCAATATTAGAAGGAAAGCACCTGATTATTGTAAACAAAAAGAATAATTCTCCTACCCCCCGGTTTACCTTAAATGAAAAATGGGGGATCTAAAGTGTATCTAATCTATAGTGTAGATAGCTACTTTCCTTTCCCTGTCAGATTTACCTGCACAGAACATCTCATTCGGCTATGTTAGGGCTGAAAAATATAAAAATACCCAAACTTAAAAAACGACATGTTGGACTAACAGAATAACACAAAACTTCTCCTTTCGAAAGCACAGGAGCAGGTATGAACATCAAACTTTCCTTTAAACTTGTCAAAGTCCTCCATACCTGGTGATAGACAGCAGAGTCTTAGACATCCGGTGATCAGATCGCAGCTGCAGCACAACAATTGCAATGCTGTAGAACTGAAAGAACTGTAGAATACAAAGTCCATATCCTCTGGACTATTGCAGCTCACAAGTCATAGACTTGCAGGCACATAACCACATGGTAGCTGGAACTCTGCGGACAGTTCAAGCACTTGACCATCAGAGCAGACAAAACAGTTCAGGAACTTCACCGTTAGATTCAGGTACACCAACAGTTCAGCTGCTGATCATTGGCAAAGTCTTTATAGACGGTTGCTGCTGTCAAAAGTGTTTGTCTCTTTCCAATATGCTTGTGGTTGATGTCAAGGCAGGTGTGTTAAAAAGACTGCCAGTCCAACCTTCCATAACTAACAATAATGCCTATCTATATAGCCCATCATGGATTTAGATTTCTGAACAGTTAAATCCCCAATCCCTAGTGACCTGGCCTAACACTAAAAGGAAAAACTCAGCTTTTATCTAAACTTAGCAATGTCCAACCATAGGCCCAACTTCAAACCACTTAATGTGTGTATATTTTCTCTGTGTACTCCGGTCTCCTCCCACACTCTAAAAACATTCTGGCAGGCTAACTGGCTCTTGTCTACACTGACCCCAATATGTGTGTACAAACTACCCACACCTGATGTGTCATTATACTCTACATGCCAGTCCCACACCCAAACAATCGGGGAAAATCGAGGAAAGCTAAACCTGGGAACCTATTTCATTTCATAATCAAGTGTATCAAACGTGGTGGCCAAAGGATCACTAAGTGTCACACATAGCAATGTATATATCAAAATTACAGCACCTTAATTTTGAAGGGCTTGGTTTAACATTTGCAACCATTGCCATAATTATGATTATGTCTAATTGAGTGGACATAAAATTACTTTTTCCATAATAAATGACATGATTAGCTTGAATTCAAACAGTCATTCATATAAAAAAATATACTTCAACTCAAACACCAGTTGTTACCCGTTCTCTTCCTGTACTGTGCACATCCTGTGGATTCTGTTCTTTTTTCACACTCCAACAGTGGCTCTGTATTACATGCCACTGCAATGATTATGGCAGAATCTGTTAAACTAGATCCTGCCATAAATAAAGCTAAATACACACAGGAAGGGACAGTAGAGGAAGATAAACATATTATGTTTAGGTATTCCTATACCCTCCAAACCATTAGAAATATGTTTCAAATTCAACTTAATCAGAAGGGAAAAAACTTGAATACTCATCACGCAGCATCAAAATTATGAACTGCTCTGTTTACAATCAGTTCTAATAAAAACTGTCATTACATTCACATAGCTTACAGGTGGACCGGTGGTCGGAACCCTCGGGGGGGCCTCAGGGGAGGGGACCTGTGCCTTTCCCCCCCCCCGCGTGGGTACCCCCCTGATCCATCTGAGTCTGACTCCTCCCTGTCATCCAACTTTTCTCGGCAGATGGGATCTAGACTTACAGGCCCTTTGTTACAAGATTCTACACGCAAACCCTCCAGACGTAGTGGGGGGCTCTCTCCAGCTGCCTCAAAGAAAGGTAAAAAAAACCCCAAACGTAATACCCTGCAGGCACCGAGCACATCCTCCACAGACCATACCAATCCCCCATCACTACACAATGTCATTCCTCGAGTATTGGGATCTCCCCTACTCAATACTAGACCCCACAAGACAGATCCCAAATCTACTGATTCAACGTCACAAGCACTTCAAAAACAACAGAGTAAATTAGACACTTTTGTGCGTAAACCCACACAGGAACCTCAACAATCACTTCACCATGGGAACTCAGTGCATCAGAACAGCACTGGCACCCCCCAGGGACCCTCCACTTGACAATTGGACATTGTCAACCTCACACCATTCACGTTTTCCCCCGATGAAATCTCTGTCCTACAACTAGGTCTGGGTTTTTTCCCACTAGAATCCATACAGGTTACTGAAACCATCAAGGACCTATATTTGTTCGCCCGCAATCTGACTTTCTGTTACATTTTTGACAATGATCAAAAGAACATCAATCTTGAACGTGAGTTGACCGAGCGTACCCGGCACTTCACCATGGAGGAGTGCTGGGCGCTCAGAGACCTCATGCTCCTATATGATGAGGGGACGGGTCACAGGGAAATGGATCCGCTGCTGCATCAGGTCGCGCCCGGGCCTGGGTCTCGGCCTCTGCAGACCCCGGACGGGACCTGTGCCGTCTCCCCTCCCCCTCCCTCTCCCTCTTCTTTACCCATATCTATTTCAGGCTCCGTTCCGCCTAGATCTTTACCTAAATTCAAAAATAAATCAAACAAGTTCCCTGATCTCATGACATGCCCTACTATTTGGGCTTTTGTTCAGCATGTGGTGAAAGATCTCAAACGCCAAAAATGGGACACCTTTATACCGGACCTAACTGCCCCACAATTGCAAGTCCTAAAAAGACTCCAAACCTGCAGATATATAGTCATTAAACCCTCAGACAAGGGCGGAAATATTGTAATAATGACCCACGATCAGTATCAAACCATGTGCAAGGAGGTACTAAAAACCCCAGATGGTACCAATCCATTTCGCTGATGACCATGGCACAGTTCACCCAGGAATTCCTGGAGTTATGCATCCGGGCTTTCTGGGATGGACTAATAGACCAGGATACGTTAAATTACCTTGTGATTAAACATCCCCGTACCCCCACGTTTTATACTCTACCGAAGACTCATAAAA
The DNA here is from genome assembly GCA_018402905.1 of Glandirana rugosa. NCBI lineage: Eukaryota > Metazoa > Chordata > Amphibia > Anura > Ranidae > Glandirana > Glandirana rugosa. The sequence goes on from BLSH010311367.1 coordinate 324,855, forward strand.
ACCTGACAAACCCCCTGGTAGACCGATTGTATCCGGCATCCCTTATCCCTGTCTCCCTTATGGACAATGCCAGCAAGTTCGTCGACTCATATCTTATGCCCCATGTACTTGGACTTCCCTCGTACATACGTGACACTACAGATTTACTAAACACATTGAGGGGATTCAGGTCCCTCGAGACTCCCTCCTCGTGGCGGTGGCTATAGAAGCTCTCTCTCTCTATTCCAGTATCCCCCACGAGCAGGGAGTCTCGATGACCGAATCCTTCTTAAGGGAGCAGGACCATCATACATGGCCTTTGAATAGATTCATCCTAGGCCTTTTGCGGTTCATATTGACACGCAATTATTTCTTATTCAACGAACAATGCTATCTACAAATCCAAGGGGTAGCCATGGGGACCTCCTGTGCACCTTCGTATGCCCATTTATATCTGGGGGGCTGGGAGAGGAGTGTGTTCTCGGACAAAAGGTTATCGGAGCTTTTATCTTTTGTCTTAATTTGGTACAGGTACATTGATGACCTGTTTCTCGTATGGACAGGACCCAGTGATCTCTTACTTGAGTTTATGCATATCTTAAACTCCAATGAGCTAAATTTACACTGTACATACCATATCAGTGAGACTCAAATCTCATTTTTGGACCTTTTGATCAATAAAGATTGCTTTGGACACCTTAGTACCAATTTGTACCGTAAGCCCATGTCCGGGAACACACTCCTCCATGCTTCTAGCGGACACCCCAGGCCCCTTGTGCATAGTATTCCCAATGCACAATACCTCCGTCTTTGAAGAAATTGTGAGAGAGAGGAAGACTTCCGAGTGCAGGCCGACCTTTTACAGGACCGCCTGCTTCGGAGAGGATACTCTCGCTCCAATTTAAGAAAGGCCTTCAACTGAGCACATGCTCGAACTAGATCCTCCCTTTTGTACACCACCCCACGACCTCTTCAACTTGACACGGTCAAGATTGTAACCCCTTTTTCGGCACACCATGACCAACTTAGACGGACTTTGTCACGACACTGGCATCTTTTACGTGATCACCATATACTAAATAAATATATTAGACCCACCCCGGAGTTGGTTTTTTGGCGGGCTAGATCATTACGTGACCGCCTTACCTCTAGCCATTATCGTATACCAGAACATAACCCTCGGGGCCAACGGGGCACCTCACCATGTGGGTCATGTCCCAGATGCCCCTGGGTTGCTAATGTGCAAAACTGTACGCTACCCAACGGGGAGAATTTTCTCCCCAAGTTTTCAGCTAGCTACCACACAACAGGGGTCGTATACCTTATGATTTGTAAATGGCATGCGTTTTATGTTGGCAAAACGATCAGGGAGCTACAACATACCATTGGCCATCACATCGGCCTATACCACAAATTTGATCCACATGCAGTGCAATTCTTTGTACTGGATGTGGTACCAGCCGATCCCAGGGGTGGAGACCGTGACAGGACCCTCCTCCAACGTGAGACATTGTGGATCGAGAGCCTTGGGGCGACCTCACCCCCAGGACTTAATGAGGTTAATTCTTACAAACCTCTTCTGTAACCTGAACACACGCCCTTGACGCTCTCCCTTTTGTGTGAAGCGCGACTGGGCCTGTTGCATGTTTTACATATCTATTCTTATCATTGACTATTCCTCCCTTTTCCCTCCTTTGTCCTATTTTCTATGCCCTAGAGGGACTGTGACTGCCTCTGCGAAGGATTGTATGTCTAACCGTTTTTTCAGTTTCTTTGTCTTTCCTTTTTCCCTCCCTTCCCCCCCACCCCCCCCCCATTTCTTTTTTTTTCTGTCCTTTTCTATGACAGCATCCTTACCTCTATATCTGGGTTAATTACTTTAGGTTACTTATTATGTCTGCATTTTAATATATCTCTTTGTATAGCACAATATTTGTCTGATATGTATGTCATCATTTTTTTGTAAATATTTCTCATTTTAATGTAATGTGGCTGGACCTGCGCAGTTGCCCCGAATGGGCACCAGGGGGCGCCTGCGTGCTGCAGACTCCATCGGCAGGAATGTGACGTCCCGGGAGCGTGTGTTCAGCACTTTACATGACGCTCCCACTCTTGCACCACTGTTTGTCTAGGGCTGCCCCGCTCTTTGGGCACAGTGGTGAGCAGTGCGCGCGCAGCTACCCTGTGCGTGCGCACTGTGGAACTTCTGACCGGGTGACGTCACATCCTGTGCTGACTGCACGGATCTGCGTCATCCGCTCAGGTATAAGCAGGACGCCCCTGCTTGCTGGTCATTACAGGATAGGACCCCATGGACGCCGTACGCTATTTGGACTACTGGTAGGTCACCCCAGGTGTTTTAGCAGGATTGCACGTTGGATGCCTGGTTGGCACCGCTGTGCTTCACTGCTTGGTTGCTTTTATACTACTTTACCTTATTAGCTTGTTACTAAATACTTGCAACTTTTCATTGAACTTTCATTTTTCCACTCTCCAGAATGTGAATATTGGCATTACCTTGCTTGACCCAGGTATTGATCTACCACACCATACCTGTATACCGTCATTTGGCCCTTAGCGTTCCTAGCGTGATTACCATGGGATTCCATTAAATATGCATATTGTGGTATGAGGTAATCAGTTACCTTCTCACTAGTAGGTGGAATATGGGATGCATTTCTTCCCTACCTTTCATGTGGTGCCCTGTGGCCCCCCTTTCTTCCTACCCCTTCCCTCCCCTCCCTTCCCTCTCCTCTCTTCTCCTTCTCCTCCCCCCCTTTCTTTCTTCGTTTCTGTCTCTCTCCCTCTTTCCCTTTCCTCCCTCTTCCTTTCTCTCTCCTCCTCTTCTCTCCCTTCCTTCCTTCCCCCTCCCTTTCTTCTTTCCCCCCACCCCCCTTTCCCCACTTCCTCCCCCCCTCCTCTCCTCCCTCTCCCCCCTCCCCCCTCCCTTTCCTCCCCTTTTTCTTCCCTCCTTCCCCCCTCCCCTTCCTCCCTCTTCCCCCCTTCTCCCTCCTTCCCCTCTCCCTCCCATGGTTCCCATTCCCTCCCTTTTTCCACGCATATCCTTCTCTCTCTTCCTCCCCCCTCCCCCCCTCCCTTGGCATTCCAGCACCCCAAGAGTTAAACGTACCATTTATATTTAGGTAGTTCATCATAACCACACAAACCTGCATTGACCTACCCCATTCCTGCCGACTAGGAGCATCATTAGCACGCTTGGGGCTCCCTGCGGCCCGGCCCGGCGCCTAGGTAAGTTCAGCCACAACTGCTATAAATTCCCCTGATTATTGTTTAAACCTTTTGACTTGCCTATCAGGCTAGCTTCTATAAGCATTGTAAATGTAATAAATTACACAACTGTATAACTGTATATTATTGATCTTTATAGATATCCCTCCTGAAGAAGCGCTATGTCGCGAAACATGTAGAGGACTCTTTTGATATGTATATTTTGACACCAACTGATTGCTCCCCTCTTACTCCGCCTATTGTGGGTGGAGGTTTTGATGTGCAATAATGTCAGGAATGTTATATATGTAACCACAATTATATGATTTTATCTATGTATTTTGAATAAAAATTCTAAACTTTTTAATCATTTTTGTTATCCCTGTATACCTGGTGTCGTGATAGTTCAATTTAAACCTTTTTTTTTTTTTTTTTTTGATTAATGGGTATTGATTTGGGAATATCTACCCTGACTTCCACTCCCTTGACCTAATATGGATGAGACACTTTAACCTTTTGTTACGTATAGATGGTCCCTAGGTGTATACTTTTGACTAAGCAAAATATCAACAATTAAGATGATGCAAGGTGTCAATGTATGTTGTAATCTTCGTCTTTAGTTCTTGGACATCAAACCATATCAGACAGGTGGATTGACGCTGTTTAGCGCTATCTAGGAATTAAACAAAATGAAAGGTCTTAGTGCATTATCATTACATTTCCCACCTAGAAATAAACAAATGGTTAGCACAAAACACATATTCAAAACACTTCCCAGTCAAAACATATGGCCATGTTGTTTAATGAAAGTGCACTCTTTTTTACTCATGTTAAATGAGCTCATTAATTAATTAATTAATCACCACCTGGATTTTCATTAAAGACGTCCATCAAAAGTTGTCAATAATTCACCATGGTTAACATTCACAATAACATTTGCAGTGTGTTCATCACATTGTGCATAAATATTATACATCACCAAATCTATATTGATTTTTCTATTTCAACCTCTTGTTCAATTCCATACAGATCTGGTTCCTTCTGTATTAACAAAAAACTTATAAAACAATCAATCATTAGTGTTGTATTCTAAAGTTTCACACTTCATTACAATCACCAATCAGGACAAGACATATTTATCTCCAGTGATCTTTCACTATTGTCCTATCTTATACTGTTACTCTTTGCTTGCTCATACATTTAACATGTTATACAGAACTTGTCTCATCAGCTATTTTGTTCAAATTACTGGCAGAGAAAGGTACAACTAGGTTTTTATTAGTGGATGGAGCCTTCTCCCTTTCCACGCCCAGCAGGCTGGAATAGAGAACTAAACATTTAAATAATTATAATAATCATGGCTGCTTTTAGGAATTTAAAGGGTGTCGGCACAATCAGCATTTTCTTTGTTTAAACTGAATCCTAGAGTTACAGAGCAAAAAACTAACCATTTTAACTAGGATTGTATTTTTGAAACATAATTAAACATTTCTCTTGGTCTTATATATCACCCACATTTAAACATTACATTTAACAGTATATTGCTTATTTCTTCAGAACTTTCCTGCTTCACAGACAGGCACAATCTTTTAAAGGGGGGGTTACAAATGGTGGAATGTCTGTCTCTTTATCTGTTTCCTTATTTACACAGACACACAGAGCATGTAAAGGGAGGGGAGGAATCTGAAAATGAAAGCATTCCCAAATACTTTCTTATATAGGATGACCCTCAAACATAAGTAACAAAACTTATTTTACAAATCATACTAAGCATTACCTATCTCTCTTAAGGTAACCTTGTCATTTTATATAGACAATACAAACAAGTACCATGTCCATTAGTTAGCTTCAAACAATTCGGACATACACATAACAATCAATATTCAAACAAGTCTCATTGCTCTGAAATTTTTACAATCCAAAGACCAATGCTGTTACTTGCAAATGGAGGCTTCCTGAAGATACAACAGTTTCATTTGTATATCAGTCTCTCGCCCAATTTATCAAACAAAAACAAAATTGCAAGCCGGTGTCCAGTCAACACCTAAACAAAAAAATCTGCTTGCACCTGATCACCTAAAGGCACCTCAAATAAGCCAGCTAAATATCTGATACTTTTCCTTCGCTTTCTGAATGTACTGTGGCTCACAATACAAGTACACAACATTAAACCCAGCACAAACAGTCTAGCACAATTCTGCATCATTTTTGTATCTCTTGTTTGCACAAATCGACCCCACTTACTCCTGGTACCAAATCTCTTGTCACATTTTTGGGTTGTGTTCGATATGTGCAAAGAGAGATCACACAAATACTTAAAAATATAACATTTATTACAAGTAATGACAGATACAGATAAAGATAAAGAAAATATCAAGAATACTTAACTAAAGGTGCTTGTTTCCGTAGCCATGGAGTCCCTGACATGGCACAGGGGATCAGGACCAGACACGTGCCTCATGGCTGTTCTGGGTGAGACTAACTTGTCAATTTTGGCTGTGGTAATACAGAACTTGTGTAGACCACCCCCAGCCAACACCCTGGTAAGCAACAATATGATATTTACATTCCTGAGGAAAAGGGGCTAGCTTGACCATATAAGGCAGTTCAAATGCCAATAAGTTGAGTCATGCAAGGTAACCAGGATATTAGAGGCTATAATAGATATTTGTGAGGCCAACCTTAATGAGGAATATGAAATATGCAATTTCCCCAACACATGTACAGAGCCCTGTGTTGTTAGTAAACACAGGGCTCTATACTGTGATTCATAATGCCGATCAGCAGGTCCTAGCCATAAATCATCGGCTGGGACCTGCTGATCAGCTTGTGCTGTACCAAATCACAGCACAGACAGGGCCCAGAAATGCTATATCATGTAAATGTACACTATGTGATATGGCGCAGAGCAGCCGCCCTGTCATCCTGTATGTGCATGGAGTGGTCCGCAAATGGTTATACAAAGTATAATATAATTTGTACTGCACTTTTGTTAACCAGTTCCCTACCGACGTATAGTAAAATGACGTCGGCAGGGACTGGCTGTCGATCCGGGAGGACGTCATATGACGTCCTCCGCTTCTCGCCGCTACTGCGGGCCCCC
>BLSH010311369.1:35307-53439 GCA_018402905.1 Glandirana rugosa
GGGTGTCCGACCGAGCCCGGCCTCCGTCCGCCTGTCGGGCCCGGATTTTTAAACGATGGAGATCCCTCCATCGGGATAGTGGTAGCCTTGTTCAGGCGGGCCACCGGGGGGTCTACCGCAGGGGACGCCCATTTCTGTATCAGGCTCCCCATCCTCAAAAGGATAGCGCACAGAAAAGCGTTTAGGCAAGGCGAAGGAATTCTGAGGACGCGGCCGTTCTTTGTAGACAAACTGGTAAAAATACTGCACATAAGGGAAAACCTTAGGAGCCCGAGCCAGCCTGTGGGACCCAAAGGCGTAAACCACCTCCTGCGACGCCCCAGCCTGGCCCAGTCGCATTGTCTCTCGGACGGCAGCAACCAGGGAGCCCACCAAAGCCCTTTCACGTGCTACTGTGGCCCCCTGTTCCTCCTCACCGTCAGAAGGCTCCAGTTCCCCATCTGACAGTTCCACGGAGATCCCTGTCACCACAGAGCCCCCCTCCGGCTCCAATTCCTCCCCTGAAGATGGAGGAGGGGGTGGACGTTTCCTTGCCCTCCCCCTACCACGGAACGGTTCCACCCGGGCAAAAAATTCTTCCAGTATGGATGTCAATTTATCCAGTGGGACTACAGGTCCCAGCGCAGCCGGAGCCTCAGCGGAGAATTCTGGGTTGGAAACCCCCGGTTCAGCCGCCATTGTGCCACACCCCAGGACACCTGTGAGGACTACAGACCGAATGCCTCCACAGTACCACCCCTCAAGCTGCCCCCGCACAGCGGCCCGGAAATACCATGGCATACGCATGGCCAGGGGACCCAGGACAGTAGGTAGTGGCGGATGGGGAGGTGAGGGGGACAAAACAGAGGCCACCTAAACCCCACCAGGGGGGGACACCCGCCTGCCCCCCTCTGCACCCCAGCAAGCATCCTTCCAGATGAGCGCAGCGGGTAGCCACCCGAGACAGACCTGCCGCCCCTAGAGGTGGGGAGGGAGCTGCCGGCCATGCGACACCTCGACGCGAGCCCGCAGCCCGGTCACTCAGTTCGTTGGCGGGACGTTTAACCCGCCGGCCACCCCAAATGGAACCGGGCCTGATGCGGCCAACCCCACGTGCAGCTAAGGGATGGCTCGCATCCGTCGGCCGTGCTGGGGAGACTTCCTGGATCTAGAATATCCAGCCTGTCACCCAGCCAGCTGCTTGATTGCATTCTTCATCAGATAGCTTGAGCAAAAACAAAAGAAATTGGGGAACTGCAGATCCCAGCAGGGAGCCAGGTCCTACTCCTTGCACTAGGCAGAAAAAACTGAAGTGCTTAGCAGGACGGAGGGGTTATACTGAGTGAGGACTGCCCCCTGGGAGGGGCTAGCTTTGCTTTTGTCTGAACTACGTTCTGCCTAGTCTAATCCTAGTAAAAGGTGCATAACCCCACATGTCAAGATTAAGAGGCTGCGTCCGTCAATGAACGAAAGAGAAAATTTTAAGATGAAAGATCTCATTACATGTAACAACGAGGGTATAATATATGCTCTTCAATGTGAATGGGGATACCAATATGTGGGGAGAACAAAGATAATTAGCCAAAATAATACACAGACATGTCTATAATATATCCATAAGCTATAAGAATCAGTGTACCTAACCACGTCGGCTTGTATCATAATAAAGATCCCAAAACATTACAATTCTGGGGGATAGAAAAATGTAAGAAGCACTGGAGAGGTAGTAATAAAATAATATAAGAACGATAGTGCAGCACTCATTTGTTATAACATATACAATCAAATTTCAATAGTCCATGTGTCATGTAACCAGCTAACACATGTCTTATCTGTTGCCTACCTTTGCTGCATGTGTCCAGTCCAGAGGGGCCTCCCTCACCTGTGTGCTTTATTAGGCCCTTTTCAGCTGGTCTCCGCCACAGGCCTTAATTGGTAACAAGATATAAGCCTGGCAGTACAAGGCTGTATTGCTGATCAACGTTTGTCCGTGTTTGGCTTGTGTCTGTTATTGTCTATTCAGTTGCTCTGAGTCTTATCCGTATTCTGATCCTTGGCTTGTCTGACTATCCCTTCTTGCCTGTTACCTCGACCTTTGGCTTGTCTTCGGATTTTCCTGTCTTCTGGTTGCCCTGACCCCTTGCTATACCTCTGACTATTCTTACTGTTCCTGTGCTGCTGCTTCTCCTCTATCACCTGAGGCCAGCCGAGCGAGAGTTAGGGGGCCCTGGGGGGCCGAAACCTGGATCCAGTTGCAGCCAAATCCATCCTCACCACTAGAGGCTCTGGTGAACACCCACTGGCTCTTAGATTCCGCGCCCTGGGAAAACCAATGCACTAGCTCCCTGTGTTTCAGTGTTCATGCTCTAGGGAGCCCTCTCCCCGTATCAGCAGGTACTACCTAGCAGCAGTCAGCAATAGGTCCACAACCTTGTAGTGTGCTACACTATCTTGGTGCGATTCACACTCCAGTGGTACGCACCTGTCACCAGACCCCATTGGAGTTGTGACACCATGAAGGTGAAACTTATATAGTGATAATCAAAGTCCAAAAAAGCGTGGGAATTCCAGTTTCAGTGATCCCACAGCCGTGATGGAAAAGGAATCCTTAGAGAAAGCCTGGTGACACCCTTCACTCTCATGCACCGCTTATCAGATATCATGTGATAAGAGTGGTCAACACCCGCTTTTCTTTACAAAGTCAATCTGACATCTTAGGTATGCAGGAGGGTCCGTTTCAGTGTGGTAGAAAAGTCAACTCCAGTAATGAAGCACCGGCAGCTTGGCAAACGCTCCAAACCGGCACCAGGCCAGATGTAAAAGAAAAGCACTCCAATAGTGCAATACTGTAAAACCACTTCCCTTTATTAGCATAAAAAGGATGCACTCACATATTTAGCAGAGGTATAAGACATGTATCAGGCATGTATCCAGCATTGCAAATGCTGACAGGCCGGGCTTCCAACAAAGATGGCCGTTGCGTGGCTGTGCATGCGCGGTGATGTACCCTACGTGTTTTGTCACATATGTCATCAGGGGCGCGTACACACACCTCACCATGCTCATTATAAAGACATTGACTCAATGAAGGATCCCAGCAATTGGTTAACAAGCAGATGGAGAAATTCCACCTTCAACCCACCTCCCACTAGATCACATAGTGGTTGTTTGCTCTCCGCTACCTTGTGGTAAAATGGAAAAACACATTCCCCTCTTTGAGGTGTAATACAGTTAACAGCATCATATCAAAGCCAAACAGAGTCTAATAAGGTGAGGAGAGGAATCCTTCTTTGGTTTCGTGCCTGCACATTTTGACTCAACAGGGCACATTCAACATTAAAATAAATGATTTAAAAGGTATGAATTTATATGTTAAAAATATGCATTTTAAGAAAACCTAAAAAGTAAAAAAAGTTAAATATGTCTATACTTATGCCCATGAACATTGAACCAATAATTCCAGATTAGTTTAATAAAAAAGGCAGGTCCCTCAGGCAACAAGAATTGAGATGCATATGTGACCTATAAACTGTGACCCCCAAAGGTTTAAACATAGAGTTCAATGTCAATTGCTTTAGTAGTGATGATTAAATAGGATTCGTTTACACAAAGACTTTATGTAAAACAATAAATTCCAATTATATTCTATATAGTGTTTAACATTAGGTTTTCTTAATTAGGTTCTACATACATATGGTGTGTGATGTTATGCAAGGTGCGATGGTGGACAGACGATTTGTCGACTTGCATGCGTTCACTTGGAGAGGATTGGTGAGAGTCCGACACAGGTTTTGCCAGCCACCGTGGCAGAGCTGGTTACAGCCCGGAGTTTCTGGTCCACTCAAATCCCTCTTCGGCTGCTCTCAATGGAGCTCATCCTGGGGCTCAGTATGCTTAGACTGAGAGCTAAGACCTTGAGTTGTTGGTTGCTCTAAGGACTGCAAAAAACACAAGTTTGTGTTTGCTTGTTTGAAGGTCTCAGGGACAAGCCCGACATCGTATAGAGAGGTATGCTGCTGTATTAGTTTAGCGCCAGATGGTAAGGTTTTGTTTTGGCTATTTTTTGTTTGTTTAAGAGCTGCAACTGTTACCAAATAAACCTGGCAACCCTACAGGTTTTATGAAAATTTGCCTACCAGCTGCCTTCTTCCCAGGAAAGGCGATCCACACGGGCTGTCAGGAGACCACTTGTGCCTCTGAAATTCGGGCCAGGAGACCCATGCACGGGTGCACGTAGCGTTTGCGCGCGCATGTGCACGCGCGTGCGTGCGCCTGCACGGTCCCCAGACGGCCATTTAAGCTGACAGCACCTTGCAATCGGTGCTGTCCATTCTACAGCATTACCGTGCTCCATAGTGACCTGTTCTGAGTTTCCTGATTACCTGTGACCCGGCTTGAACCTGTGTCTGCTTGAATTCTGCCTGCACCAACCCCCGGCTTGCCTACGACCACTCTTCTGTCTGACCCCTGTGTACCTTTACCTGCCTGCCAACGACCCTGCCTGCACCCGACCATCCGACTGCCTGCCCCTCCTGTACTGCTTTGCCCGCATGTTATTGACCCGGCCTGCATCACTACTCTTTAGTCTAGCACAGACTTCTGGACGACCTCTTACCATCATCTGTGTCCAATCCAGCCCTCATGCTCCCCTGTGCTCCAGCACTCCCTGTCTGCTCTACCAGGGGTTCTGGAACCAGGGCCGTAAGAGAGGTTCCCTACTGCATAAGTCAAACTCTACCATCAGGTACGTGACAGCAACGGACTGCCAGTCCGAGTCTGCGCAGGGGCCCTCTCCTATGTGCACTTAGCCAGGCTCACCCAAGCGGTGAAGGACTTACAAGGAGAGTACACCCGGTTGGAAAACAGAGTCCTGGAACTCACTTTGCCAGCTTCTCCCAGCACCAGCCAGCTGGATGCCCACACCACGCTCACCTTGCCTAGTGAACCAGAGGCACCTTTGCCCTTTCGCAATGCATGCGAGCTGTATTTCCTCCTGCAACCCTGCACCTTCTCGCTAGAGGCTACCAAAGTGGGACTGGTCATCTCGCTGCTATGGGATGAGCCTCAAGCCTGGGCTCACCGGCTGCTGGAACAAAAGGCTCCTGAAGCCACCAACCTCGTCCTTTTCTTTCAGTCCATGGCTTAGCTGTACGAGGATCCCCATCAGGTTGCCACAGCAGAGGCTGCTCTCCACGCACTCCAGCAAGACCGCCGTACGGCAGAAGACTACGTAGCTCCGGCGTTGGAGTGCAGATACGACTTGGAACGATGCAGCGATCTGTCATCGGTTCAGACTGGGGCTCTCGGAGCTGCTGAATGACGAGCTGGCCCGTGTGGGTGTCCCCCGGACACTGGATGCCCTGATCAACCTGGTCATCCAGGTCGACCGACGTCTGCGAGAGCGTAGAGCCGAAGAAGCCACAGGATTTGTACGACCTGCCCGGACAGAACCCGGACCTCTACCTCCCTGACTCTCTCCTGAAGCCTGACCCATAACCTCTGCCTCTATTGCGGAGGTCCCGGACATCTTGTCCTGTCCGGTCAAGCATGGGAACGGGCTCCGCGCTACCACAAGAGGACTCTTATCTTTACCCGACTTTTCTAATCACCTTGTTTTGCTTCTGCATCTCCAGCTCCCTGATGGGAATATCCAGGTCCCAGCTATCCTGGACTCCGGAGCTTGTAGCTGCTTCGTTGACCTGGCCTTTGCAGCTCAACACCAGATTCCCCTCAAGCCTAAGGACCCATCGGATGGCCATCCGCTTGGCTGATGGGTCCACCATTAAAATCCGGAGCAGTCACCCATGAGACAGTTCCTCTTCTTGCCCGGATAGCGTCCCCTCTCTTCCCGGTCATTCTGGATCTGCCATGGCTCCGGGCACACTGCCCCACCATTGATTGGTCCACTGGAGAAGTTCAGTTTTTCTCCTCTTACTGCCAAAACTGCCTACAACCGGCTCCGGGATCCCCTTCTTCCATGCTTTGTCTGAACTCCGACTCTGATCCAGAAACCCATCTTGCTGTTCCATCTGTCTACCACGAGTTCCTGGATGTGTTCAGCAAAAAAGGGGCAGATGAACTCCCACCTCATAGGTCGCACTACTGCCCTATAGAACTGCTACCCGGGGCAGAAGTACCTTTCGGCCGAATTTAGCCACTCTCTGAGTTGGAACTGAAAGCCCTCAAGGCTTATCTTGACGATAACCTTAAAAAAGGTTACATTCAGCCCTCTACTTCACCTGCAGGGGCCTTAATAAGATTACAGTTAAAAACCAGCACCCCTTGCCACTGGTCCCTGAACTATTTCAATGACTTGGAACAGCTGCTGTATTTATCAAACTTGCGGAGCTTACAACCTCATTCGCATCCGGGAGGGTGACGATTGGAAGACCGCCTTCCGGACATGCTTCGGTCACTATGAATACCTAGTGATGCCATTTGGGCTCTGCAGCGCTCCAGCTATATTCCAGCACCTGGTGAATGATGTGTTTCGTGACTACCTGGACCAGTTCGTCATCATTTACCTCGATGACATCATCATTTTTTTGGCCTCTCTGGAAGAACACCGCAGGCACGTCGGGTGCGTCTTAAAACGTCTACGTCAGCATGGACTCTATGCTGAGGCCGTTAAGTGCACCTTCGAGTGCTCCAGCATCTCAGCATTTTGGTTTCCGGAGTCACCATGGATCCTCAGTAAGTCTCTGCAATCGTGGATTGGCCAGCTCCTGTCGACAGGAAAGGGGTCCAACGGTTTGTACACTTTGCCAACTTCTAAAGGAAGTTTATTAAGGGGTTTTCTGCTGTGATCTCGCCCATTACACAACTCACTCAACAGGGCTACCTCTTCCACTGGTCTCCCGAGGCCCAAATGTCCATTCTGAAGCTCAAGAAACTACCACGGCCCCTGCTCCAAAGCATCCAGATTCGGCTCTGCCTTATATCCTGGAGGTGGATGCTTTGGAGGCAGCAGTGGGAGCAGTCCTATCCCAGAGACGAGGTCCAAAAGCCTCACTACACCCCATCACCTTTTTCTCCCGCAAACTTACAGCGCCAGAGAAAAATTACGATGTGGGTGACCAGGAACTTCTGGCAATCAAGTCCGCCCTGGAGCAATGGCGGTATTTGCTGGAGGGAGCTCTACACTTTGTCATGGTATTCACCGACCATAAGAACCTGTGCACAGCTAAAAGGCTGTAGCCATGCCAGGCACGATGGGCTCTGTTTTTCTCCCGCTTTCAGCTGCATATTACTTACAGGCCTGGGTCGAAGAATGTAAAGCCGGACGTTCTGTCCAGGATGTTCAGTGAGCCTGGCGACTCCACGCCACCGGATACCATCCTCCCATCCCAGAGCTTCTTGTTGATGCAGGAAGATCTGCTGTCTCGGGTTAAACGATCCCTGGCCAGATCAACCATGTCCCCTGACCCTAGACTGGCAATGAAAGATGGACTGTGGTGGTTCCAAAACAAACTCTACATTCCGGAGGAGCAACGTCTGACAGTTTTGGAACTCTGCCACGACCACCAATTGGCTGGACACTTTGGCGGTCGTAAGACAGTGGAGCTGCTGTCACGCTCCTTTTTGTGGCCTTTCCGCTGACAAGGACTGTTGGAAGTATGTCAGCGCTTGTCCGGTCTGTGCCCAACACAAAAGCAGCCAGGCAAAAGCATGGGGTCTGTTGAACCCACTCCCCATTCCTTAATGGCCATGGTCACACATATCGATGGATTTTATAGTGGAGTTACCCCATCTGAAGGATTTAACCCAATCTTCGTAATTGTGGATCGTCTTACTAAAATGGCCCACTTCATCCCGATGAAGGGCACCCCCACCGCAACCGAGACCGCAGGGATATTAAGGTAGTGGTCCGACTTCACCGGCTTCCTGTCAACATTGTCTCGGATCGTGGGGTGCAGTTCACCTCCCGGGTCTGGAAAGCCTTGTGTTCTGCACTAAACATCAAAATGGCATTCTCTTCTGCCAATCACCCCCAGACAAATGGCCAGACGGAGAGGACTAACCAGACCCTAGAACAATATATCCGATGCTACTCTTCCTTTGCCCAAGATGACTGGGTCTCGCTGCTACCTATGGCTGAATTTGCCTACAATAACACCGTACATTCAGCCACCAAGCAGTCCCCGTTCTGGGTTACCACCCTACATTCATATCCAACCTAGTGCCGGAAAGTGTTGTACCTGCTGTACAGAAGACGGTAGAGTTCTTGACAAAGAATAACAAATTGTTACAAGAAACCCTAGCTCAGATGCAGGAGTGCAACATAAGGGCATTCGACAAAGGGAGACGCGGGGAATTGGACCTGCAACAGGGTGACCAAGTGTGGTTGGCAACCAAGAACTTGAGGCTGTCATGCCCTTCCAGGAAGTTGGGCCCAAGGTTCATCGGTCCCTTGCCTGTGAGAAGAAAGATTAACAGGGTGGCATACGAGCTGGACCTTCCCCCTTTCCTGCAAGTGCACCTGGCACTTCCGCATGGTCCCCAGACGGTCATTTTAAGCTGACAGCACCTTGCAATCGGTGCTGTCCATTCTACAGCATTACCGTGCTCCATAGTGACTGAGTTTCCCGTTTACCTGTGACCCGGCTTGAACCTGCATCTGCTTGAACTGCCTGACTACCTGTGACCCGGCTTGAACCTGTGTCTGCTTGAACTCTGCCTGCACCGACCCCCGCCTTGCCTACGACCACTCTTCTGTCTGACCCATGTGTACCTCTACCTGCCTGCCAATGACCCTGCCTGCACCCAACCATCCGATTGCCTACTCCTCCTGTACTGCTTTGCCCGCATGTTATTGACCCAGCCTGCATCACTACTCTACAGTCTAGCACGGACTTCTGGACGACATCTTACCATCATGTGTCCAATCCAGCCCTCGTGCTCCCCTGTGCTCCAGTGCTCCCTGTCTGCTCCACCAGGGGTTCTGGAACCAAGGCCGTAAGAGAGGTTGCCTACTGCATAAGTCAGACTCTACCATCAGGTACGTGACACAAGCTAATCTCCCACACGTGGTGGAAACAGCAAGCATCTTTCCAAAATGGAGGAAATGGTGAAAGCCCGGCTGCAAGCCAGTGCAGCTCAGCGGGAAACAAACTGCCAGGTCAGAGAGAGGAGAGTCGCCATGCCGCTGCAATACAACAGGCAGCTCTGCAGGAAACCAACCTCTGGGTCGCAGAGGCCACTGCAGCTCAGCGAGAGGAGAGTCACCAGGCTATGGCAGCACAACAGGTGACTCAACGGGAAACCAACCACCAGATCGCAGAGGCCACTGCAGCACAACAGGCTGCTCTGCAGGAGATGAACCGACAGTTTGCTGAGGCGCTGCTCGAGATAAAGAAGGGCAGTGGAACCAAAGTTGGTACGTGCCTCTTAACACATGCAGAAGATGACACCTGCGGATGATGTGCAGGCATATCTCACGGCTTTTGAAAATGTCCCGCTTCACGGTTGGCAAAAAGAACAGTGGGCGGGACTGTTAGCACCATTCTTGACCGATGAACCCCAAAAAAACTATTTTGATCTGGAACCAGATAAGGCCCAGGACTATGAGACTCCAAAAGCAGACATACTCGCACGCCTAGTGGTCACCATGGCAGTCCGGACCCAACGGGTGAATCAGTGGACCTGCCGCACCGACAAGCCACCCCGCTCGCAGATGTTCGACCTGGTACACTCACCATGAAGTGCCAGGTCCCCAGATTGTGGAGCATGTGGTCATTGACCGCTATCTACGTGCACTCTCTGCTGCTTTGAGGAAATGGCTCAGTCATGGGGACCCCAAAACCGCCAACCAACTCGTGGACCTTGTGGAAAGATACACTGCAGCTGAGGACTTGTTGAACCCATCTGTGCCCCAATTCGGTGTGCCTAGGGGTGAGGGGGCCCCTGGCGGATCCGGTAAGACTGTCTCAACGCTCAAGGATGTTGGGAAGAGTAATAAAACTGCTGTAATGATTAATGAGACTATGGGCTCTAGACCTGAAGACTGGCCAAAGAAACGAGGAAGGTCTTGGGGACCCTTGAGAGCACAGGGTATAGAGCACATACAGTGCTACCGTTGCCATGCATTGGGATATATTGCTGCCAATTGTCCCCTGAATGATGAACCCATGCAATGCGATTATAATTATGTGAATAGACACCTTTCTCTTTTTGCACAGGTCGCATATACAGCATCATGTTCAGGTCGCATGGAGAAGCAGATGTGTGTGATTTCTATTGATGGGAAACCAGTCACTGCACTGCTTGACTCGGGTAGTGTGGTAACGTTGGTCAAAAGCAATTGTATAAAACCTGCAAGGTTAAACCCTAGCACTAGTGTCATTTGCATCCATGGAGACACTCGAACGGCGGTGGTTGAGATTGACACCCCTTGGGGCAGTGTGACACAATCAGTGGGGGTGGAACTGCTTCATGAAGCCCTGGTGGGGAGGTCTTTTCCCCATTTTTGGAGGTTATGGGAAGGCAAAGAGTCTGGAGGAAAGTGCTCCCCCTGCTGAGGAAGCACAGGAGCTCTCACCAGACCCTATTTGCCAAATGGAAGGGGAGACTGGTGACAGGACCTAGGGAGAAGGAGACCCTCTTCCTTTTCCTGAAATGGCTGGGGAACCGGAAGATGGCTCCCAGCTGGTGGATAATGACCCAGAAAATATCTTTGACCCCGACTGTGAGAGTGAACAGAATGTAGTACCTGACTTAGAGGTCTGGAGAGAGGACTTCTGTACAGAACAACAACGCGATGTCACCCTCATTAGAGTTAGCGAAAATGTTAAGGTGATAGATGGCGAACCCGTGGAACCTAATTGGGTCTTTTCCCTATATGGCTCTGAAGAACCAGTTGTTGTATCAGGTGGTGAAACACCGGGAGGAGGAGGTGGAGCAGCTGGTGGTTCCCAAATCCTACCGCAGGATGGTGTTATACTTGGCCCATGGGCATGTAATGGGGGGACATCTGGGTGTAGAGAAGACCAGGGAGAGAATAACCCAGAGGTTCTTCTGGCCCTCGTTGCATGCAGAGGTCAGAGAATATTGTGAATCCTGCCCTGCACATCCTCGTAATACTAGATTATGCGATCTGCTATCCTGAAGCCATACACTTGCGGAACATCTCCACTAAGACTATCGCCAAGGAGTTGGTACAGGTATTTATTCGGGTGGGGATCCCTAAAGAAGTCTTAATGGATCAGGGCACCCAGTTTATGTCCCGCGTAACCAAGGAATTGTGCAAGTTGTATAAAATCTCCCATCTCCATACCTCGGTCTACCACCCCCAAATGGATGGACTTGTGGAGAGGTTTAATAAACTCAAAAGCATGTTGAAAAATGTAGTGGAAAAAGATGGGAGAGATTGGGATATGTTGCTGCTGTATCATGTTTGCCATATGAGAGGCATATGAGAGGTTCCGCAGGCGTCTACGGGGTACTCTCCATTTGAACTCTGGTATGGTAGACATCCCCAGGGATTGTTAGATGTCGCCAGAGAAACATGGAAAGGAGATGTTACCCCTCATAGGAGCGTCATCAAGCATATTTCCTTGATGCAGGATCACTTTGCAGCGGTCCTGCCCCTGGTACGAGAGCATATGGAACGAGTCCAGGAGGCTCAGAGAAGGGTTTATAATCGGGGTGCTAAGACCTGAACTTTCAACCCCGGGGATAGTGTACTGGTGCTGGTCCCCACCGTTGAAAGTAAATTCCTCGCAAAGTGGCAGGGTCCCTTTGAGAATAAGGAAAGAGTAGGGGAAGTAAGCTACCAGCCGGGGAAAAGGAAGCCCGAACAGATCTATCATGTTAACCTCTTAAAACCATGGAAGGACAGAGAGGTTTTATTGGCCGTACCACCTCCTCAAAAAGATAGGGTACCAATGACACCGGACGTCCCCCTGACGGAATCCCTGTCAGTAGACCAACAGGACGTTCAAGAGTTTGTGAACCAAAATAGAGACCTTTTCTCCCCTTTGCCCGGACTGACCACAGTGATTCAGCATGACAAAGCCAGGTGCTCGCGTAAATGTGAAACCTTACAGAATACCCGAGGGTAGGCACGAGGCAGTAGCAAAAGAGATACAGAACATGTTAGAATTGGATGTGACAGAGGTGTCAGGGAACTTCTGTTACAAATCCTTCCAGAATGCCTATTCCGGGAACCTCTGTCACAAATCCTCACTGAATGCCTATTCCCCTGTGCAGGCGCACGCTGGAGCGTGCGCACATGCTGCAGGTGCGCGCAGGAACGTGGCATGTGCGCGGGCATGTGTGTGACGCTGTGGCGCCAAACAATCCATTTAAACCAGACAGCACCATGCAGCCGGTGCTTTCCGTTCTACAGCGTGTCCGTGTTCTAGAGTGCCCGATATGCTGATTACCTGTTACCCGTTCCTGTGACCCAGCTCATCCTGACCTTACTTGATCTCCACCTGCACCGACCCCGGCTTGCCCCACTACTACTTCTGCTTCGCCCGTGTACCTTTGCTCCCAGCCTGTTGACGACCCTGCTTGTACCTGACAACTCTTTTGCCTGCACCTTCTGTACCGCATTGCCAGCTAGTTGCCGACCCAGCCACTCTACTTACCTGCACGAGCCACGAAAGGACCTCTCACACCACCAGCAGTGAACCAGTCCAGCCCTCGTGCCACCCTGTGCTCCAGAACACCCTGTCTGCTCTACCAGGCGTTCCCAAACCAGGGCCGTAAGAGTGGTTGCTCCCTGCACAAGACAGACTCCACCACCAGGTGCGTGACAGCAAGACCCCCACCAGGCCACCACAGCGGAGGCTGCGCTAAATGCCCTCTAACAAGGCCACCTTACAGCAGAGGATTATGTAGCAGAATTCAGGCACCGGGGCACAGATACAGCCCGGAACGATGCCGCACTTTGCTATCAATTCCACCTGAGCTTGTCCGAACCCCTCAAGGATGAGCTTGCCCATGTGGGGGTGCCCCAAACACTGGACGCTCTCATCAACCTGTCAATTCAAATAGACCGGTGTCTCTGGGAACGCCACGATGAAAGATTCTGCCTCGCCGAAAGATGCTGCCTCTTGTCCCTAGCTACCCAAGTCTGGCTCCCTTTGCTCCAGTAACCTCCTCTTCCAGATCATTTTAAGCTGATGCAGAAAGGGCTCCTACGCCCTTCGCTCACCCCTGAAGAGAGACAACGAAGATTTTCCCATAACCTGTGTCTCTACTATGGGGAACTGGGACATGTAGTAAGATTCTGACCCGCCAAGCGCGATAAGTGTCTTCCGACTACCATAGATGAAATATGCCTGCCTTGCCAAGTCATGCCTCCCACTTAGCTCTCTCTCTCTCTCTGCAGCTTCCGGGAGGGACTATCCTGGTCTCAGCAATTGTTGACTATGGAGCGTGCAGTTGCTTTGTGGATCAAGAATTTGCAGCACTACATCGGATTCCTCTCCAACCTAAAACTCCCAAGATGGTTATCTGCCTGGCCAACGGATCCATCATTAAATCCAGCACAGTCACCCACGAGACTTCTCCCTTACCTGCTGAAACGGCGGGTGGCCAACAGGAACTGCTTCTTTTGTATGCCATAGCATCCCCTCTCTACCCCATCATTCTTGGCCTACCCTGGCTCCAGGCACACAGCCCCAGTATTGATTGGACCACTGAGACTATCAAATTTAGGTCCACCTACTGTCACCAACATTGCCTGAAACAAGCGGAAGCAGTCCCTACCTTGCTATGTCTGGACTCAGATTCCGACCCTGACACCCGCTTGTCTGATCCCTCTGTCTACTGCAGTTTACTGGACATTTTCAGCAAGAAGGGGGCTGAGAGACTACCACCTCAGAGACCATATGGCTGCCCCATTGAGCTCTTACCAGGGGCGGAAGTACCTTTTGGGAGGATCTACCCACTGTCTGAACCTGAGCTAGCAGCCCTCAAGGCCTATCTTGATGATAATCTGGAGAAAGGTTTCACCCGGCCCTCCGCGTCCCCGTGGGGGCCAGAATATTCTTCTTCTTCGAGAAGGACCATTCCCTATGGCCTTGCATCGACCACCGGGAACTTAACCAAATCTCGGTTAAAAACCGTTATCCCCTGCCTCTGGTCCCAGAACTATTTCAAAGATTGGAGTCCACTACCATATTCACCAAGCTTGACCATCGTGGGGCATACAACCTCGTCCGTATCAGAGAGGGTGATGAATGGAAGACCACTTTCCTCACTCGTTTTGGGCACTATGAGTATTAGGTCATGCCCTTCAGGCTTTGTAACGCCCCTGCAACCTTCCAGCACTTTGTGAATGATGTGTTCCGGGACTATTTAGACCTATTTGTGATAATCTACCTGGACGTTATTTTGATCTTCTCCTCCTCCCTTGAGGAGCACCGCAGGCATGTTACCAATGTTTTGAGCCGCCTTCGGCAACATGGGCTATACGCCAAAGAAGAGAAATATGCCTAAGAGCAACCCAGCATTCAATTCCTTGGCCTAGTCATTTCAGTAACCGGTATCAATATGGATCCGCAGAAGGTCTCTACCATTTTGGACTGGCCGGCACCAACAGATAGGAAAGGGGTCCAACACTTCGTGGGCTTTACCAATTTTTATAGAAAATTTATTAAGGGGTTCTCTGCCATCATTACCCAAATCACACAGTTGCCAAAGCAGAATACCGGATTTTATTGGTCCATCGAGGTCCAAGCGATCTTTCAAACTCTGAAAAAACTCTTCACGGCAGCGCCCATTCTGAAACACCCTGACCCAGCTTTGCCATACATCCTAGAGGTGGATGCTTCGGAAACCGCTGAGGCAAGGTTCCAAGGCCTTGCTCCAACCCATCACATTTTTCTCCCGCAAGTTATCAGCACCAGAGAAAAACTATGATGTGGAAGACCGGGAACTCCTGGCCATTAAGTCAGCTCTCGAAGAATGGCGGTACTTGCTGGAAGGGCCATGCATCCCATTTTGATATGAACCTTGAATATTTGAGAACAGCCAAAGCCCATCAGGCCCGGTGGGCACTCTTTCTCTAGATTCCGGTTCCATCTAACTTACAGGCCTGGGTCGAAGAATGTAAAGCCGGACACCCTTTCCTGGATGTTCTGTGAGCCTGGTAACACTGCTCCTCCGGATACAATTCTTCCTCCTCGAAACTTTTTACTTTCTCAGGAAGACTTGTTATCCCAGATCAGACGATCCCTTGCCAGCTCCACCGGTCCCCTTGGATTCTAGGCTGCTGGCAAAGAATGGGCTATGGTGGTACGGCAGCAAAATCTTCGTTCCAGTGGAACGTCGTCTAACCGTCCTAAAACTTTGCCATGATCATAAGCTGGCTGGGCACTTTGGTGTTCATAAGACGGCCGAGCTGCTCTCGCGCTCTTTTTGGTGGCCGCAAGCTGAGGAGGATTGCAAGAAATATGTCAACATCTGTTCTATCTGTGCCCAAAACAAAGCTGATAAAGCCAAAGCTTGCAGCCTCTTAAATCCGCTCCCTGTACCTGAACGCCAATGGTCCTGGACAGATATGGACTTTATTGTTGAACTAGTGGATACACCACTATCTTTGTGGTCATGGACCACATGACTAAAATGGCCCATTTCCTACCCATGAAGGGCACGCCCACTGCCGCAGAGACAGCGGAAATTTTTGTCAGGAAGATTGTTCGTCTCCACGGAGTCACAGTAAACATTGTTTCGGACCGCGGAGTCCAGTTTACATCTAGATTTTGGAAGGCCCTATGCTCGTCATTGGAGATTGAACTATGTTTTTCCTCAGCCAATCATGCCCAGACCAATGGCCAAACCGAGAGAATGAACCAGACTTTGGAGCAGTACCTTCGTTGTTTCTCCTCATTCTCTCGGGATGATTGGGTCGCATTACTGCCGTTGGCCGAGGTCGTCTATAATAATACCATCCACTCGGCCAAACAGTCTCCATTCTGGGGGAACTATGGCTTTCATCCTACATTCCTGCCTGGCCTGACTCTCGAAAGTATGGTACCAGCTGTATAGGAAACCACAATTTTCATTGAGCAAAACAACAAGCTTTTGCAGGATACGCTTACCAGGACCTTAACCACTTGACCACTGGGCACTTAAACCCCTTCCTAACCAGACCAATTTTCAGCTTTCAGTGCTCTCACATTTTGAATGACAATTACTCAGTCATACTACACTGTACCCATATGAAATTTTCGTCCTTTTTTCACACAAATAGAGCTTTCTTTTGGTGGTATTTAATAACCATTGGGGTGTTTATTTTTTGAGCAATAAATGGAAAAATACCAAAAATTTTGTAAAAAAATGCATTTTTCTTTATTTATGTTATAACATTTTGCAAATTAGTAATTTTTCTTCATACATTTTGGCCAAAATTTATACTGCTATATATCTTTGGTAAAAATAACCCAAATTAGTGTATATTATTTGGTCTTTGTGAAAGTTATGGAGTCTACAATCTATGATGCCAATCACTGAAAATTGATCACACCTGATGCACCGACGGCCTATCTCATTTCTTGAGGCCCTAACATAGTTAGGTTGAAAAAAGAAGTCCATCCAGTTCAACCAAAAAAAAACATTTAGACATATATATATATATATATATATATAAAACCAAATAATCCCATATACAATACTTCACCCACAGTTGATCCAGAGGAAGGCAAAAAACCCCAGCAAAGCGTGATCCAATTTGTTATAACGGGGGAAAAAATTCCTTCCTGATTCCCCGAGAGGCAATCGGATTCACCCTGGATCAACTTTACCTAAAAATGTTAGTACCCAGTTATATTATTTACATTAACCACTTGAGCCCCGGAAGGATTTCCCCCTTTAGGACCGGAGCCCTTTTTGCGATTCAGCACTGCGTCGCTTTAACTGAAAAGTGCGACCTTGTACCCAAACGAAATCTGCATCCTTTTTTTCACACAAATAGAGCTTTCTTTTGGTGGTATTTGATCACCGCTGCGTCATTTCTGATCGCCGCTATAAACAAAAAAAGAGCGACAATTTTGCAAAAAAAACCACAAATTTCTTACTTTTTGCTAAAATACAAATCCAAAAAAAAATTATAAAAAAACATTTTTTTTCATCGGTTTTGGCCAATTTATATTCTTCCTCATATTTGCGATAAAAAAAATCGCAATCGCCGTTTATTGATTGGTTTGCGCAAAAGTGGTCGCGTTTATTTCTGGGGTTTTTATTTTTTTTTAATTTTTTACTAGTAATGGCGGCGATCTGCGATTTTTAGCGGTACTGCGATATTTCAGCGGGCATGTCGGACCATTTTGACACTTTTTTGGGACCATTAGCATTTATACAGCGATCAGTGCTATAAAAATGCACTGATTACTGTGTAAATGCCATTGGCAGTGAAGGGGTTAACCTGCAGGGGGCGCTCTAAGGGTTAACTGTGTTCCCCGGGCGTGTTCTTACTGTGGGGGGACTGCCCTAGCTGGGGAAGGGAAGTGATCACACCTTCCGTGTAGAGGAGGGCTGTGATCACAGCCCTCCCCCCTTCACAGAACGGAGGTCCGTGTTTACTTACACGGACCTCCGTTCTTTCACTCCAGGGGGGGGGGGGGCATCGCGGGTGGCTGGCGGAGATTGACTTCGCCGCACCCGCTCCCTGGCCCTCCCCGGACACAGTGAGCGCATGGGCACGCCTCCGGCGGCGCACGCTCACTGGGCGCGATCTCGCAGCCGCCGTCATATGACGGCGATTTGCGCAGGAGCGCCACCTTGTTGCCGTCAGATGCCGATCGGCGGTCGGCAAGAGGTTAAGGAAAGAATCCAGGCCTTTTTTAAAGCAATCAACCGTGCTGGCCAAAACCACCTCTGGAGGGAGTCTATTCCACATTTTCACAGCTCTTACTGTGAAGAAACCTTTCCGTATTTGAAGATGAAATCTTTTTTCCTCTAGACGTAAAGAGTTCACTATATGGACCACTTATATACTTGTACAAGTTGATCATATCCCCCCTTAATCTCTTCTCAAGAGAGAATACATTCAGATCCTCTAATCTTTCCTCATAGCTGAGCTCCTCCATGCCTCTTATTAGTTTGGTTGCCCTTCTCTGCACTTTCTCCAGTTTCCCGATATCCTTTATGAGAACTGGTGCCCAAAACTGAACTGCATATTCCAGATGAGGTCTTACTAATGAT
>BLSH010311369.1:98870-109375 GCA_018402905.1 Glandirana rugosa
GAGAGAGAGAGGGGGGGAGAGAGAGAGAGGGGGGGAGAGGGGGAGAGAGAGGAGAGAGGCACCCCCACATCAGAGTACTCACTCAGAGGCAGGAGGGTCTGGATGGAGGGATGGATGGATGGATGAGACTCCATATTTCTTCACATGTGCTGGGCTGTACTCTTGAATCTTCCCGCCCATATCTCCTTCTCTTACAGAACTCTGCCTGTTGGGGAGTGTGGGTGGGGCAGACACAGGAGGAGAGGATGGGGGGAGGAGGAAGCAGCTGCAGCTGTCCCGTGACTGGCTGTGCGGGCTGCAGGGGGAGGGGTCAGCACTCACTGCTCGCTCTGATGAGCTGAGCATGTCTTTCTGGCTGTGATCCGGAGCGCTCAGTGAGCTTCGCTCCGATCACACTGTTCCCTTCCCACTCGCAGCCTGTTTCCCTGATATCAATAAACACAGAGTCTGTGCTAAGCTGAAGGCAGGGGATCTGTGTTGATTATCAGAGGCGGGTCTTTAATAAGACAAATTAGGCGGCCGCGAGGCCCTTGTGGGTGCGAGGCCTAAGGCGACCGCCTAATTTGCCTAATTAAAGAGCCGCCTCTGGGCAAGGATTAGCACAGTATTCCTCGCCATTTTGCTGAACATCACAATGGGTCCACCTCCTTGAGGCCCTGTAGCAAATGCCAAAAGAACTCTCACAGGCAGAGAGATTTCACAGATTATGTGAACGAAAGACCTTTTGGATATAACTCTTAGACTCTAACACCTGGTGGCCTTAATGGCCTTAATGAAGAGATTGAAGTCTCTACTATTTTATAGACAGTACTTATATTTCAATATATTCTCAATTTTTCATTCACTTTTTTCTTCCCCTAGAAAAAATATGGGACCTACCCATAAGCATGATAATAAAAGTTTTACCTAGTTTAATTTGTATATGGGTATGATAGTAAAAAATAGCAGAACCGCGCTACTATAGATAAAAGCATAAAATGAAGAGATTGCTGCCTACCACTTATATAGTACCCCAAATACTACACAAATACTCACATATGAACAGGTAGTGGGGCGCAGCCTACTATAAGCATACAATAAAGAAAGAAAAATGTACGTATGATGCAAATATACCAAACATGTGACAAGGTGTCACCTAATGGTTAATATATGGTATATGGTGTATGGTGCAATCACTTATAAAATTTCAAATGCATGACATAAATCAATAAATGCATGACGTGAAAAAAAGTACATAAAATCCAAAAAGTCTGTGACACAAAGTGCTTAATATAATAATGATTGTTGTGCTTGATCCTGAAGACAATCTTGGTGCAAATTGTGCAAATAAAGTGCCACTGCAATCAGTTGTGTCCAAACAAGTGCTTGTACTTCTAAGGTAAGTGCTCTTGAGTGTGTGCACACCCCACCACCCGGCAGTCTTATGCTCTCACCTCCAAGTACGACCCTCGATGGGCCAAGTCACACAGTCCCCACTGGGGTATACTCCTATCGCTAGGCAGCGTAGTTGACACCAGTAAGAGGTATATCCATAAAGCATGTAAACAACAGGAACTCACAGCGCTGAATCATTACACAAAACCACATTTATTGAAAAAGATTAAAAACACTCACATTTATGTGTCTACTACAACCGGTACACTCGGGCAATGCGTATGTCAAAACAGTCCCCAATAGTCCTGGTAGGTGCAGTATGCACACGGCTGCTGACTGATTTAGAGATCGCGCTGGCTTGGTAGAACGTCAGGAGGCTCCTCCGCGGCGCGTTTCGTCACTAGACACGTGACTTTATCAAGGTGGGTGTGTCTCATGATGTACGTAAGCTTAAATAGTAAACGCAGTTGCCATTTTGTCGGGGCCACGAGCGACATTCTGTCATAGGTCAAGTGCCGATGTACAGGCCAATATTACACAGAGCTCAGCCACATGCTGGAGGCTGATGCAACTACCAGTGGGAGGACAGTGAACATATGCCTCTCCATTCCCCATAGCAGTGCGTGGAGGCCATTACCAAATATAAAACCAGCCCACTACTAAAGATAAACAAACGGGCGTCATTTTGTCGGAGTCACCGACAATAGTACCTCGTAGAAAAACTTACAATACGTGGACGCATCTAGAATTAAATGTGAATATGATCCACGTAAGGTATCGGGGAATAAAAAAAAAATTAAAAAAATAAAAATATATAAACATTACTCAAAAATTAAATTTGCAAGGAAGGAGATGGATGCGGTCCCCTGCCGGCTACTACACTGAATGAAAGAAAAAAAACCCACGCAAACAAAGCCCAATATCTACCTCATACCTAAAGGGCTATTAAATCAGAAGAAGGTCCAGCCCTCTAGCACCTCGGGGTTTCCCTCAAATAGAGATACATAAAATAAACCAGAAAAATTGATTAAAAATATTACAAATATTTAATATACAATTGTTGTAGCTTTACTATGAGGAGGGAAGATGAAATAGATACCTAATGCATAAATAAAACCCCGTATCAGAAGCCATGTGTATCTGTTCGTACCAGTCCCCCCCCCCCCCTTAAGGGGTCCACATCACACATAGAACCACCCGTAGCAAATACTTACAAACAGGCAAAAGATGCAAAGGTAAATTGAAAAAAATATACAATAGGAATAAAAAAAGGCATAAAAAGTTAATAATCAGAGATAAAACAACTCAAATCAAAGTCTACGTTTAACCCTTTCGGCCACAAAGATTGAATTTCATAAATCCACCAGGATTCCCTCTGGCTTAAAGATTTGACCCTATCTGACCCTCTCCACTGTCTCCGATATACTTCAATACCCCAAAAGCTTAACCCCAACGTACTTCTATTATGGAAACCTTTTTAGTGCCTTGACAAATGGTGATTTTTAAAACTGGTCTTAATATTATAAATATGTTCCTGTATTCTCTTAGATAATTTCCGCTTGGTTCTACCCCAATGTATTGCATCTTGCATAGGCACTGGATACAGTAGACCACACCTTCCGTGTCACATGTAATCAAATCTCTTATCTCATACTGTTTATATGTGGTGGTAGAGGTAAATATTTTTATTTTTCTCAGATTGCCTAAGGTGTTTGTACACCCTGCACACCCTCCACAACCATAAAATCCTTTATGGTCAAGGAAGGTGGTCAACTTGGTTTTCGGTGGATCATAACGCTCCTAACTAATCTATCCCTCAGGTTCGGGGCTCACCTGTAAATGAACTGAGGCCTAGAGGGAAGCAGTTAGTTCATTTCATTATTTTTTAGAAGGATAGGCCAGTGCTTACGAATTATGTTTTCCACTTGTTTTGCTTGCCTGTTGTAATCCAGTAATATGGCTCCGGAAAACTCCTTATTTTCACGGTTACCACCTTCTTGGATCAGATGTGCTCGTTCCATTTCCCCAACCACTTTAATCTGTTCATTAATAGCTTTTTTTTCTAATTCCTCATACCCTTTATCTATAAATCGTCTGCCTATCACCCGAGCCTGTTCTTCATATGTGTGTTGCTACGTACAATTCCTCCTGAGGCGCATGAATTGTCCTCTGGGTATATTGTCCAGCCACAGGCGGTGATGGCAACTTCCTTTTGGAATATAGCAGTTCCTGTCTGTAGGTTTGAAGAATGTTTTAGTAGATACAGTCCCATCGATAATTTCTATTTCCAAAGCCAGGAACATAATCCTCTCACTGCTACTATGCCAGGTCAATACCTTTATTATTCTCATTCAGCTCATTTTGGAATTTTTTTAAAATGCTCATGTCTCCTTGCAAAATAAAGAAAATGTCATCTATGAAACAATGACAAAGGGTTAATTCAGGGGGACTTTGGTCGAAGATTTGATCCATTTCCCAAATGTCCATGAATAGATTTGCCACGCTCCGGGCAAAACAGGCTCCCATGGCAATACCCTTGATTTGCTGGAAAAATGCCTGACATACAGCCAGTTGTGCATCCTCATGTTTTATGATGGTATACAGTGACCCCACATCGGAAGTCACCAGTATGCTAGGTCCTGTGATCGTCGTTTGCTCTAATAACTGCAAAAGATGCTTGGTGTCTTTTAGGTAGGCCTGGGTCTGCCTTACCAGTGGTTGGAGAAAACTGTCAATATATTGGCCCATACGCGAGCTAACTGACCCAATACAGTTTACTCTAAGTCTCCCTGGTGGTCTTTCTGCGTTCTTGTGGATTTTCGGGATAGAATATATTATGGGTATGCGGCACACCAAGGGGACCAGGTATTTGGCCTCTTTTTCCATCAGAAAAGAGGCCACCGAAAACCAAGTTGATGACCTTCCTTGACCATAAAGGATTTTATGGTTGTGGAGGGGGTGCAGGGTGTAAAAACACCTTATGCAAACTAAGAAAAAGAAAAATATTTACCTCTACCACCACGAATAAACAGTATCCACGAATAAACAGAGATTTGATTACATATGACACGGAAGGTGTGGTCTACTGTATCCAGTGCCCATGCAAGATGCAATACATTGGTAGAACCAAGCGGAAATCATCTAAGAGAATACAGGAACATATTTATAATATTAAGACTGGTTTTAAAAATCACCATTTGTCAAGGCACTTCAGAGATTTCCATAATAGAAGTACGTTGCGGTTAAGCTTTTGGGGTATTGAAGTATATCGGAGACAGTGGAGAGGGTCAGATAGGGTCAAATCTTTAAGCCAGAGGGAATCCTGGTTATTTATGAAATTCAATCTTTGAGGCTGAAAGTGTTAAACGTAGACTTTGATTTGAATTGTTTTATCTCTGATTATTAACTTCTTATGCCTTTTTTATTCCTATTATTGTATTTTTTTTTAAATTTACCTTTGCATCTTTTGCCTGTGTGCAAGTATTTGCTACGGGTGGTCCTATGTGTGATGTGGACCTCTTAAGGGGGGGGGGGACCATTAACAGGACTGGTACAAGCGGATACACACAGCTTCTGATACAGAGTTTTATTTATGGATTAGGTATCTATTTTATCTTCCCTCCTCATAGTAAAGCTATTTCTCTACAACAATTATATATTAAATATTTGTAATATTTTTAATCAATTTTTCTGGTATATTTTATGTATCCCTATTTGAGGGAAACCCTGAGGTGCTAGAGGGCTGGACCTTCTTCTGATTTAATAGCCCTTTAGGTATGGGGTAGATATTGGGCTTTGTTTGCCTGGGTTTTTTTTTCTTTCATTCAGTGCAGTAGCCGGCAGGGAACCGCATCCATCTCCTTCCTTGCAAATTAAATTTTCGAGTTATGTTTATATATTTTTATTTTTTTAATTATTTTTTTTATTCCCCGATACCTTACGTGGATCATATTAAATTTTAATTCTAGATACGTCCACGTATTGTAAGGTTTGCTACGAGGTACTGTTGTCGGTGATGCCGACAAAATGGCGCCCGTTTGTTTATCTTTAGTAGTAGGCTGGTTTGATTTTTGGTAATGGCCTCCACACACTGCTATGGGGAATGGAGAGGCATATGATCGCTGTCCTCCCACTGGCAGTTGCATCAGCCTCCAGCATGTGGTTGAGCTCTGTGTAATATTGGCCTGTACATCGGCACTTGACTTATGACAGAATGGCGCTCGCGGCTCCAACAAAATGGCAACTGCGTTTACTATTTAAGCTTACGTACATCATGAGACACACCCCCCTTGATAAAGTCACGTGTCTAGTGATGAAACGTGTCGTGGAGTAGCCTCCTGACGTTCTACCAAGCCAGCGCGATCTCTAAATCAGTCAGCAGCCGTGTGCATACTGCACCTACCAGGACTATTGGGGACTGTTTTGACATACGCATTGCCCGAGTGTACCGGTTGTAGTACACACACAAATGTGAGTGTTTTTAATCTTTTTCAATAAATGTGGTTTTGTGTAACGATTCAGCGCTATGTGAGTTCCTTTTGTTTACATGCTTTATGGATATACCTCATACCGGTGTCCACTACGCTGCCTAGCGATAGGAGGAGTATACCCCAGTGAGGACTGTGTGACTTGGCCCATCGAGGGTCGTACTTGGAGGTGAGCGCATAAGACTGCCGGGTGGTGGTGTGTGCACGCACTCAAGAGCACTTACCTTAGAAGTACAAGCACTTGTTTGGACACAACTGATTGCAGTGGCACTTTATATGCACAATTTGCACCAAGATTGTCTTCAGGATCAAGCACAACAATCATTATTATATTAAGCACTTTATGTGTCACAGACTTTTTGGGCTTTATGCACTTTAATTTTTTTTCACGTCATGCATTTATTGATTTATGTCATGCATTTGAAATTTTATAAGTGATTGCACCTCAGCCACTAGGTGGCACTGTTCTACAGGGTTTTGGTTCAGTTTCATGCACTGTGTTAGTTTATGGTGACACTACCATATATTAACCCAGCCTTTCTCAACCTTTTCAACACAGAGGAACCCTTGAAATAATTCTCTGGTCTCGGGGAACCCCTGCTAAAAATTAAAAATCTACAACTCATGATACATTGGTGTGATGGTCAATGGGAAGAATGCTCCTCACACTTGTGGTCATTGGGAAGAATTACCCCCTTACAGATAGCTAAAAAGATCAATGATGTCATTGGGAATTTATCTGAGAGGTAGAAATTGACCACTGCTCAAGGAACCCCTAGCAACCTCTGGAGGAACCCTAGGGTTCCACGGAACCCTGGTTGAGAATCCCTGTATTAACCATTAGGTGACACCTTGTCATATGTATGGTATATTTGGATCATACGTACATTTTTCTTTATTTATTGGATGCTTATAGTAGGTTGCGCCCCACTACCTGTTCATATATGGTATGATAGATCTGGACAAAAATATTTTTTAGCTATAGTCCATATAATATTGCATTGGCGTGGCATGCTTAAAATCTCTATAACAAGCCAGGATAATAGCAGGTTATATGAGTTGATTCCATCCAGATAGGAACTCTGTTGCAGTTCATTATATACTAATGCTTAATAATTATAAATAATTATTTGAATAAATAAAACTAATTCCATGCATTAGTAATACATTTTAAATGGAGAACATTGTTCAATAATGATTTTTTATTAATCCTCTATCAATTAATACAAAATCATTTATAGTGTATACTGACATAATTCTTTATTTTTAATAAACCATTTTTAATATTTTTTTTTATATTTAGTCATTCTACGTCCTGAATTTCTGGGCAAATTGAGGGATAAAAAATTCCCAAAATGTGATTCTCATCAACATGTTTTTATCATCATGTTTCAATTATCATTTTATCATCCAATATTCATACCCCTGATTGACCTCAGTAGTGCTTAGGTATGTAGCAATACTTTACATCAAAGGGAAACGGGGGGGGGGGGGGTAATACCAATAATATAGTGTATATATATATATACACATACACACACACACACACACACTGCTTATACCTATGCCTATTAGCTTGAGACAGGAGCGCGCAGTGAGCCCCATCTACTTTGCTAGCTCAGAAACGCGTCACAGTTTTATGACGTCACTGGCGGCCCCTGCGCCCCAGACCTTGTCCTCACTGCCACCCTGTTCTATCAATAGACAGCCGGCTGGGCACAGCGTACGAGAAGACAGGAACACTTCACTCCGTACATGGACACCGCACAGAGCCCTCACACCTGTGGTCCTTGCGCAGTGCTTGTTTTTAATTTGGAAATGTGAGTGCTATACATATATGTGTGTCTATTACATTTTAAACAGTCTTCATTTAGTGGCGCCTCTCTTGTGTGTTTTTTTTTACCTGTGAGTTAGGAACCTGATATGTTTAGTTAGTTTGATTTTCATGCAACTTTTTAAATAAAACTGGCTACAAATCAGACTTTAAGAAAAACTTGCCGTTTGGACTACCTTTTTCCCAGGGAAGGTAATCCCCATTGAGCTAACCCCTTATATATGGTGGAGGACACGGGGATCTTCCTGCACAAGTGGAAAGTTGGAAGATGTGTTAAGAGCCCTTCTGCAACTGCAACCCAGCAGGAAACCAATCGTCAGCAGCAGGAAGCCAACCACTAATAGCAGGAGGTGAATCACCAGTTTGCAGAGGCCCAGAAGGAAATCATTAGCAAGTTCGAAGAGGCCACTGTAGTGCAGCAGGAGGCGAATCGCCAGGCCATTGCAACCCAACAGGAGGTGAACCACCAGGTCACTTCAGCCCAGCAGGAAGACAATTGCCAGGTTCCAGAGGCCTTGGTGGAATTAAAGAAGGGACCCGCAGGTCCTTTGCCAGAGGAACTGAAAATGGTGTGTGACAACAACTACCTGCAGTAGATGACACCTGCAGATGACGTGGAAACTTACCACACAACTTTTGAAAGAGTCGCTGTTTGGGAAGAATGGCAAAAAGAGCAATGGGCGGGACTGCTAGAGCCCTTTTCTGACAGGTGAACCCCAAGAGGCCCATTATGACCTCGATCTCTTCGCTCCTCCCAAGACCTCCTGCTCTCCAGCTCCCTTGTCACCTCATCCCACGCTCGTCTCCAGGACTTCTCCAGAGCCTCTCCCATCCTCTGGAATTCTCTACCACAATCTGTCCGACTCTCTCCGAGTTTGTCCACCTTCAGACGATCCCTGAAAACTCATCTCTTCAGAGAAGCCTATCTGGCTCCCACCTAACAACTGTACATTTATCCTCTCTATTAGCACATCCCCCACGGTGATTACCTCGTGTATCTTTTGACCTTCCCTTTTTAGATTGTAAGCTCTAACGAGCAAGGTCCTCTGATTCCTACTGTATTTAAGTGTATTGTATTTGTACTGTCTACCCTCAAGTTGTAAAGCGCTGCGTAAATTGTTGGCGCTATATAAATCCTGTATAATAATAATAATAATTATGACCTGGAACCAGATGCTGCCCAGGATTAGGAGACGCTGAAAGCCGAGATGCTTGAATGCCTGAGCTTCACCATTGTGGTCCGGGGTCAACGGGTGCATCGGTGGTCATACAGTACTGACAAGCCACCACGCTCCCAAATGTTTGACTTAATACACCTTGCCAAGAAATGGCTGCAGCCAGAGATGTTGTCAGGCCCTAAGATTGTGGAGCGTGTGGTCATGGACTGTTATATACGTGCGCTTCCTGCCACTTTGAGGAAGTGGGTCAGACATGGGGATCCTAAGACTGCAAACCAGCTGGTGGAGAGATATACTGCTTCTGAGGAGTTTAACTCATCCGTGCCCCACCCCAATGTCTCTAGGGGTGAAAAACCACCCAGAGGATCTGGTAAGACTGTTCCTGGGTTCAAGGGCATAGGGAAAAATTACAAGACTGTTGCTACAGATAATGAGACTATGGGCTCAGGACCTGGAGACTAGCCAAATAGGTCTGGAAGGTCTCTGAGGTCATTTAGAGGACTGGGTACAGAACACACAAAATGTTATTGCTGCCATGCGTTTGGTCATATTGCTGCTAACTTTTCCCTAGATGATGAACCGATGCAATGTGACAATGCTTACTTGAAAAAACGCATGTCTTTTGCACAGGTGACGTGTACTGCATCACGTGACGGACGCTGGAAAAACAGATGTGTGTGATTTCATCTGATGGAAAGTCAGTCACTGCTCTGCTTGATTATGGTAGTGTTGTGACATTAGTCAAAGGTGATTGTGTAAATCCTGACAAATTACACCCTAGCACTATTTGGGTGATTTGTATACATGGTGAAATATGTGACTACCAAACTGCTGTGGTTGAGATTGATATCCCTTGGGGCATGGTGACACATTCAGTGGGGGTGGTACCATCACTGTTTCATGAAGCCCTAGTGGGGAGAGATTTTCCACACATTTGGAGTTTGTGGGAAAACAAAAGGAGTCAGGAGGACAGAGCTCCCCCTGTTGAGGAAACACCGGAACTCACTGCAGACCGTTTTGATTGCAAAATTGAAAGGGAAACTGTTAGTGTGTTCAAGGAAGGGGTAGGTCCTTTTCCTTTTTCTGTAATGGCTGGCGAGCAGGAGGAGCTGGAATCCAGCCTCCAGCTTGAGGATTATAAACAAGGAATTATCTCTGACTCTAATAATGAGAGTGGACAGAATGTGGTATTGACTTAGAAGTCAGGAAAGATGACTTTTGTACGGAACAATTAAGAGACTCCACACTCAAAAATGATTGATGGGGAACCTGTTGAACCTAATATAGGGATGTCCTTACATGACTCTTAAAAAGAACTTGCTGTATTAAGTGGTAAAGCAAGGGGAGGAGGAGGTAGAGCAGCTAGTTGTTTCCAAACCCTATCACTGGATGGTATTAGATTTTGCCCATGGTCATACAATGGGTGGACACCTGGGTATAGAGAAAACTAAAGCAGAGAACAACCCAGCGATTATTTTGACCTGGGTTGTATGCAGATCTCAAAGAATATTGTGAGTCTTGCCCAGAGTGTCAGTATTCTGCTCCATATGCCCATTTTCCCAGTCCGCTGGTACCGGTACCGATAAGTTTAGTGCCTTTTGAAAGAATTGGCATGGATCTGGTGGGACCAGT
>BLSH010311370.1:48149-73373 GCA_018402905.1 Glandirana rugosa
CACAGGGGGGTAGTTATGTATGGGAGGGTAGTTATGCACAGGGGGAGTACTTATGCACAAGGGGAGGATACAAGAATGTTGCTTAAAAAAAATTCAGCTATACATCTCATTTAGAGCGCTGGTTGGCGCTCAGATCACTTACCGCATGTCTCCTCTGCTGACAAATGCAGGGGGTGGGGCGGGCCCGAGCATGACGTCAGTCAGGAGGAGGGGAGACCCGGTGAGTCATCCAAGCGCCGTGCAGCGCTCTTAATGAGACGCTGAGGCAAAGGGGAGAGAAGCGGCTGCCATTTAACTGTAGCCCGCGGCGTGTACGGGTTTTCATGGTTCCCGCACGCCGCGGGCTACAGTTAAATGGCCGCCGCTTCTCTCCCCTTCCACCGGGACGCAGGACAGCCTAATTGCGGGGCACCTGGGGCTAGTTGGGGCCCCATGAGCACTTGGGGCCCCTGGGCCGTGCCCAGGTGTGCCCGCTCAGTAAGACGGCCCTGGGAGTAGGAGTATAGAGAAGTGTCCATTGGTTTTTGCAGTTAGTAGGTCATTTGTGAGTTTAAGAAGGGCAGTTTCTGTGGAATGTTGAGGGCGAAATCCAGATTGAAGGGGGTCCAGTAGGTTATTCTTAACAAGGTAGTCACTCAGTTGGTTGTAGACTAGGCGTTCTAGGAGTTTATTTGGAGACGGAATGAACGTCTCCAAATGTGGCAGCAGGGGTGGGGAGGCTGGTGCAATGTATGATGCCTCTTACCCGAGTCCCCAGGTGCCAGATGCTGCCAGATGGTGATCCGGAACAGAGAGCTCCTCCAGGCATGTCCGAACACCTCAACGTCCAGGCAACGCCCCCAATTTGTAAGGAATTTAACCATTAAAAAACATTATTTCTCTGCAGCTAAAAAAAGAGCCCCCTCCTCTTACATGTGAACCAGGTTGAGAGGTATCTACTACTGATACATTTACCTTCAGAGAACACTGTGCGGAGAGGGACCTGAAGGAGCTGGTATTTCAGTCAGGTTCCCAGGGTCCCCCCGTCACCGTGCAGTGGATCTACTGTTAAAGTACATTTTACATCTTTTTCAGATTTTTACCCTGTCAATTCTCGGTCCACGTGTATGTTCTTATTTCAAAAGGCAAAGTGACTTGACCCTTTTGGCTGAAAAAGTGGCTAGGGGGGACACTGTTTGGCGGGATAACCTCACCAAAAAAAAAACGGGTTGCTCTGGATACACTAATGGGGGTGGAGACTATTACTATTAAAAATTCTGACAAGGGGGGCCTGATTGTAGTATTAAACACTACTGATTACAGACAGGAGGCCATCCCCCAATTATGAGATGTGAGTACTTACACTAAACTCAGGGGTGATCCCACAAACAGCTATAGGTTTGTTATCTCCCAACTAGTGCATAAAGGACATAGGATGGGGATTTTGAATGAAAGGGAGGTTGAGGATCTTGTACCAAGACACCCAGTGTTGCCAACATTTTTTTTCTACCGAAGACACACAAGGGGTTAACACCACTATGGGATAGACCCATCATCTCAGGGATTAATTCCCTTAATGCAAGGCTTGGCCAGTGGCTGGTAGGTCAACTACAGCCCCTGGTCAGCCTCCTCCCAGGATATTTAAAAAACACCAACCATTTACTCAACGTAGTACAAGATTGGAATGGGAGGATTATTTTGCATGGGTTACCTGCGATGTTAGTAGCCTATACTCATCGATCCCCCATGAACTAGTCATAAGAGCGGTTTTGTTCTATTTGGAATTATTGACAGATTTTGGGGGCGGAGCATAGGCTGTAGGTATTAGAATATCTCCTGTCACATAATTTCTTTGTCTTTGATGGGTCGTACTACCTCCAGAGGTAGGAACCCATTCAGATCGTCTGTTATCTTGTATTTGAGATTTATAGACGATCTGCTCCTTATTATACGTGGGGGGTGGATTTGTGGCCTCCTCTGCTGGAATATTTAAATAACAACACCCTCAACCTGGGTTTTACAGGCAATGCTGCCCATCAAACCATGTGTTATCTAGATGTGTGTCTTTCAGTGACAGAGGATAGGGTGTCTACCACCCTATATAGGAAGCCTTTATCGGGGAATTCCCTCCTATTAGCCCAGTCCGGCCATCCCCGGCATATCCTCAGGGGCATCCCCGTTGGTGAGTTTTTAAGGGTGCGCCGCATCTGTAGTAGTGACCAACAATTTGAATGTGAGGCCAGTGCCCTTTTTCTGAGATTTCTACAACGGGGATACCCGAGATGGATGCTAGAGAGGGCACTCACCATTGCGAGGAGTAGGAATCGTAGTGACCTTTTGGAGGGGGGGGGGGGGGGACTACCACAGCAAAGAGAAGTCGCAATAAATGAAGTCCTTTTTGTTTAACCTTTTCTAGCCCATATAGTAGTGAATTTGGGGATATTAGGGAGATTTTCAAAAAACATCTACCTATCCCATATTCTGATGATGTATGTGGGAAAATCCTAGCTGAAGGGGTTAATGTGATCTCCCGGATGGCCCCCACTTTGTTTGGGTCTCTATCACCTGTTTTTTCCTGAGCAAAACCACTTCATCATTTACCTGGCTGCATTGCAATGGCAACTATAGGTGTGGAGCGGTGAATTATCTCTGCTGCTCTCACATTAAGGGGGGCAATGTTTTTCAGTCCACTAGTACCCAAAAAATCTATGTTATCAATTCCTTCTTTATTTGCAATCCAAGCCACGTTGTTTATCTAATTACCTGTCTGATCTGTAAAAAGCAATATATAGGAAGGACCATCAGGAGACTGAGGGATTGGTTTCAACAGCACATATATAGTGTGGAAAAAAATCTTTCTACAAATGTGGCTAGGCACTTTAATCAGTACCACAATGGGGACACCTCGGCAATGGGGGTTCAAGTGATAGAAAAGGTCCACGAACATAAGAGGGGTGGGGACACCTTTAGGA
Source organism: Glandirana rugosa (assembly GCA_018402905.1). Lineage (NCBI taxonomy): Eukaryota > Metazoa > Chordata > Amphibia > Anura > Ranidae > Glandirana > Glandirana rugosa. Next base: position 51,101 of record BLSH010311370.1, read on the forward strand.
CCCTCTGCCAGAGAGAGGTATATTGGATTTTTATTCTCCAGACTCGCATCCCGATCGGACTCAACTTCGAGTGGGATGTGAGCCCCCTTTATAGATAGTGGAGGAATGGGACTGTTTTTTCTAACATCAATACCCACATGTTGGTGGGGGGTTTCTTGTGTATGTACATCTTATCCCGTCCTGATGTTCCTCTCTCTGGCAGGTAGAGTGGTTCCTTTTGGATGTCCCCTCTGTGCTGGTGCACATTTAGTTGTACTGTGCCCAGGGGATATATGTTGGATCTATTTATGTTTAGTGATGGGTACCCCGCTCTTTGTTGCATATATGTCTATACACAAATGGGGCCCCTATCCTAGTGTCCCACCCCTTATATGTGATGTATTGGGGATACTCAGTTTACTTAACTATAGCATATGATGTGTGCTATAGTTGGCTCCCCCCTGAAATAGCATTAGTGGTTGAGGGGACAGGATGGATATGGTTGGGTTGTTCTAGACCTCTTTATCCATCTTGTTTGAGTATCTAAGTCTAATTTACTCTTTTTACCACTATGGGGATCATAGATGGGCCGACCAAATTGGGATCGGCAGACCCGAGTGGTATTTGGCTTTGTGGGGTCTGCTGGCCTCGTGGTAACACTAGATAGGTGCTGTTGGGTGGCCTTTGATCTTGGGGTATACCTGGGCTGGGGTTTTCCAGGTCCCACCTACCCTACCACTCCACCTCCATGAAAAGCCGTAGATGGGCCGACTGAACTGGGATCGGCGGACCTAAGCGGGACTTGGCTGGGTTTCGGATGAGGGATCTCTCTGTCAAGGGTCTTTCCATTTGCCTTAGGTGTCTTAGGATATATGTCTGCTCCCATAACCCTTCTTTTGGAGGGGCTAAGATTTGTTTTTATCTGCTCCCCCTGTGTTTACATGCTTACATGCCTATAAGCTCCTATCTGTATAGTCTGATCGTGTGTGATCGTACAGAGGCCAACGCCTATGGAGAAGTTGCATTGTTTTTAACTATTTGGGGGGTTTTTTTGTTGTGCATTGGTTTTTGTACTCATGTTTTGATAATATATGTGGCACAAATTGTCTTGCATTTATTGAATACCTGCAAATGAGATGTATATGTAATAGTTTTTTGTGTATTTGCTTGGGGTCTGTCGGACCCTGACGTTCACACATTGTTGCACTTGTCTCTATGTCTGTTTGTCATTAATAGGTTTTTTATCAGTAGCACTGTGTGGACTTCATTCAGATTGGGATGTGTGCCTGCCTTGCAGCTGATGGGGGATGGTCGTGTCGACCACTTGATATTGGTTGGTGTATGTTGCACAGAATAGTTTTTCTGGATATATAAGTGTATTTTGTCTGGATATAGAAGTGTATATTTTTTTCTTTCTCCAATGCTGCTGATCAGGTACACACCCTCCTCTGATCAAGGTGTACACCTGTTTGCCTGCTTCGCCACCTGGCTCCACCCCTTTAAGGGTGTGATGGCCATGCGGCAGGTATATAGGTTTCACGGAGACTTGTCATTGTAATGATTAAGCACACGACTGGTGTGTGAAACGCGTCTACGGACTGCTTGCTGGTATTTGTGGTGCCCTTGACCCAAATAAAGCCTGGAAATCATCTGGATATGCCGCTTCTTTCTTCTATTTCTTATTGACTCAGGTAAGGCCAATTCATTTTTCTCCTTACCGGAAATGGTCCTATGAAACTTGGTGCCAGTTCCCTTGATGGACACATCTTCAAATTGGCCGTAGAAAGCCAAGCTTGGTCTCCAGGTTGCAAGATCAGCTCACCCCTTCTTCTTTTGTCGAATGACCTCTTACTAACTTCCTGTGCTTTTGTGATGGTTTCTTGCAACAAAAGGTTATTACGGGGGAAGAAGTCCACCGTGCTCTGGACTGCCGAAACTGGAGATTCAGTGATCAAATTAGGTAGGAAGGAGGGATGGAATCCATAGTTGGTAAAAAATGAAGACTGCTGAGTGGAGGAGTGGTTGGCATTGTTGTAGGCAAATTCCGCAAGGGGAAACAATGATACCCAGTTGTCTTGGACAAAAGGGGTGAAGCACCTGATGTATTGTTCTAGAGTTTGGTTATTTCACTGTGTTTGTCCATTGGTCTGTGGGTGGCAGGCAGAAGAAAAGGAAAGTTCAATCTGTAGAGTTCTGCATAAGGCTCTCCAAAATCTGGATGTAAATTGAACACCACGGTCAGACACAAAGTTTGCAAGGACTCCATGGAGTCAAACAATTTCTTTTACAAAGACTTGAGCAGTCTCTATGGCCGATGGTATACCTTTTTAGAGGAACAAAATGGGCCATTTTTGAAAAGTGATCCATTACCACAAAGATGGCGGTACATTCTTCAGGAGGAGAGAGTTCAACTATAAAGTCCATGGAAATCATTTTCCAGGCCCTGTCAGATTTGGGCAGGGGACTCAGCAATCCCCAAGTTTTTTTGCGAGAACTCTTACTCCAGATGCATGTAGCACATGTGTTCACATAGGCTTTGCAGTCCTTTTCAAATCCTGGCCACCAGAAAGAGCGTTGTACTAATTCTGTAGTTTTGTGGATACCGAAATGGCTCGCTAAGGGATGGTCATGGCAGACCCCTAAGACTAGGGTTTGAACTTGCTCTGGAACAAAAACCTGCCCTTCTTTCCACCACAGTCCATTCTTTGCTTGCAGGGTAGTCCCAGGAGGACTAATTACTCCTTTGGAGGCTTGCTGTAATTGGAAGAGAAGGTCAGTGTGTAGTAGTAAAAAGTTTCCCGCAGGCAGAATAGTGTCTGGTATTGGAATGTCCTTTGGAACTTCAAACATGTGAGACAAGGCATCAGGTTTAGTGTTTTTGGATCCAGGCCGGTAGGTTATGTGAAATGAAAACTTTGAGAAGAAAAGCACCCAACGGGCCTGACGTGGTTTGAGGCATTTTGCAGATCGTAGATATTCTAAGTTCTTATAATCTGTGTAGATCAGTATTGGATGGGATGCCCCTCCAGTAGGTACATCCATTTCTCCAGGGCTACCTTGATTGCCAGGAGCTCCCGATCTCCCACGTAGTAGTTTCTTTCAGCTGGTGAGAGTTTATGTGAAAAAAATGCCACTTGATGAGTCACCTCTTTGAGACCTTGTCGCTGTGAAAGAATAGTTCCGACTGCACTCTCTGGCACATCCCCCTCCTCAATGTAGGGTAGTGTGAAATCTGGATGACTCAGGACTGGAGCAATAGTAAAACGTTCTTTTAGTGTGTCAAAGGCCCTTTGTGCCTCTGGATTCCAATGGAAATAGACACCCTGCTTGGTAAGCTTCATGATGGGGTAGATGATGGCTGAAAAGTTTAATGAATTTGCGATAAAAACTAGCAAAACCCACAAAGCGTTGTATTCCCTTTTTGTCAGTGGGAGCTGGCCATTCCAGTATTGCTGTGACCTTTTGCGGGTCCATCTTGACACAGTCAGTGGAGATGATTAAGCCCAAGAACTGGATGCTCTGTTGTTCGTAGTGACATTTTTCGGCTTTAGCATATAAGCCATGTTGGCGGAGCCGTCTCAAAACACTTTTGACATGCCCCTGGTGTACCTCCAATGACACTGAGAATATCAGGATGTCATCTAGGTAAACAACAACAAAAATGTCCAAAAAGTCTTTGAAAATGTCATTAATGAAATATTGAAAGGTGGCTGTGGCATTGCAGAGCCCAAATGGCATGACCAGATATTCAAAGTGCCCGAATCGGGTACGAAAGGCAGTCTTCCACTCATCACCTTCCCGTATTCTGACCAAGTTGTAGCCTCCCCTGAGATCTAGTTTTGTGAAGATGTTGGCGGTTTTAAGTCTCTGAAACAGCTCAGGAACCAAAAGAAAGGGATAGCGGTTCTTTACCGTTATTTTATTTAAGTCACGATAGTCAATGCATGGTCTCAAGGAGTGATCCTTTTTCTCCACAAAGAATATGCCTGCACCGGTTGGTGAGGTAGATGGGCGGATAAATCCCTTCTCCAGATTTTCATCAATATAATCTTTTAACACTCCCAGCTCTTGTTCTGACAGGGGGAAAATGTGGCCAAAAGGAATTTCAGCCCCAGGCAGGAGCTCAATGGGACAGTCATATGCACTGTGCGGGGCTAAAGTGTCAGCTCCCTGTTTACTAAAAACGTCCAGAAATTCATGGTATGAATGGGGTACTATCTGACATAACGCGGAATCTGTATCCATCCATACATAGCAAGACTGTAGGTGACTGAGCTGGCGTTTCTGTGCAGTGCTGTTGGCAGTAGGGTGAGGAAAAGTGGATGTTTGCAAATTCCCAGTCTATTTGTGGATTGTGGGCCTGTAACCAGGGTAGACCCAAAATGACAGGGAATAAGGGTGATGAGACTGCTTCCAAACGTAGCAATTCCTGATGATTGGTGGAGGTGGTAGTTCATATAGGTGGGGTCTCCTTAGTGACCAGTCCTGATTTAATATGAGGCCTATCAGCCAGAAAGACCGTTAGGCCTTGTTTTTGGTTTGCAAGGTAATGTGCTGTTGGACCACAAAGGACAGGTCAATAAAGCAGCTGCAGGCTCCTGGATCAATAATTGCCATCACGGGCACGGATCTTCCCGGAAGCTGGAAAGACACAGGCAGAGTGATATGATTTGAACTGGCAGACATGACAGGTGGCGATGATTGGTTCAAAGAAGAAAGAGAAAGGGACTTACGCAGCTTGGCTGGACAGGTGCGCACAAAGTGACCCGCTTCTCCACAATACATGCATAGGTTGTTGGCACATCTGCATTGGCGCTCTTCAGGAGAAAGTGAGGTACGGAGCAGGCCCAGTTGCATGGGTTCAGGGGTTTCCAGAATAGTTGGAGTGGGGTTCCTGTGCATTGTATTTGGGTGAGCAGAAGTGGGGACCCTTGGCATCATCCAGGTAGGTCGGAACTGTGCTGAGAAGATCTTTCGGACCGGCGTTCTCACAGGCGACGGTCAATTTGGATGGAGAGGGTAATTAGAGCTTCTAGTAAGTTGGATACCCCAACTCGAGCAAGTTCATCTTTCAAATTTTCCGACAGACCCAAGCAAAACTGGTGGCGTACGGCTGCGTCATTCCAGCTAATGTCTGCACTCCAGCGTCTAAAGTCTGTGTCATAGTCCTGGACCGCTCTGCGGCCTTGCTAAAGTGCATGTAGTGCTGCCTCAGCAGTGTTGGTATGTTGTGGATCATCATAGAGCTGGGCCATGGTATCAAAGAATGTTTGCATGGTGTTCAACTGTTCATGGTTTTCCTCCAGTAACCGGTGAGCCCAAGCCTGTGGTTCTCCTTGAATGAGGGAAATAATAAACCCCAATTTGGTACTTTCTACTGAAAAAGTCCTTGGCTGAAGAGCAAAGAAGGGCTGACAGGCATTGCGAAAAGTTCTGAATTTTCCCCGATCACCGGAAAACCGCTCTGGAATTGGTACCCTGGGTTCAGGGGGTACCATCACTACTGTGTGACTGGCAGAGATGGCCTGCACCCGCTCTTCCAAACGGGTATATCCAGCCTGTAATGACTGTACTGCCTGGGTAAGAGCAGCAAGATGCTGGCAAATGTCATCCATCTGAGAGGTCCTTCTTGCAAGCTCAGTCATGGCTGTTTGGCACTGTTACGTACCTGGGTTGTGAGCCTGATGCTAGAGGGAGACCTCTCATACAACTCCAGCTCCCGGACCGCTGGTAGTGGAAACAGCAGTCACAGGAGCACGGCGGGGTAAGAGTGTCTGTTAGCCCAGTAGCAGTAGTCAGCCAATGGGCTTCCGGTGAGTTGGTAGAGATGTGCAGAGCTGGGTGCTGTGGCAGACTGGATGGACAGCAGAGCAGGATGCTGTAGCAGACTGGATGACAGCAGAGCTGGAAGCTGTGGTAGACTGGATGGACAGCAGAGCTGGATACTGTAGCAGACTAGATGACAGCAGAGCTGGAAGCTGTGGTAGGCTGGATGGACAGCAGAGCTGGATGCTGTAGCAGACTGAATAACAGCAGAGCTGGAAGCTGTGGCAGACTGGATAGACAGCAGAGCTGGATGCTGTAGCAGACTGGATGACAGCAGAGCTGGAAGCTGTGGCAGACTGGATGGACAGCAGAGCTGGAGCTGTAGCAGACTGGATGGATAGTCAGACAGGCGTGGTTCGTAAACAGACAGGTAGATCAGGTGTAAGCAGCAGGCAATGGAAGATTGGGTCACAAGTCGAAGTCAAACCGTGGATCAAACAGATAATCAGTAAGCAGAAGCAGGGTCGAGGCAAGCGGGGTCAGGACAGGCGGCAGACAATCGTAAGGTAGCAGGCAGGCCGGATCAAGGTCACAGAGTATCACAGATTTCAGTGGAACACACAGAACTGCACACCAAACAGCAATGAGACTCAGCAGCAGCCTGGTTTAAAAAAGGACGCCCAGAGTGCTCATCAATGACAGATGTGTGTGCTGTGATTGCACTCCTGCTGTATGGGCTTCCTGACATATGTGGTGTTGTGCTGCTGCATCCTCCACAGTTTTCTGTGCCAAACTGCTAGCAGCTACATCACCTCCCTGCCAAGTGACATTGAGCCTGCAGTACAGCGGCTGAAGGCCATCCTTCTTTGTATGCAATGGCGGAAATCAAGACTGCCCGTGCTAGCTTGCCCACCCAAAATGCATGGGATTTAAGACAAAAATACCTTGAATATTTTTGGGGAGAGGGGCAGTGTCTTGGCAGGAATTTATTCCTGGTTGTGTTTAATTTTTTTTTGTCTTATAAACAAATTCTTCAGTTTAACTACTGTTGTCTGTCGTTTTTCTATGTATAAGATATGTTCTGTATTTTTTGGTTTTTGGACACTTGCTAAAAAGAGGGAAATGTAACCTTCATTTCTACATGAGGTGACAATATCATCTTCAGCTAAGTATTCTGGTGTGCTGGGGGTCTGCTACACACACATGGAATGCATAAAGAACAAAACAATTATACATTTACAACAACAATTTGCTCTACTCAAATTAGCAATAGTTGACAACATGTAAAAGCACATTCGCAATGTAAATACATCAACTTAGTAAATTCCCAGGTATAGATCAAGTAAATAAGAAGCCATACACTGTTTAGTTCAAATCTTTTTACTGCAACCTAAACCTGCTTTAAACTTCTCCACAACTTTATCCCTGACCTGTCTGGTGTGGCCCTTGGCCTTCACAATGCTATTTGGTCACTAATGCTCTCTAACAAACATCTGAGGGCTTCACAGAACAGCTGTATTTATACTGAGATTAAATTACACACAGATGGACTCTATTTACTAATTAGGTGACTTCCAAAGGCAATTGGTTCTACTAGATTTTAATTACGGGTATCAGAGTAAAGGGGGCTGAATACAAATGCACGCCACACTTTTCACATATTTATTTGTAAAAAATTTGGGAAACCATTTATCATTTTCCTTCCACTTTACAATTATGTGCCACTTTGTGTTGGTCTATCACATAAAATCCCAATAAAATACATTTACCTTTTTGGTTGTAACATGAAAAATGTGGAAAATTTCAAGCGGTATGAATACTTTTTCAAGGCACTGTATATATATATATAGCGAGAGAGAGAGGGAGTGTATATTGGTTTAATCTTTTTGTGCCTGCTATCTTTTCATCGGCTAGACTGTTTGTTCAAAGATTCTTATTTTTGGCAAGTTAATAATCTACAGCCACATATATGACATTTCAATTTCCTCAGACCATTTCCTGATTGCTTAAACCTCACTTAAAGCTGTTCATTGAATACTGAACAGTCTAAAAAAAAAATTAAAACCAATAAATATTTCTCAGCAAACCTTCATTGTAATATTTGTAGCGCACAGACCCCGGACGGGTCCCGCTGTTTTTCCCAAGCTCCATTCCTGAGTGGGTGCAAGCAGCCAGGCACACAGCAGTTTCCCAGTCTTTCAACACAATAACCAACCAGCAAGTCTCTTTTTGAGGTTTAATGTTGGTTAAACTTGGTTGGGGAGTAGGGTGAGCCTATACTCCAAATCTAGTGCAAACTGAAACTGAGGACACTCTCTGGTTGTAGCTAATCTCCTTAGAAAGAACCTCTTGTGATAAGAAATAGTGGACATAGAGCTTAGGAAACTCCCTCATTGGAAGCTGCCCTAAGTCACACCCTGGAACAGCCTCTCAATGGGTTAAGCAGCAACAGTCCCTCTAGGATCTCGCTCTCTTGGGCCTTTACACACTGGGTCCCTGTGCATATGGATGCCTTCTTCCAATACCAGCCAGACACAGTACTGTGAGTCTCCAGGCCAGAACCTCAGCAGACTGTTCTCAGCAGTTTAAGAATTACACCCCCCTAGTTCTCCCTGAGCTCGGACCTCAGTGAAACTCCTGCAGTCTTCAGCTATTCTGCACAGGGCAGTAGCCCTTAAGGCTGGGTCTTCTCTTCCAGGGCAAGGACTATCTATACATCCCAGCCCCCTGATGGTCACCCCTTTGACCAGGGATTTGCTGGAGCTGTATACATTTTCACCTTATGGTTTACCGCTTCCACCCACTATATTCCAGAACCAAGTATAAGACGGTGAAGAAGTTGAGCTTGCAACCAGCAGGACCAAAAAGCAATCAAATTAGCTCCACTGTACCTAATTCCTACTAGCAACCTAACTTGGAGGATGCTACATATTGTTTTGTCTTACATTTCTAATCAGAACCCATGACTTCTGATCAAAGCATTAAAGTGTTACTAAATCCACAACAGTCTGTATATGCAGTAAAGCATGCTTGTTATACTCACTGTGAAACCCGCAATCTCCTTACAGAGAGGAGGAACGGGGAACCGCCGAAGTAAACACGGCGGTTCCCCGTTCTGTGAGGGGGGGCATGCCAGATCTACTGATCTCTGTCACTGGGATCAGTTAGATCTGTCATGCCCCTGTCAACCCCGCCCCCCCCACAGTTAGAACACACCCAGGGAACATTGTTAACCCCTTCACTGCCCCCTGCAGGTTAACCCCTTCACTGCCAATGACATTTATACAGTAATCAGTGGATATTTACATTTCTGATCGCTGTATAAATGTCATTGGTCCCAAAAAAGTGTCAAAAACGTCCGACATGTCTGCCCCGATATCGCAGCACCGATAAAAATCGCAGATTACCAGTAAAAAAAAAAATAATAAAAACGCCATAAATCAATTTCCATAGTTTGTGGGCGCTATAACTTTTGCGCAACCCAATCAATAAACGCCGATTGCGATTTTTTTAACCAAAAATATGTACAAGAATATATATCGGCCAAAACTGATGAATAAATTTGTTTTTTTATTTTTGGATATTTATTATAGCAAAAAGTAAAAAATATTGTTTTTTTTTCAAAATTGTCGCTCTTTTTTTGTTTATAGCGGCGATCAGAAATGACGCAGAGGGGATCAAATACCACCAAAAGAAAGCTCTATTTGTGGGAAAAAAAGGGCGCCAATTTTGTTTGGGTACAACGTCGCACGACTGCGCAATTGTCATTCAAAGAGCGACAGCGCTGAAAACTGAAAATTGGTCTGGTCAGGAAGGGGGTTTAAGTGCCCAGTAAGGAAGTGGTTAACAAACCACTTTGTTAGGTGCCTAGTAAAAGTGAAACTGCCAACAAGGTGGAGTCTGCCCACAGTCTATATAACTACAACAAAAACCCCAGCTGCTATTCAGTTCTGCTTTTCAGAAAACCCAAAAACAAGATGGCCCATTGGAGTTTGACATGTCTGTTAGCTTCCCTACTGCTTCCAAATGGTAAGTATGACCTAAAGGCATTTTTCTTATCATAAAAGCTTAAAGATCAGTGTCAGTTTTAGAGTACAGTAAACAGTACGCTTTTAAATAGTTTATCAGCAAATAATGTTTTTATTTTGTATAACAACCACCTAAATTCGAGGTTATTTTTTATGACACATATGGCTTCCTACAAGTGGCGAGTTATCTATTATTGCTGAATGACACTTGTCTGATATTGGATTTACAGTACTAGCATACTACATAAATATTATTATAAAAATATTTAATACGTTTAATATTGCTATATAGGCACCTCACTAGCAGTTTTCTTGATATCTGCTTCTCCATCTCAGAGGAGACAATAGCAGGGAAAGAAGTGGAAATGCATTCATAGCTAGATACATAATATTTATTATAAATGTCAGAAGAATGTCTTGATATAAATAAAAACATAATTATTTATGAATGGTCCCTCTCACGCAGGTCTTTTATTATCTTTAATTTTATATCTTAACTGTTATTTTCTCTCCTGTCAGGAGTATTTTGTGAGATCAGGGGCTCAAATCTCAGTTCTACTACTCATCACGGCCATTTACCATATATTTTGTTCACTTCTCTTCTCAGGCAGATTTAATCACTTTAGCCCACCAAGGTTTTACTCCCTTTATGACCAAGCTATTTTTTTCCAAATGGTACTGCGATATTTTACCTGGTAATTGCGTGGTCATGGAACGCTGTACCCAAACAAAATTGATATTTTTTTTCATACAAATAGAGCTTTCATTGGGTGGTATTTAATCACCACTGGGTGTTTTATTTTTATTATTTAAATAAAAAAAGACTGAAAATAAAAAAAAACTTTATTTTTTACTTTCTGATGTAAAACATATTTTATAACAAATGAAAAAAAATCATATTTCTTCATAAGTTTAGTCCTTAATATATTGTGCTACCTCTGTTAAAAAAATACCAATAGGTATATATTGTATGCGGAAATTTAAATAGCGCTCAACCTAAATTGCAAATGCTTAGATCAAAGCCAGATCTACATATTAGTGAAAGTGTACAAACATAAGGTAAATCTTGTAATGAAGTGAATATTGGGTCTGAGTGCACAGTCACTGCACAACTATGGTATATATTGTATGGTTTGCGTGAACAATATAGTGTCTGCAAACAACTGGATATATACTGGAATGTTTTATTTTTATTTTTTCAATTTTTTTATACCAGTAATAGCAGTGATTAGCAACTTATGGTGGAACTTTGATAGTGAGGCGGACAATCTAACACTAACTGATGCTGGGGGGGGACTGACTAACTGCCACTGACATCACTAATGACACTAATACAGCGATCAGTGCTAATAAATTTACACTGTCACTGTACTAATGACATTGACTGGGAAGGGGTTAACATTTAGGGGTAAACAAGGGGTGTGCCTAACAATGTTTACTGTGTGTACTGTTTTTACTGAGCTATGTGCCGGATTTTACTCCCCGCTTTGCAGGGAGACAAAGAAAGGCACATCACTGCTGTCTTTAGAGATCTCTGGGTTGTTTACCAACACAGAGCTCACTTCTGCCATTTGCTCAGTTGATCGGTGGGTTCCAGCCATAAATTGTGGGCCTGGACCCACTGATCAGCTTGTGCTGTAGTGAATGCCCCCTACATGCTGGATCACTTACATGAACGTGATCCTGAGCAGCGGGGCCACTCTGCTCTCAGAGAGCTTTATACGCGGTGAAGGGCCACAATGTGTAAATGCAGGAGATATCACACGTACAACTAAATCTGTGTTTGCTGGACCTGATACTGTCTCACTGGATTTTACCCTTATAATACTAATCTTGTTCAACTCGTCTTTCGAGGTGATCTGGTCAGTAGCACACCTTCTGTATTGCCCCCACTCTGGAACAGCAAAGACACGTTGGACAGCAGCATTGTTTATCTAGGGGGGAAGTGTTAGGACCGATTCACACTTCCGCGGCGCGATGCGGCGCCTGAGGCGATCTCAAGGCAGCTTGCGAGGAGACTTCTATCATAGAAGTCAATGCAAGCCGCCTGAGATCGCCCTGAAAATAGTGCATTTTTCTAAGGCGGAGCGAAGCGATTCGCTCCTATTAGAACGGTTCCATTTGCACAGCATTGAGGCGAATTGTCAGGTGACTCAAGTCGCCTGACAATTCGCCTAGATGTGAACGGGCCGCGAAGTCGCGCCGCATCGTGCCACGGAAGTGTGAACCGGCCCTTAGATTGACTAGCAAGTTTAAATACGCTAACAAACTGAAGCTAAACTCTAGCTCACGCTTTTTAAGCAGTTAAACCAAAATTTGTTTTGTTCCTTTTAGGATAAAGGTTTTAACCACTTACCAACCGGAAGGTTTTGCAGCTTTAGGACCAGAGCACTTTTTGCGATTCGGCACTGCGTCGCTTTAAATGACAATTGTGTGACGTTGCACCCAAACAAAATTTGCGCCCTTTTTTCCCACAAATAGAGCTTTCTTTTGGTGGTATTTGATCGCCTCTGCGTCATTTCTGATCGCCGCTATAAACAAAAGAACAGCGACCATTTTGCAAAAAAAAAAACAAATTTCTTAATTTTTGCTAAAATTCAAATCCAAAAATAAAATATAAAAAAAACATTTTTTTTCACAGTTTTTGGCCGATTTATATAATTCCTCATATTTGCAATAAAAAAAATCGCAATCGGCGTTTATTGATTGGTTTGCGCAAAAGTGGCCGCGTTTACGGATGGTGAGAATTAATTTCTGGGGTTTTAATTTATTTATTTTTTTTTACTAGTAATGGCGGGAATCTGCGATTTTTAGCGGTACTGCAATATTGCAGCGGCCATGTCGGACATTTTTGACACTTTTTTGGGACCAATGACATTTATTCAGCGATCAGAAATTTAAATGTCCACTGATTACTGTATAAATGTCATTGGCAGTGAAGGGGTTAACCTGCAGGGGGAGAGCTAGGGGTTAACTATGTTCCCTGGGTGTGTTCTTACTGTGGGGGAGTTGGACTTACATGGGCATGAGAGATCTAACTGATCCCAGTGACAGGGATCAGTAGATCACTCATGCCCCTACTAACAGAGCGGGGAACGGCCGTGTTTAGATCGGTGGTTCCCCGTTCTTTGCCTGTGGCCGCTCATCGCGGCGGACATCGTGTCCGCCCGAGCCGCGGGCACACTCCTCAGGAGTGCTGCAGGCGCACGCGCGCCCCCTAGCGGCTGTTCACAGATCGCCGGGTTTTTACGGCGATTCGTGCTCAGCATCCCGACTGCCGCCGTGAAAACACGGCACGTGGTCGGGAAGTGGTTAAATAAATAAAATCTGATCACTGTAAGCACCCCTGCCAGTGGTAAATGGTTTGTTTGAAAAGAAAACTAATGCAGCCATCATCACATTTAAGAATTGGTAAGCTGCAATGTAATAAATGCTTTATTTTTGGGTTCTGTGTGGTCTGCCCTAGATAGTGGAGACCACACAGAAATGTAATAATATCTATCATGTAACTTGACTGACATGTTAGGCTTATATATTTATTAGAGGTACTTACAGTATATAATGTTGTTAGTTTATGCAGCGCTTTACATTAATTATACATTCACATCAGTCCCGGCCCTCAAGGAGCTTACAATCTAAGGTCTCTAACTCACATTCATACACACACAATAGGGAAAATTTGACAGAAGCCAATTCACCTATCAGAATGTCTTGGAGTGTAGGAGGAAACCCACGCAGGCACAGGGAGAAAATGCAAACTACAGGCAGGTAGTGCCATGGTTGGGATTCGAACTGACGACTCGAGTGCTGCTAGGCGTAAGATAATATTTAATAGGTATTATATGTTCTTTCTGACCCGTAAATAAATTACTTTAACAGAAGATGCAATGGGGTTGATTTACTAAAGGCAAATAGACTGTGCACTTTGCAAAGAATAACCAATCACATGCAAGGAAAATTTAAAAAATGCCTTTTTACTTGCACGTGATTGAATGATGGAAGGCAGCAGAGCTTCACCACATTTATTAGCCCTCGCAAAGTGGACAGTCTATTTGCCTTTAGTAAATCAACCCCATAGTCTGATCTCACTAATTGATTGTATAGTATATGGCCAATCCTAAATGACTGTATGGGTCTCTCCTTAAACTGCATTATGGTAGTTAGTTCTCCCTCAAGATATGCCAGTGTTTGTTTATACAAGACACAATTTGTCTTGAAAGTTAATTACATTTGTACACAACGCATGTGAACTCCTGTCATGTTACTCTTTCTACCTACCATGTTATCTTGTCTCATACTGTCCTTCTCAAATATTTCGTTTTCTCAGTGTTTTCTCGTTCCAGTAATACACCCTGATAACTCCTCACATCATTTATTTTTGATTGATTTGAAAACTGTTGGCAGATAACCTGTATACTGTATGTCACTCTTGGCACTCTCTAATCTACCAATATTGATGTTAATTTAAAACCAAATCTGTAGTTCATTGTATTGCATATTAAATTCAAAATTATCCATCATTACATTTAGCGCACTATGAAATCTTCCCCCACGTTCCCACAACAAACAGTGAACACGGCATCTGTGAAGTGACTCCACATCAGGCAATGTTGTTGAAATAATTCATGAGACTAAATACATGTATCACCTGTGAAGTTATGCGAGGCATCACAATGGACAGGCGATACTTCGTCGCTTCGCATGCGATCATTTTGAGGCAACTAGCCAGAGTCCGGGCCGGCTTTTGTCGGCCACCGTGTCAGAGCTGGTTCCGGCCCATACTTTCGGGTCCACTCAAACCCCTCTCCACCAGCATTTAATGACCAGGAAGAGATCTCACTGGAGCTTGATCCTGGATCTCAGAGGGAGAAAGTGGAGAGAGCTCTGTGTGCTAATTTGGACTTGAAGGTTTGCAATGCTCTTATGTTTTGTGGGTGTTGGGGACAGCCCCACACTGTATAAAGAGGAATCTCTTTGTTTGGTGTAGCGCCAGACGACAAGGTTTTGTTTTCTGTTTATGTTTTGATCTTGCAAACCTGTAAAAATAAACCTGGCCACCCACCAGACTTTAAAGAAACTGACATCCATGTTGAATTTTTTCCCCTGAAAAGTGATCCCCACAAGCTAATCTCCTACACACCCTAGTGTTAGGCAGGGTTGCTAACAAATGTAGTCCACTAGGTGGTAACTAGCCTGGCTCATTTTTAGGGAGACTCGTTGACTTTTCCCTAAATCTGGGTTTAATTCACCTCTCTCTCCTGGCACTGGGTGGCATTGTTGCTTGTGGCATTAGATTGAATCCAGACTAGGGATGGATAGTTGTCTCAGCCAATTGGCAGGGTTTTTTGCCCCTTGGCCTGCTGGGAGAGACTATTTATTCAGAAGGAGTCAGGTGATTAGGGCTCTGTGCCACCTCGACGGGTGTCTGGGTGGACATGTGTTGTACTGCTCCAGGTTGCTAGGCCAGAATCCCGAGGGCTATCCTGGGAGCACATGGCTGCCTGAGGTCTATCCAGGATTGAGAGAAGCAGTGTAGGGTTGGAGCTTCAAACCTGGAGCCCAACCAAGTTGCAGAGGTTCAGCCAGAGGGGGAACCAAATTGTTGCCAGGGGCAAAGGAGAAGCAGTTGCCATCAGGGATGACCACTCCGGATGCTACCAGCAAGTGAGGATCAAGGCCAGAAGTAAAGGGGAAGCAGTCGCCACTAAAGGACAAACCCTCCTGTTATCAGGGACCAGTTTATGGAAGTCTGAAGAAGTACCAGAGGAGTTTTTCACCAACCGGAGACGGTGAAGAATGGGAAAGCTTCAGCAGAGTGCCAAGCCAAGGACCCAGTGGGTTTGTAGGGGTGACGCTTGAGGAATTATACAGCGGGTTAGCTGTGGAAGAGCTCAGGGGATCCAGTGACGATTGAAAAAAGAAAGAAAATTCAGAAAACATTACATTTTTCTCCGTTTCTGTTATAAAATTTTGCAAATTAGTAATTTTTCTTCAAAAAATTTGGCCAACATTTATACTGCTACATATATTTGGTAAAAATAACCCAAAGTAGTATATATTTGTTGATCTTTGTGAAGGTTATAGAATCTACAAACTATGGTGCCAATCACTGAAAATTGATCACACCCGATGTACTGACGGCCTATCTCATTTCTTGAGACCCTAACAAGCCAGGAAAGTATAAATACCCCCCATATGACCCCTTTTTGGAAAGTAGACATTCCAAAGTATTTAGTAAGAGGCACGGAGAGTTTCTTGAAATTGGCATTTTTACCCACAATTCTTTGCAAAATGAAGGTTTTTATTTTCACAAAATTGTCATATTAACAGGTTATTTCTCACACATAGCATATGAATACCACAAATTACACCCCAAAACACATTCTACTACTCCTCCTGAGTAGAGTTGAGTACCAAACTTTTGGGTGTCCGTGTACCGAACCCGAACGTTTGAGGAAAACGTTCGGGTTCTAGGTTCTGGTATTTTATCACGCATGTTGAATAGCTGCAGGGCAGCCAATCAACAAGCGTTTCACTGGTTTTCCCTAGAAGCCATCACAGCCATGCCTACTAATGGCATGCCTGTGATTGGCCAGTGCATCATGTGACCCAGCCTCTATATGAGGCTGGAGTCACAGTGCTGCATGTCACATGCTCTCAGGTTAGTGTAGGGAGAGGATGCTGCCGGCGCTGTGAGGGACAAATTGTGAGGGACAGATTGCAGATCTAATAACTAGGTAGAGATTGCTACTACTGCTGTGAGGGACAGATTGCAGTGATAATAAGTAGGTAGAGATTACTACTACTGCTTTGAGGGACAGATTGTAGATCTATAACATCTCATCCTGCATTACAGAACGATCTGATTACAGAACGATCTCTCATCCTGCATTACAGAACGATCTGATTACAGAACGATCTGATACTGGACTAGGTAGAGATTGCTACTGCTTTGAGGGACATATTGCAGATCTAATAACATCTCCCATTTTTCTTCCTTTTGCAGCCCTCCAGCACTTTCCAGTACTTTTTTACAGTAATTTTTGTGCTGAAAAGTTCGGGTCCCCATTGACTTCAATGGGGTCCGGGGTAAAGTTCGGAACCGAACCCGAACATTTTCACAAAGTTCGGCCGAACCCGAACATCCAGGTGTTCGCTCAACTCTACTCCTGAGTATGACGATACCACATGTGTAAGAGTCTTACACAGCCTGGCCATATACAGAGGCCCAACATGTAGAGAGCACTGTCAGGCATTCTAGGGACATAAATTACACATCTAATTTCCTAACTACCTCTTGCACTTTTGAAGGTCCTGGAGCACAAGGCCAATGGAAACGCCCCAAAAAATTTTGGAAAGTAAACACCCCAACTTATATTCTAGGAGGCATAGGGAGTCTTTTGAACATGTTATTTTTTTCCACAAGTTTTTCAAAAATGTGGAATTAAAATGGAAGCGCATTTTTTTTACACAAAGTTGACCATTTATACAATATTTCTAACGCATAACATGTACACAGCAAAAATTACACCCCAAAATATATTCTGCTACTGGTCCCGAGTATGGTGATACCACATGTATGACACTTTTACACAGCCTGGCCACATACAGAGGCCCAACATACAGGGAGCACCATCAGGTGTTTTAGGGGCATACATTTCAAATCTAATTTGACTACTCATTACAGTATTGCGAGGCACTGTAGTGGCACTGAAGTGGCATGGATGGGCACTGTAGTGGCACTGATGGGCAATGTAGTGGCATGAATGTGGCTTGGATGAGAACTGATTTGGCATAGATGAGCATGAATGAGGCATCAATGAGCCTTGGATGGGGATGGCTGAGCACGGATGGGGATGGCTGAGCACGGATGGGGATGGCTGAGCATGGATGGGGAGGACTGAGAATGGATGGGGATGGCTGAGCATGGATGGAGATGGCTGAGCATGGATGGAGATGGCTGAGCACAGATGGGGATGACTGAGCACGGATGGGGATGACTGAGCACGGATGGGGATGACTGAGCATGGATGGGAATGACTGAGAATGGATGAGGATGGCTAAGCATGGATGGGGATGGCTGAGCACGGATGGGGGTGACTGAGCACGGATGGGGATGACTGAGCATGGATGGGGATGGCTGAGCATTGATGGGGATGACTGAGCATGGATGGGATGGCTGAGCACGGATGGGGATGGCTGAGCATGGATGGGGATGGCTGAGCACAGATGGAGATGACGGAGCATGGATGGGGGTGGCTGAACACAGATGCGGATAACTGATGGATGGCTAAACGGATGGGGATAATGGATGGACGCCTGAATGGATGGGGATGACAGATGTATGGCTGAACAGATGGGGATTGACGGAAGAATGGCTGACTGAGCATTGCTGGATGGGTGAGCATGGATGAGGATGGATGACTGAGCATGCATGGATGGATGGATGGATGGGGAGTGCAGATTGGCACATTGCAGCACTGTGGGCACTACAGATTCTGTCCACAGCACTGCTGCATCTAATCTCTCCCCTCTCCTCTCATACTGCACTGATTGGTGTGGAGAGGGGAGAGACAAGCCGGACATCCGCCGGCTTGTTTACATCTGATCGCTCCATCATTTGACAGAGCGATCATGTGGTAAAGGGCCACCGCGATCTGTGAAGCGCCGGGTCCGGTCACGAATATTCCTGGTCGCGTGCCCCTGGGAAGACATCACTGTACGTCCTCCCAGGATTAACAGACCGCCCTGTAGCCGTCAATCGGCTATGGGTCGGTTGTAAAGTGGTTAATAAAGGATAGTGGTGTGCATTTTATTCAAAATATATACTGCATACCAATAGAGGAGCAGTTTGTACAATTGCAGTTGCTAAATACCAAACATTAAATTATTAGCAAGTGATAAAATGCATGAATTAATAATGCTAATACACAGCGCTCAAATTACACACACTAATAAAAACAAATAAAAACATATAAAAGTCCACTAAAGTCCATGTGTGTACTTCAAGTGAAAGGTTAACACCATTCATAATAGTCCAAACATCAGGGTGTCAATAGCCTCCAATCACTGCATCCACAGGTTGTCCCCACGTGTGAGCTACTCTCATAGGGGTATGCACTAACCAAAAGAATGTTGATTAGCTTTTGTTAATCATTAAGCTGTGGTCCTCCCCAGGCCCCCCAAGGCTCACTGGTAATCTTCACCATGTAAAAAAGAGCTCCACATAGTGCAGTACAGTCACATCACTTTATTGTGCAAGCCCCCCATAAAACACACTTACAATATTCAATCAAATGTGTAAGGCAATTTGGATTTAGAATTGACCAGCAGTGCCGCTGTGGAGAAATTACCAGGACCATTGCGATGTGCATCACAGTGATGGCTGGTGCCCCATATTTTGGGGAAGGCAGCAAACAAACCCACAACCCCCCTGCCCGCTCACCAGCGGTGCTCGCCAACCCGCCAGCCCCACACTTACCCAATCCGGTCGCTTCTCCTCCCGGCCAATCTGGTCTTAGGACCTGCTTCCTGTCCTGATTGGCCTGGAGGAGAAGCAGGAAGACAATAGCGGATGTTGATTCGCTAGTGTTACAAGTGGGTGGGCTCGGGGCACAGTGCTCTGTGCCTCAAGACCAACCTTTTTGAAACCAATTAGAGCTTCCGGCTCTAATTACTTGCTTCATAAAAAACTTTGTAAAACCCAATGCATTCGGCACCCCGCATGGAAATTAGGGGCCAGCGCATAGAGATTAGGGGGGCCGCTGCTGGTGCATCATTATTTTTACTGGGGTAGTTCCAAAAAGAGAAGGTGTGGGATAAAACAAACAATGATAAAGTAGTGTCAGCAGCCAGTATGTGTAGTAGAGGAGCCATGAGGGTATGACAACATGCAGTATGTGCAGGAGAGAACTGCTCTGGGTTTGACAGAGGGCAGTACAGGTATGTGCAGGAGTGGAGTGCTGGGGGTATTATTATTATTATTATTATTATTATTATTATTATTATACAGGATTTATATAGCACCAACAATTTACGCAGCGCTTTACAGCTTGAGGTAGACAGTACAAACACAATACACTTAATACAGTAGGAATTAGAGGGCCCTGCTCGTTAGAGCTTACAATCTAAAAGGGAAGGTCAAGAGATACAAGAGGTAATAACTGTGGGGGATGTGCTAATAGAGAAGATAAAAGTACAGTTGTTAGGTGGGAGCCAGATAGGCTTCTCTGAAGAGATAGGTTTTCAGGGATCGTCTGAAGGTGGACAAACTAGGAGAAAGTCGGACAGATTGGGGTAGAGCATTCCAGAGGATGGGAGAGGCTCTGGAGAAGTCCTGGAGGCGAGCATGGGATGAGGTGACAAGGGAGCTAGAGAGGGTATGACAGCATGCGGTATGTGCAGGAGAGAACTGCTCAGGGTATGACAGACGGCAGTACAGGCAGGGGCGTAACTACAGGGGTTGCAATTGAAACCGGGCCCCATGCTCCAGGGGGCTCTTGTGCCTCCCTTGTACACCTGGATAGGAGGGATGGCGGGGGCGGCATTTAGAGGAACCAATCTCCCCCATTTTCCTATTAATGCAGGAGAGGTTCCTCTATATGCTGCCCCCACTGCCCCTCCTATCCAGTTTACTTGTCTTTTGCTGTTCCCAGGGTCCCTGTGTGCTTCCCTGACACCAGTGAGGGAACTATCAGGACTGCAAAGATTGCAATTGCAACAGAAGATAGCAGAAAGGGGGCCCGCTGCAGAACTTGTGAAAGAGTCCCTCTGTGGAACCGTAATAAAGAGACCCGCAATGAGAGCCAAGGGCCCCAAGGTCAGTGGGAAGAGGAAGGGCCCTGGCCAGGGGTCAGGGGGGCCCTTCATAATTTCTTGCACCGGGCCCTGAAGATTCTAGTTACACCTCTGAGTACAAGTATGTGCAGGAGAGGAGTGCTGGGGGTATGACAGCATGCAGTATGTGCAGGAGAGATTTGCTCAGGGTATGACAGAGGGCAGTACCGGTAAGTGCAGGAGAGGAGTGCTGGGGGTATGACAGAGGGCAGTATGTGTAGAAGAGGAGTGCTGCGTGTATGACAGCATGCAGTATGTGCAGGAGAAAACTGCTCAGGGCATGACAGAGGGCAGTACTGGTATGTGCAGGAGAGGAGTGCTGGGGGTATGACAGACAGCAGTATGGGCAGGAGAAAACTGCTCAGGGTATGACAGAGGGCAGTACTGGTATGTGCAGGAGAGAGGTGCTAGGGGTATAACCAGGGCCAGCCCTACCATGGGTACCAGTGGGTCCATTGGACCCAGGCAGCTCTTTGAGAGATGGGCAGCAAATTGAACCACGTCTGCCTCTCCTTCTCTTCTATTTACCCAGCAAATTGACAACCAAGATATTTTTCCCAGCAGTTTTTTGTGTCACGAGGACAACTTCCCCCCATTCCACTCCGCCTGCCCTTATACTACCCTAGCCCGCCCCAATAGGGGCTTAGCATTTCTATATACTACCTCAGCCTGCCCCTATACTGCCCTAGCCTGTCCATATACTACCATAGATTGTCTATATACTACCCCAGCCTTCCCCTATACTACCCCAGCCTGTCAATATACTGCCCTAGCCTGTCTATATATTGCCCTAACCTGCCCCTATACTGCCTTAGCCTGTCTATATACTACCCTAACCTAACCATATACTACCCTAGCCCAGGCCTGTACTGGCCTTTGGGACTACTGGGAGTTTCCGGTGGGCCAATGGCTCAGTGGACCGGTCAGGCGCAGTCCTGGAGCCACTCCTCACTGACAGGAATAATCACAATTTTACTCCTGTCACCAAGGAGCAGCTGCCAACACTTACTGGAGTAAGAGTTAGGCTTTGTACTCCCTACAGCCTACAGGGGGAGATAGACAGCCTGCAGACTTTCCTCCTCTCTCCCCTTATCACTTATCACATGACTGGAGAGAGGAACAAGAAGCTGTCTGCCTTCAGCTGTGAGTACACGTGGGAGGGGGAGCAGAGGGGTGACACTATGATGTAATGGGGATGCTGATGGGACACTGTGATGTAATGGGGCACTCTGATGTAATAGGGAGCTGATGGGGTACTCTGATGTAATGGGGTGCTGATGGGGACACTGTGATGTAATTGGGTGCTGATGGTGGCACTGTGATGTAATGGGGTGCTGATGGGGGTACTATGATGTAATGTGGGTACTGATGGGGACACTGTGATGTAATGGGGTGCAGATGGGGTACTCTGAGGTAAATGGGGTGCTGATGGGGGTACTCTGATGTAAAGTGGGTGCTGATGGGGGCACTCTGATGTAATGTGGTGCTGATGGGGGTACTCTGATCTAATGGGGTGCTGATGGGAGTACTCTGATGTGATGGGAGTGCTGATGGGGACATTGTGATGTAATGGGGTGCTGATGGGGTACTCTGAAGTAAAGGGAGTGCTGATGGGGATACTCTGATGTAAAGGGGGTGCTGATGGGGACACTGATGTAATGGGG
>BLSH010311370.1:77638-89109 GCA_018402905.1 Glandirana rugosa
CCCGACCGGGTTCTATAACACGACGGAAACAGGTTCTTATTTTACGACGGGGGGGGGTCTTTTTTTTTAGTGTGGGTAGTTTTCCGGGGGTGTAGGTAATAAAATATAATACTATTAATTTTGATTTTAATTTAAAATGTCTTTAGTCTAAATGTACGTTGTCGTGGAACAGATATACGTTTTAATATACTGTATGGTAATACAAGTTAAGGTTCCCCAACCCGATCACGTCATATCCCTACCCGATCCCGTCATATCCTCGTCCGATCCCGTCATATGTCCCTCACGTCTTAATAATCCGTTCAACATAAAAACTCCTTATTAAAATAATAACTTGTTGTTGGTACAAGAGTATTAATGAGTTTTTGGAATCATTGAGAACATGGTTGTTGTTCAATAATAAAATTATTCCTCAAAAATACAACTTGCCTAATAATTCTGCACTCCCTGTATACTGCCCTAGCCTGCTCCTATACTGCCCTAGCCCATCCCTATACTGCACTAGCCCAACCCCTTGGAATTGAACATAATGGTATGTCATATAATTTTGCATATAGACAAGGTGCTGTTGCATGTAAATCTGATTTCTGTAAAATTTAATTTTAGTTTTAATTATCATAATATAAAATAATGGATGTGGGGGCCTTTTGATGGGTGTGATTTTTTTTTCTGGGGGGGGGCAGCATTTTATTCTTGGACAAAGGCAGCACAATATCTTGGGCCAGCCCTGGGTATGGAGGAGGGCAGTATGTGCAAGAGAGGAGTGCTGGGGGTCTACTTATCTGATAAGCATGTGAAGAGGAACCTACAGTTGACTGAAAATGAACATACAAAATATTCAAATACAATATTTAATATTTTTCTGACTCAAAAAGTACAAATATTGTATTCCAAACATAGTAAAACTAGAATAAAATATTACATTCTCTTTAGGTGCAACTTTTTTTTACATACCACTTTCTGAGCCACCCTGTTGATCAGTAGGGCTGCCCATCATATTAAATGAAGAAAGGGGTGGTTTGGTACGTGGTGAAGGATGAAGCCTAGCTGAGGTTTTACAGAAAATGTTGAGACTTGCAGATATAGCAATATATCTGTTTTTACTCAAAGTTTTTGCATAAAATTATCAATACAGGTAACCTCTAAATATACAATATGTATGTAACACTTTGAAGTGCCCATGTTTCTTACAAAAAATGGTTTGATTGTATTTTTGATTTCTTAATAATGTGTTCCTAATATTGTACAGGCAAGTGCAGCGACATCATTGGAGGACGGGAAGCTGTTCCTCACTCTAGACCATATATGGCTCTACTGGAAACAGGAAGATCCCTATGTGCTGGAACATTGATAAAAGCTGACTGGGTGTTAACTGCAGCTCACTGCAAAGTGTAAGTAAATATAATTTTGTCTATGATCATTAAAACTAACGGTTTCAATTGTCTAAGGTTGAACCCTAGAAAATGAAAAGGTTCTTCCCTTGTAGCACTCCCCTCCACTTTGGCAGTGTACTGTCCCTCGACATCCTCATGTCCTTGCATTGGACTTGATGTCAGAACAAATTAGATCACCGGAGTGAAGGGGAGAAGAAGCTGTAGGGATTGGTCTAGTGTTGCAGAGGAGCCTGCAGGAACAAGTTACGTATTCCACCTGGGATTTAGTTTATGGTTGATATATGTATTTTAACATATTTTTTACAATAAATGTGAACCTTTTTAAACATATTCAGTG
This sequence comes from Glandirana rugosa, assembly GCA_018402905.1. Lineage (NCBI taxonomy): Eukaryota > Metazoa > Chordata > Amphibia > Anura > Ranidae > Glandirana > Glandirana rugosa. Next base: position 79,370 of record BLSH010311370.1, read on the forward strand.
TTGCTTGTTGCAAGTGGCATCATTAACGTCCCAGTATATAATTTAGTCCAACCAGTTCTGAGATTTGCACAACCCTGCCAGACAGCATAGCAGGTTGGTGACCTCACTCTTATCTGCTGAAGTTGAAGCAGAATTAAAATGTTCACATTTTTTTGAAAAAAAGGCCACCAGGATCTTTATGTCATTATGCAATAGCAAGGTCCATAAGGACATGGATGATCGAGTTTTGGGGTGGAGGAACTTGACTGGCCTGCACGGAGTCCTGACCTCAACCCGATAGAACACATTTTGGATGGATTCGAGCGGAGACTGTGAGCCAGGCCTTCTTGTCCAACATCAGTGCCTGACCTCACAAATGCGATGGTCAAACATTCCCATAGACACACTCCTAAACCTTGTGGACAGCCTTCCCAAAGGAGTTGAAATGGTTATAGCTGCAAATGATTGGCCAACTCAATATTGAACCCTATGGACTAAGACCGGGATGCCATTAAAGTTCACGTGCATGTAAAGCCGGGTGTCCCAATACTTTTGGCAACATAGTGTAGCTGAAAAAGGATGAGAGCAGCCAAGCTGAAATTTAAAAAAAAAAAAAAGGATGAAAAACAATATTTTATGGAATAAATACTAAATGTTGTCCAGTTAGGGTTTGCATTTACTTTAGTGGTAGATAAAACATTTGTTTTGCTCATATTTAATTTTTAGCAATTCTTCAACTGAAATAAAACTGGGTGTCCACTCAAGGACAAAAGAAGACAAATATATACAGAAGTTCAAAGTCTTAAGAACCATAGAACATAACTATAATGCGAAAACAATGGATAATGACCTCAAGCTTGTACAGGTAAGAACATCAAGTAAATAATAAAAATCAAAGTGTATTTAAACCCAAGAAAAGAAAAGCAAATATATTGCAGTTTGCCAGTTCCTAGATGTGGTGGCTGCATTATGTTAGTTTTCATTAGGCTTGCTTTGTTTTCATTTATTTTTACCCAGTGATCCTGCAGTAACACACTTTCTGCCTTATTGTACTGTATCAATGGAAGAATTATGTTGTCACCTAGGGCAGGAAGTATTCAATGCATTAAGATAAAAACCCTTCTGTGTGCAGTAGCCCTCCTTGCCCCCCCCCCCCCAATACTTACCTGAGCCCCATTTCTGTCCAGCGATGTCCAGGAGTGTCTCAGTTGTCCGGGACTCCCTCCTGCTTGGCTGAGACACAGCAGTGGTGCCATTGGCTTCTACTGCTGTCTATCAAAGTCAGTTAGCCAATCAGGAGAGAGAGGGGGCAGGGCCGAACCGCAGCTGTAGCTCGGCTTGGGTGCCCCAATAAGAAGCTGCTTGCTGTGGGGGCATTGTCAGGAAGGAGGGGCCAGGAGCACCAAAGAGAAGAGGAGGATCCAGGCTACTCTGTGCAAATCCACTGCAACAGAGCAGATAAGTATAACATGTTTGTTATTTTTATAGTAAAAAACAAGACTTTAGTAGAACTTTATTTGCATTGAATACCCTTCTCCTCATCTACATAATATAGGGGGAGGTGTTTTGTAGTTCACAGATAATTAAACAGGGCTGACAATGCTGCTTGGGATTTAAGTGCAGCAGAGGAAGTAGTGCAGAACAAATTATTATCTCACTGGATTTCTGTCAGGATTAAAAGGTTTTCTGTACTTGCAGCATTTCTAAAGAGACAATGCATGGGAAAATGTGTACGTGAGGAAGGAATGTACCAAATATCTTTTTCAATATTAATATTTTGCCAATACACACACTTTAACCGCTTGCCGACTGCTGGTTGGCAATTGACGGTGACAAGGTGGCTCTGTAGCGCAAATCGCCGTCATTTGTGACGCGCGCTCGCTGTGTCCGGGGAGGGCCAGGCAGCGGGTGCGGCGGATTTGATCTCCGCCGGCCACCCGCGATGCCCCCAACGGAGTGAAAGAACGGAAGTCCGTGTAAGTAAACACGGATCTCCGTTCTGTGAGGGGGGAAGGGCTGTGATCACAGCCTTCCACTACATGGAGGCTGTGATCACTTCCCTTCCCCAGCTAGGGCAGTCCCCCCACAGTTAGAACACGCCCAGGGAACACAGTTAACCCTTAGAGCGCCCCCTCCAGGTTAACCCCTTCACTGCCAATGGCATTTACACAGTAATCAGTGCATATTTATAGCACTGATCGATGTATAAATGCCAATGGTCCCAAAAAAGTGTCAAAATGTTCCGACATGTCCGCTGAAATATTGCAGTACCGCTAAAAATCGCAGATCGCCGCCATTACTAGTAAAAAATAAAAAAAAAATAAAAACCCCAGAAATTCTCATCATCCGTAAACGCGACCTCTTTTGCGCAAACCAATCAATAAACGCCGATTGGGATTTTTTTTATCACAAATATGAGGAAGAATATAAATCGGCCAAAACCGATGAAAAAAAAATGTTTCTTTATATTTTTTTTTGGATTTGTATTTTAGCAAAAAGTAAGAAATTTGTTTTTTTTTCCAAAATTGTCGCTCTTCTTTTGTTTATAGCGGCGATCAGAAATGATGCAGCAGTGATCAAATACCACCAAAAGAAAGCTCTATTTGTGTGAAAAAAGGACGCAAATTTTGTTTGGGTACAACGTGGCACGACCGCGCAATTTTCAGTTAAAGCGACGCAGTGCCGAATCGCAAAAAGGGCTCCGGTCCTAAAGCTGGAAATCCTTCCGGTCCTTAAGTGGTTAATGAGGCTTTAAAGTGGTTGGAAAACCACTTTATCATTTTCAGGCAATCCCCTGCTTAGCTAATGCAATGTCTCCATTGTATATGCTTTATTTAAAAAATTCTGTTGTATACTATATTTCAGTGCTCACGTGACCGCCCACCATTCCCTCTCCCGATCTGACAGCTACAGCGAGAGGGGCTGAGAATCCCCCGCTGGCATCAGTCGAGAGGAGAGAAGGAGAGGAGGAGAGTGGCGGGAGGTCACGTGAACGCCGAGCGGCGCTCTGAAATATAGTATACAACAGCTTTTTTTTAATAAAGCACATACAATGGAGACATTGCATTAGCTAACGCAAGGGATTGCCTGGCAATGATAAAGTTATTTCAGCAGCAGAAGGGGAGGGGGCTGGCACTGGTATGAGCTGACAGACAGGGAAGGGAGGGAGAGAGGACACAAGAGAACAGAGAGCAGGGCTGTGGATGCGGAGGCACGTAAACTCACCACGGTGTCAGGGCTCAGCAGCCAGGTTTTTTAGATAATACAAAGGGCCAAATGACACAGCACTGTGCTGTTATAAGTGCTTTAAAGGAGCAGGATCAATTTTTAACAAACGCTTTAGGCATATCTAAACCCAAAACAACAATTTAATAAAGCAACTTCTGAATCTCTTTGGATGTGCTTTTTTCCCCTTAATTCCATCTGGTAATTCAATGAATTTCACACTTCCTATCCTTTCATGTCTACACTCAATCGTCCACTGTATCTAAGTCACATAGACATATGCCATTTGTTTCGCTCTGAATCAGAATTCAGACACATTTTTTGTTACATCCAAATTTCCAAATTACAACAGTAACAAATTCAAACAAATCCGAAATAACAAAACAAAATTTCGTATGGAATGCAAATCAAGTTGAAATCAAATCTGCTATAGAAGATGTGTCATGATAGAGAGATGGGAATGGGTCGGTAAATTTGTCATTTACCGGCTCCTTCCTTTTCTGAATGGACAAAGTCAGTGATTGGTACCAATTGGTTCATTCATAACTGAAGCATAGTAAACTGTTTTTTACTCACTTCAGTTTCTGAATGAATGGGAGGCTCAGTACACAACTATTCCTGTCCATTCATTCTGTGCAGCTGAGGCTACACAGATGGAGCTTGAGGGCTGAGGTTTGTTTAGACCCCTGATATGTCATCAAAGCCCCCCAACAGGGCTCCTAAAATAATTGTAAAAAATAATAAAAATAAAAAACTGTAAAAGTAATAAAATGCAAGAATCAAATCAGAAAATGTTGCGCTCCTGGATAGTAAACATAAGCAGCTGGCATTAACAATCTCAACAGAAATCGTGTATAGTGAATGCTGCGCATGGGTAAGTACATAAAACAGTATTGAAAATAATCACTATAGTAATATAAAAATCAAAAAACAGTCCATCAAAAAATCAAGTAACTCTAATATCAAAGTCTCTGAATAGCAAACATATGTGATTCAAAAAAATAATATCCAAGTGATGTGGTTCCCACCACCTCATAAATATTCACGTGGGGTACTCTTACCAGATATGAATTGATAATAAAACTGTGTCAATAATTCAAAATGGAGATCACCTTGTGCCTTCACCACACCTGTGCATAATAAAGATGGGTACTCTTACCCTAGAAAAGATGGTAATGCACCAAAATGCTACATCAACCAGATCCTCTTCTTTGATTAGTCACAGGAAATGGACAATCACTCCAGCTTACATGTATGTGGTGACGGCCACAGAGGGAGGAAAACAAAGGAAGCTCCACATAGTGTAAATCTGATAAAATCAGGCAATTTATTAAAGAAATGCACTTACATTAAAATGAGAGAGTATTGAGCAAAATTGGACAAACGATGTGTACACACAATGAGCGCAGTTGACATGGAGCAGACACCCTTCCACCCGACGCGTTTCGTCACAATGGGACTTCTACTGGGGTAGAAGTCCCATTGTAACAAGACATGGACAATGAGGTGAGTCAAGGTATATCCAGACACCTGAAATTATGCAGCGCTGTGGGGAGAAGACTCACTGGGCCTCACAGGGCAGTTGTGTAGGAAGTGTACGACTCCTCCACAGTATAGGTAAATGTTGGCCTGTTGGCAGCAAAGTCTCTCTTCAGGGGTTAGAGCGGAACAGACCAAGCCAAGCTGCATAGGCTACACTTCAGACGCAGTTGCAGTAGAGGATTCATGCACAGGTGCAGGAGCAGGTGGGGCGTTGGGTAGCATCCATGATGGTCGGAAGGATTGAGAATGTTCTGACATTCTGCAAGAGCAGGTGTTTGTCGAGTTGGATCGCTAGCTGAATGGGCACCTCTAGAATAGCGGGGGTCTGCACTCATGCCAACTCATCTTTGAGTGCTTCAGACAGTCTAAGCCAATATAAATGTCTGAGGGCAGCCTCATTCCACCCTGTGTCTGCAGACCGTTTGAGAAAGTCCACTGTATAGTCCTCTACAGGGCGCCGCCCTTGCTGCAAGGTATGAACAGCAGAATCAGCAGTGGCTATGTGTTGTGGGTCATCATATAATAAGGACATGGCCTCAAAGAAAGCATCCATCGAATTGAGAGCATGGCTCTTTTGTTCCAGCAGATGGTGGGCCAAGACCGGGGTTCATTGGACAGCAGGAAGATAATGAACCCCACTTCCAAGGTCTCTAAAGAAAAAGTGCTCGGCTGAAGGGCTAGGTATAGCAGACAGGCATTTTTGAATACTCTAAACTTCCTCCGGTCCCCTGAGAAGCATTCAGGTGTGAGTACCCTAGGTTCAGGAGGTGGGACCATCACAGTAGGAAAAGAAATTGAACATTTTGGAGCTGGTGAAGTAGACAGAACAGCTGCAGTGTGTGGATTAGGGTTCGCTGTGGCAGAGGAAACAGCTAAGTTCTGTAAGCGACCCTGCAACTGGAAGTAGCCATCTTGCAAATTCTTCACTGCTTGAGTAAGATCTGCAACTTGTTGGCACAAAGCCTCGAGCAGAGAAGCATCTCCGTTGGCCTCTGACATCACGGCTGGATGATACTGTCACGTACCTGGTCAGAGGCCGAAGTGCTGAGAGGGCTTCCCTTGTGTGAGTGCAGAGAGCCCCTGGAGATGGTAACAGTGTTATGCTCAAAGACGCAGGGGTTGCCAGCTGCGACAGGCTGAAAAGTTGAGATATTCGCTAGATGTCAGCTGACGAGCAGGATGCGCTGATGGTCCCTCAGGAGTACAAGATGAGTATTGGCAGAAGGGAGAGCCAGGAGCCAGGCCAGTAGCCATACACAGAATATCAGCCAGGGGTAAAGCAGAAAGCAAAGTCAGGAGTCAGCTGGGGTCATACACTGGTAATCAGGCAGAAGTGGAGTAAGAAGAGCAAGCCAGAGGTCATACACAGATCAGCAGGCAAAAGCGGAGTCAAAAGAACAAGCCAAGGGTCAAAGCCAGGAATGGAGACAAGACAGGTTAAAGGCAAGCCAGGTGGGTAACAGGAAATCCAATAATAGCAGGAACAGGAAGATCATCCAGCAACTAGTCACTCTTGCTGCTGGTTTAAAATAGGCCCATTGGACACCAGCATCTATAACACATTGTGTGCGCCATGGCATCTTCGCGGCTGTTCATCCCTGTGCGTGCATGCGCATTTGCATTGGCACATTTGTACGTGCCAATTTGCTATTCCGCTGGGCATTAGCAGGTGTGCCAGTTCTACCAAGAACCATTCTCTGACAACTGTCTTCTAAAGGTCCATATATAGCATAATTGCAATTTATAAAGTTTATTCCTGGTAAACTATTTGGAGCTGGTTACAGTTCCTTTATACATAGACCTTAGCAGTGTTCCCTGGTAGCACCTCCTATTGTTCCTGTCATGTTAACGCTGCTCTTCACATGATGGCATATGGATGGCTTTTATCATGTTTATTGGTTACACACCATTAACTCCTGAAGAAGTTGGAAAATCAATGGAACGCATAGTAAGTTGCTTATCTCTACCCAATAATATTCCCATTAAGCTATAAATGCATCTTTAGAATGAAGTGTTCTCGGAGGGGTGCACGCGCGGCGCGATGCGAATAGGATGTGCATCCTGAGAGCTCCGCCGGCTCCGCTCCGTTAAACGGGTTTAATAGGGCTCAGGCTCGTGATCACCCGCTCCAAAAGTGCCACAACTTTTATAGGAATCATCCGTGCATGCCTGGGAGACGCAATGCGAAGACCCGCCCCTCACAGGGCCACTTAACAGCATATCTGCTCCGCTCCACAGAGAAGGCCAAGATGTCTCAAGATGGCGCCGATCCAGCACAGCGCGCTGCAAAGCACATGGAAAAAGCAGCTCCACCACAACCAGCCTCCTCACCTTCTAACAGTGAGTACTCATCCCTACAGGATCAATCCTGTTCACTAACAAGAGTGGATTTAGAGGAAAGCTTATCTAAGATGTATATGAAGCTGGCTGATAAAATACATACAGAAATCACTAAAGCAACTTCTGCTCCTTCACAAGAAATATGATTTCCTTTTTTGTATTTTTCTCCCTTCTTTTTTTTTTTCAATGTTTTTCTATACATTTTGGACCTTAAACCATATTTTTCTATCTTCGCATTTTTATACATATATATATATATACTATTATGTATTGTATATCTAAGCTAACAGTTGATAACATTTCTCCTACCTAGTTATAACATTGTCTAAAAATAGATTTTTGCACGGTATACAAAAGCATATTTCTTAATCTTGTTTTACAATGCCGTTGCTGGTTTGTCCCCCTCGTGTCATAGGGTTAGATCGTACACATTTAGCTACCCTTCAGAGATCCACCCTCTGACACGCCTTGGACGATTCAGTCCAACTAAAGTTTGTTTTTGTCAATGGTCCATATGACCCCTTGACTAAAAAAAATGTTCAATTTATCTTCTGTTTCATATTTTTTTTCCTCTCCACCTATGTCATAAACGTTTTCGTAAAGGTCGAAATTGTACTCATCTTGCAACCTTATAGCCTACTGGTAGGCACTATGTGCATACCTTATAATGAAACTCATATACGTACAAATATTGACACAACATCCAAGTTCATCCTATGGTACTATATACTCCAGGAAGATCTCCATACATATTCATTTAAAACCCTATTCTCATGCACTCCCAATCACCTACCCATACTCAATAGAATATTTCCACTTTTTGAAATGAAGAACTTAAATATTGTCTCTCATAATGTACAAGGATTCAACTCACCCCATAAGAGAAAGAAAGCATTTCACAACTATAAAAGACTAAATGCAGATATTATACTTCTACAAGAAACACATTTCTCCTCGTCTTGCCACCCGACATTTCTAGATAAATCATACAACCAATCTTACTTTACAACTTATTCAAATAAAACTAGAGGAGTAGCCATTCTCATAAAAAATACGATTATCCTAGATACGCAACATATCTACAGAGCCCCAGAAAGTAGATTTATAATAATTAAAGGAACACTGCAAGGCCGTCCCATAACCCTAGCCTCAATATACGCCCCTAATGATGCACACTCCACATTTTTCAAAACATTCTTTGACAAATTGGAAAGCTATACTTCCTCTCATATCATCATCGGAGGTGATTTCAACCTAGTAGCCCACCCCAATCTTGATAGAAGTAGCCTATCACCCTCCTCTAAATGTTTCACTAAATCGATCTCCAAATCCCTCAACAACCTTCAATTGTTCGATACTTGGCGTACCCACAACACAGGTATCAAACAATATACCCACTACTCAGCTCCTCATAACAGCTCTGCCAGACTTGATTACATATTCACCACCCCCATCATATTGGCCAACTCCTCAAATTCAAATATTGAATCTTGCCCATGTTCAGACCACCACATAGTCACTTTTAGTACCTCATCCATTGGCCTTTCCGCCTCACCATTTAATTGGAGAATTAATGACTCCCTCTTAACAGATCCAAATATTCTTAAAGAAATAACCTCTCAAGTTCAAGAATATTTTACTCTCAAAAAAGTTGATAACATCTCCCCCACTGTCTTGTGGTCAGCCCATAAGGCAGTCATAAGGAGAACCTTGATCAAGATAGCCACTAAAAGGAAAAAAGAAAAAATAGCTGAAATCCAAACTCTTTCTAGAGAACTTAACTCACTATATCGCAACGCTAACCACATGACATCCCCCTATATTCTTCAACAAATACAATCTAAAAGGCAAACTCTAGATGCTCTTTTATCTAATGATGCGGAAAAGCAATTACGATTTTCTAAAGCTAAGTTTCTACTGCAGGGCAACTCCACATTATCTATGTTTGCCAGAAAGCTTAATCAATTAACTAAAACCCCACACACATACAAATTAAGAGATAACAATGGCCACATTGTCTCTCATCCCAACACAGTACAAAAAATTTTCTGCAATTTCTATAAAAACCTCCTCTCCAGTACCTCGCCCCCTTTATCCCAATCAGCTTCAGACTGGCTTAGTCAGATTCAACTCCCTCATCTCTTCCCATCCCAGTCTGCTTCCCTTAACACCCCTTGTACAGTGCAAGAGATCAATTCGATCATCAGTTCCCTTAAAACAGGCACAGCACCCGGCCCAGATGGCTACTCCACAACTTACTATAAAAAAATGGCCCCTCTCATTTCTCCTCATTTACCGTATATACTCGAGTATAAGCCGACCCGAATATAAGCCAAGGCACCTAATTTTACCACAAAAAACTGGGAAAAGTTATTGACCCGAGTATAAGCCTAGGGTGGCAAATGCAGCAGCCAGAACACATGAATTGTAGCCAGAACACAGGGACAGGGAGCCAGAACACAGGAATTGTAGCCAGAACTCAGGGATTGTAGCCAGTACACAGGTATTGTAGCCAGGACACAGGTATTTTATACAGGACACAGACTGTAGCCAGAACACAGGTATTGTAGCCAGGACACAGGGATTTTATACAGGACACAGACTGTAGCCAGAACACAGGTATTGTAGCCAGGACACAGGGATTTTATACAGGA
>BLSH010311370.1:99987-112320 GCA_018402905.1 Glandirana rugosa
AACGGTTTTATAACGGTTTCCTTAACGCTGAAAAACGGTTTTATAAAGTGGTAAAACCACTTTACGTCGTCAGTTATCTCTTCCGTTCAAACACACCACACACACTACTCACAATTGATCGAGGTTACTTAATCCCTTAGAGGAAATTTAATAGAACCTGGACAATAACACAATTTGTTGGGATTGGGAATACTTTCTAGATATATTTTAAAATATAATTTGACATAAGGTAAAACATACGATACGAATACAAAACGCGTGTGATGTGATTAAGACGTGTGCCGTGATTATTGATCACAACTCGCTTGGGCCTGACATTGCAAGCCCAGGCATGAACCCGAACGATTTTTGAAATGTCCGGGTCCGGGTCCGTGCCACGGACACCCGAAAGTTCGGTACGGACCCGAACGTTACAGTCCGGGTTCGCTCAACACTAGTTATTAGTGCCGTGTGCAGAATTAGTGTAGTGTGCGCAAAACATAAGCATAGCATACAAAATGGAATACAGTTTAATATAAAATTTTATATAGATCTTTCATAAGGGTTAGGGTTGTTTAACACAATAACAGGTCCAAGATAATTTAAAGGAGATTCCCTAATTCATTGGAGCTAGTTAACACTCATCACACACACCACACAAACTTGCCTTCTCTATTGACTGCTGCATTTCACCAAAATGGTGAAATATTTTGGCAAAAAGTCGCAATTCCTTTGGCAATATTTTGGCAAAAGGAACTCCCCAATATTGTTCAACTCTAAATATGATTTATGTTTGCTTTTTATGCTCATTTCCCACTCTGATGAAACCTCAGAAATGAATTATTTGAATAAGAAATGTACGTGGCTTTCCAAATTTCTTTCAGCTGTCTTACAGAGCAAAACTAAACAAAGCTGTGAATATTCTGCCATTACCAAAGGAATTTGATGGTGTCAAAGATGGGACTGTGTGTCACACAGCAGGGTGGGGTATAACCAGAAGAAATACTTTGAAAGCCTCAGACAAGTTGATGGAAGTCTGCCTTACAGCAATAAGCAGAAAGAAATGTGATGCAATGTGGAAATCTAGCATTAATATCACCACAAACATGATGTGCACCTTTGAGGAAAGTCGAAAGAAAACTGTATGCAATGTAAGTATGGAATAGGTATTGTCATTTAAGATAAAGTTCCTAAGTAGGGATGAAGTACAAATTCAGAGCAATGAAGGTTTCATTCTGAACTCCAGCTGTTTGAGATTTTTTAATGAATTGGCCTGTGTGCCAACCCCCACATCAAACCTCCAGCTGTGCAGGAAGACATTCATTAGTAGGACTACCTCCATCAATGAACGATCGCTTCCTGCTCAGCACTGTAGATTCTAAAATGCTGGTGGTTGCCAGATTCCTAGCAATTATTGTACATCCCAACCCCATTCAGCTGAATGTAAACAGTAGGGCTGGTGATGCTGCTGACATCTTTAACCACTTCAGCCCCGGAAGGATTTCACACTTTAGGACCGGAGCCCTTTTTGCGATTCGGCACTGCGTCGCTTTAACTGACAATTGCGCGTTCGTGTGACGTTGTACCCAAACAAAATTTGCGTCCTTTTTTTCCCACAAATAGAGCTTTCTTTTGGTGGTATTTGATCACCGCTGCGTCACTTCTGATCGTCGCTATAAACAAAAGAAGAGCGTAAATTTTGCAAAAAAACCCCAAATTTCTTACTTTTTGCTAAAATACAAATCCAAAAAAAATATATAAAAAAACATTTTTTTTTCATCGGTTTTGGCCGATTTATATTCTTCCTCATATTTGTGATAAAAAAAAAAATCGCAATTGGCGTTTATTGATTGGTTTGCGCAAAATTGGCCGCGTTTACGAACGATGAGAATTCATTACTGGGGTTTTTTTTTTTTATATTTTTTACTAGTAATGGTGTCGATCTGCGATTTTTAGCGGTACTGCGATATTGCAGCGGACGTCGGACCATTTGGACACTTTTTTGGGACCATTGGCATTTATACAGCGATCAGTGCTATAAAAATGCACTGATTACTGTGTAAATGCCATTGGCAGTGAAGGGGTTAACCTGGAGGGGGCGCTCTAAGGGTTAACTGTGTTCCCTGGGCGTGTTCTAACTGTATGTGGGCTGCCCTAGCAGGGGAAGGGGAGCGATCACAGCTTCCATATAGAGGAAGGCTGTGATCACAGCCCTTCCCCCTCTCACAGAACGGAGATCCGTGTTTACTTACACGGACCTCCGTTGTTTCACTGCAGGGGCATCGCGGGTAGCAGGCGGAGATCAAGTCCACCGTACCCGCTCCCTGGCCCCCCCGAACACAGTGAGTGCGCGCGCGCGCTCACAGTGCATGATATCGCAGCCGCCGTCGTATGACGGCGGTTTGCGATATCAAGCCATCTTGTCGCCGTCAACCTGCGGTTGACGGTCGGCAAGTGGTTGACCATATATAGAGACACATATTTGGCCAGTGATGTCAGCTAGCATCACCAGACCCTGTGTTTACATTCAGTTGCTGTCTGGGTAATATCCTGGATAGAAGCGAATGGGGCCAGGCATGTGGGGATATGTTTTGTCCTCATCAGTGCAGAGACATGGTGTTTTGTCTGGGATCCTCCCTGAAATGGTTTTGGAAGATGGCCCATTGCTCACTGCCTCCCCCCCCCCTTCCAGACCAGCAAGGCTGGATGTTTGGATAAAGGTCTGGTATGGATATGAGAGGTCCAAATGCTGTTAGTTTTTTGAGCTGGGTCCCCCTTACAATCCCTACCAGACCCTTATCCTGGATAGATGTTAAGGGAATCCCTTGTTTGTTGTTTACAAACAGAATGAAGTGTCTCAGAACTTTATATTTTGAATATACACAGTATCTCACAAAAGTGAGTACATACCTCACATTTTTGTAAATTTTATTTATTGTTTCAGGTACTTATAAAGCGCAGTCAATTTACGCAGCACTTTACATATACATTGTACATTCACATCAGTCCCTACCCTCAAGGAGCTTACAATCTAAGGTCCCTAACTCACATTTATACTTACACATACTAGGGCCAATTTAGACAGGATCCAATTAACCTACCAGCATGTCTTTGGAGTATGGGAGGAAACCTGAGTACCCGGAGGAAACCCACGCAGGCACAGGGAGAACATGCAAACTCCAGGCAGGTAGTGTCAGGATTCAAACCAGTGACCCCTTTTACTGCTAGGCCAACATGCTAGCCACTACACCACTGTGACGCCCAGTGGTGTAGTGGATATCTTTTCATGTGACAACACTGAAGAAATGACACTTTGCTACAATGTAAAGTAGTGAGTGTACAGCTTGTATAACAGTGTAAATTTGCTGTCCCTTCAAAATAACTCAACACACAGCTATTAATGTCTAAACCGCTGGCAACAAAAGTGAGTATACCCCTAAGTGAAAATGTCCAAGTTGGGCCCAAAGTGTCAATATTTTGTGTGGCCACCATTATTTTCCAGCACTGCCTTAACCACGTCCACACTGCCTACCGTATATTTACGGCGGCAGTGTGGATGTGTCCCACGAATCGCCGTAAATAAACAGCGATTTGCGGAGTGGCAGCTAGGGGGCGCGCCGCCGATCATACTCCAGAGGAGTGTGCCCGCGGCTCGGGTGGACCCGATGTCCGCCAGCGAGCCGCGATGAGCTGCCAGAGCCAAAGAGCGGGGAACCGCCGATGTAAACACGGCGGTTCCCCGCTCTGTCAGTGCGGGCGGAGGAGATCTACTGATCCCTGTCACTGGGATCAGTTAGATCTCTTATACCCAAGGTAGCCCAGCCCCCCCCACCCACAGTTAGAACACGCCCAGGAAACACATTTAACCCCTAGATCTCCCCCTGCAGGTTAACCCCTTCACTGCCAATGGCATTTTCACAGTAATCAGTGCATTTGTATAGCACTGATCGCTGTATAAATGCCAATGATTCCAAAAAAGTGTCAAAATGGTCCGACATGTCCGCTGCAATATCGCAGTACCGCTAAAAATCACAGATCATCGCCATTACTAATAAAAAAATAAAAAATGAAGGAAAACCCCAGAAATGAATTCTCATCATCCGTAAACGCGGCAACTTTTGTGCAAACCAATCAATAAACGCTGATTGCGATTTTTTTTTTACCAAAAATATGAGGAAGAATATAAATCGGCCAAAACCGATGAAAAAAAAGTTTTTTTTTATATATTCTTTTGAATTTGCATTTTAGCAAAAAGTAAGAAAAACAGTTTTTTTGCAAAATTGTCGCTCTTTTTTGTTTATAGTGGCGATCGGAAATGACGCAGAGGTGATCAAATACCATCTACAGAAAAACCCTATTTGGGGGGAAAAAAGGATGCAAATTTCATTTGGGTATAACGTCACACAATTGCGCAATTGTCAGCTAAAGCGAAACAGTGCTGAATCTCAAAAAGTGCTTTGCTCCTAAAGGGGGAAATCCTTCCGGGGGTGAAGTGGTTAACCCTCTTGGGCATGGAGTTCACCAAAGCTTCACAAGTTGCCACTGGAGTCCTCTTCCACTCCTCCATGATGTCATCACTGAGCTGGTGGATGTTAGAGACCTTGCGCTCCTCCACCTTCCGTTTGAGGATGCCCCACAGATGTTTAATAGGGTTTATGTCTGGAGACATGCTTGGCCAGTCCATCACCTTTACCCTCAGCTTCTTTAGCAAGGCAGTAGTTGCCTTAGAGGTGTGTTTGGGGTCATTATCATGTTGGAATACTGCCCTATGGCCCAATCTCCGAAGGGAGGGGATCCTGCTCTGCTTCAGTATGTCACAGTACATGTTGGCATTCATGGTTCCCTCAATGAACTGTAGTTTCGCAGTGCCGGCAGCACTCATGCAGCCTCAGACCATGACACACTTACCACCATGCTTGATTGTAAGCAATACACATTTGTCTTTGTACTCCTCACTAGGGATGGGCCGTGTTTCGGGTCAAACGTAAGTTTGACTCGAACATTGGGCGTTCGCCCGCTCGTCGAATTGTGAACATTATGGGGCGTTTGCGGCGACGGAGAGCCTCATAATGCATAGCGAGATGACATTGCGCACAGCTCCTCCTCCATGGGAGGCTCCCACCGTATGAGCTTGCTGTGTTTTGACAGTTTATTTATATGCAAGGACGGGGCCATCCGGTGACGTAGCAGGTGACCCCATCCCCTTCTGATGTCATGTGACGTCAGAGGGGCGGGTCAATCAATTACGTCACCGGGTGCCCCCACCCTGGACTATAAGTAAACTGTCAAAACAAAGAGAGCTCAGTCGGTGGGAGCCCTCCCATGGAGGAGGAGCTGTTGCTGGGTTTTTTTTGTTTTTTTTTTCGGGTCCCTCACACGCCGTGATTGACTATGGATTACAAGGGGACCCCTTATTTTTTTTTATTTTTAAATAAAGGACTTGTCCCTAATTGTCTCCGGTGTTTTTTTCTTTTTTGACACTTTTTGGTGAATTAGTAGGGGTACGATGTACCCGATACTAATTCACATGGGGGGGTCGGGATCTGGGGGCCCCCTTATTAAAGGGGGCTTCCAGATTCCGATAAGCCCCCTGCCCACAGACCCCCACGACCACAGCCCAGGGTTGTGGGGAGGAGGCTCTTGTCCCCATCAACATGGGGACAAGGAGCTTTGGGGTGGGGGGCACAGAGCCCCCCTTGCCTCAAAGCACCCATATTGAGGGCATGTAGCCTGGTACGGTTCAGGAGGGGGGTGCTTGCCCATCCCCCCATCCTGGCTGGCCAGATTGCATGCTTGGATAAGGGTCTGGTTTGGATTTAAGGGGGGACCACACGTCAATTTTTTTTAAAAAATTGGCGCGGGGTTCCCCTTAAAATCCATACCAGACGCAAAGGGCCTGATATGGACTAGGGTGGGGGACCCTACGCAAATTTTTTCAGTGATTTTTTTCTATATTGCTGGGACCCGGCAATACATTACAGCCGCAAGTGATTTTAAATGACATTTTTTCCTTTACAAATGTCATTTTGTGGTGGCACTGTTCTAAACATCACAGAGATGCGCCCTTTTACAGGCATACTAAGCGGACCCCCAGGCACATAATTTAAAGGAATATTTCATTTTTATCTTTTCACTTTAAGCATTATTAAAATCACTGCTCCTGAAAAAAACATTGATTTAAAAACTTTTTTTTGCATTGATACATATCCCCTAGGGCAGTACCTGGGTCTCCATACACTTTGTATGGCAATAACCTGCACATTAGCCTTTAAAATGAGCACTTTTGATTTTTCATGTTCAGGTCCAATAGACTTTAACTGTGTTCGAATGTTCGCACAAATTTTTTGTCTGTTCGCATGTTCTGGTGCGAACCAAACCGGGGGGGTGTTCGGCCCATCTCTACTCCTCACCTTGTTGGCGCCACATGCTTGACACCATCCGAACCAAATAAGTTTATCTTGGTCTCATCAGACCACAGGACATGGTTCCAGTAATCCATGCCCTTAGTCTGCTTGTCTTCAGCAAACTGTTTGCAGGCTTTCTTGTGCATCATCTTTAGAAGAGGCTTTCTTCCAGGACGACAGCCATGCAGACCAATTTATTTTATTTTGAGAAAGTTTTATTGAGTTTTCAGAAATAACAACGAGAAACGGTACAGTAGGTACGGGAGCACAATACCAAGAGAACCTTCAAAAATACATGACGGATGACCCTTCCACATACATACATACATATACATATATGGATTTAGTAATTTAAAAACATAGCGAGGGGAGGCCCCTCAGACAGGCCCCGGTCCCCCACCCGACACCCCATCTGGGAACAAACTGTGACCAGAGGAGGGACAGGGCTGCACCAGGCCGGGCCATCCCCTTCACTGACATAAATTGAATGAACAACATCAGAGGGGGTCAAAAGAATATGCTTTTGGAGCCAATTGGCCTCACAGGACTGATACGATCTGAAGAGAAAATAGAAGAGAACCAAAATATAACCTACAAAACAACAGAAAAGGAAAAGGAGAAGAAGCACAGGGACAGCGATGAGAGAAAAGGAGAGGGTACAGGGAGGCATTACCCAGAGGAAGGGGAGGTTGGACAAAAGGGCAAGTTGAGGTACTTTCTCCAGGGCTCCCGCACTATGTCAAATTTAACCGAGGAGTCAAGGAGGACGTTATCGAGTTTTTCTTGGGTCATGATCCAGGTGATCTTTCTCTTAGCTGAGTTGAAGGAGACAGAGGGTTTTTTCCAGGCCTTCGCTAGAGTAATCTTGGCTCCCAATAGGATAAAGTGAGTCAACTTGGTTAAGGGCTTGGAAAGACCATCTGGTCTGTGATTTAGAAGAGCAATTTCTGGACTTTGCGGTATTACCTGACCTGTAACCTTCCGCAGCAGAGAGAAGACTCTGTTCCAAAAACCCCTGATCTTAGGACATTCCCACCATGTGTGGTAGTAGGAGCCCCGGAGGAGATAGCCTCTAAAACAAAGCGGGGAGGAGTTTGGGAACATGATGGAGAGTTGGGAAGGGACTAAGTACCATCGGGAGATCATCTTAACACTGGCTACCATCAGGGGGATGCTAACCAAACCCTTAAAAGATTTAAAGAAAAGGGTATACCACTTGTCCACATCCCAACTCAAGCCCAGGTCCCCCTCCCAGCTCCTGGCGTAGGGAGGTTTCTCAGGGTGGTCTGTCAGAACAGCATATATTAAAGAGATACCCTTCTTTTGGTTGTTGATATCAGAACACCACTTTTCATAGGGGGTAATACTGTCCAGTGATGGGGTATCCTTCCATACGGAGGTTATAAAATGGTGGATTTGTTGGAAGCGGAAACTTTCGGATTGGGGCATATCCAGTTTGCCGGAGCAATGGGCCTGGGAGATAGGACCTGAGGAGGAGATAAAATGTCCTATTCTGTAGAGGCCCTTGTCGGTCCACCACCTAAAGGCGCGGATGTCCAGACCCGGAGGGAAGAGGGAATTATTAAAGACATGCTGTAGGGGATGAGAGGTAGAGACTAGCGCCGTGGTGCCGAATAAATGATCACAAAGGGTCATTGAGTGTGAGAGTGTGGGGGACAGGATCGGGGGGCCTAGATTTGGGAGGAGCCCATACCAGGTAATTTAAAGTGTTGAGAGGGATCGCCTGTCTCTCGATTCCCACCCAGTCTGGTCTATTTGTCTGCGCATGGACAATAGAGAATTGGGCCAGTTGGGCTGCCTGATAGTACCTCCAAAGGTTTGGTAGCCCTAAGCCCCCTGATTGTGTCGTCTCATAAGGACTTATGCCGGGCACCTGAATCCCTTGTCACCCCAGATGAACTTTTTGATCTGGGATTGAAATGTAAGCAAGTGAGGTTTTTTGATCGGGATGGGGAGGGATCTGAATAGATATAGAATTCTAGGCAAGAGGGTCATCTTGACCGCGTTGACTCTCCCCAGCCAGGAGAGACCCACCCTTCCCCAATTGGCTAGGTCTTCAGAAAGCTGTTTATATAAGGGAGGATAATTTATGGCATATAACTGGTTGATACTGGCCGTTAAATTAATGCCCAGATAAGGGATATGGGAAGGGCTCCAGGTAAATTGGAAACGATCTTTAAGCTGTTGGACGATTGACTCCGGAACATTAATGTTGAGGGCTGCAGATTTGGACATATTAACTTTCAAGCCCGAGGCCCCACCAAACTCCTGCAAGAGGCGAAAAATGATCGGGACCGAAACGAGAGGGGAGGAGATAAACAACAAGAGGTCAGCTGCGAATAGGGCACATTTATGTGTGTGTGGACCGCATCTCACTCCCCGCATATCAGGGTGTTCCCTAATAGCAATCGCCAGGGGTTCAATGGCATTAGCAAAGATCAAGGGAGAAAGGGGGCATCCCTGCCTAGTGCCCCTATGGATAGAGAATGGTTCCGAAAAGTAATTTTGAAGATTAATGCTCGCTCTGGGGTTGGAGTACAGTGCTTTAAGAGTTTGTAGGAACCGGGGGCCAAACCCCCAACGTCTCAGAGCCTTAAACAAATAGGGCCATTCAACCAAGTCAAACGCTTTTTGTAGATCAATTGATAGCACAAACCCCTCCTGAGGTGGACTACCGTCCCACCCAGATCTGAGGAGCGAAACGAGGTCCACAGCTCTACGGATCTGATCGGGTCCCTGCCTTCCAGGGATAAACCCCACCTGGTCCTTATGGATATATTTCCCTATAAAGACTGACAGTCTATTGGCCAGAATTTTAGTTAGGATCTTTAAATCGTTGTTAATCAGGGAGATGGGTCTGTAATTACTTACTTCTGAGGGGTCCTTACCTGGTTTCGGTATGACTGAAATATTGGCCAAGTTAATATCCGCACCCACAACCAAACCTTGGCTAAATGAGGGGCCAGAAGAGGCCCAAACTGCTTATAATCATGCAGACCAATTTCATACAGTGTGCGGTTTATGGTCTGAGCACTGACAGGCTGATCCCCCACCCCTTCAACCTCTGCAGCAATGCTGGCAGCACTCATCTATCTATTCATCCATCTAATATATATCCCAAAGACAACCTTTGGATATGAGGCTGAGCATGTGCACTTAACTTCTTTGGTCAACCATGGCGAGGCCTGTTCTGAGTGAAACCTGTCCTGTTAAACCATTGTATGGTTTTGACCAACGTGCTGCAGCTCAGTTTCAGGGTCTTGGAAATCTTCTTATAGCCTACGCCATCTTTATGTAGAGCAACAAATCTTGCTTTCAGACCCTAGAGTTCTTTGTCATGAGGTGCCATGTTGAACTTCCAGTGACCAGTATTGGAGAGTGAGAGCGATAGCACCAAATTTAACGCACCTGCTCCCCATTCACAACTGAGACCTTGTAATACTAACGAGTCACATGACACCAGGGAGGGGAAATGGCTAATTGGGGCCAATTTGGACATTTTCACTTACGGTGTACTCCCTTTTGTTGCCAGCGGTTTAGACATTAATGGCTGTGTGTTGAGTTATTTTGAGGGGACAGAAAATTTACACTGTTATACACTCACTACTTTTCATTGTAGCAAAGTGTAATTTCTTTGGTGTTGACACATGAAAAAATATAATTAAATATTTACAAAAATGTGAGGGGTGTACTCACTTTTGTGAGATTCTGTACCAGCCATTTAAATTACTTTTTTTTTTTCTTTAGTACATCATACATGTGTGCCATTTCACAGGCAGCTTTAGAGTATCCCCCAAGTTTGTTATTTGAAATAACTGTGCATTTTTAATATTACCTTTTAAACCTATTTAAAAATGTTGCTCCCTGTCGAACAGCCTTTTACATGGCCCAGCTCCCAAACCATTTGTTTGACAATATCTTCCCTATTAACCTTAAAAATGGGGAAATTATTTTGCAAGGTCTGATCCCTCCTCCCATAGACTTCATTCATTCCAAATTCAGGCACTTTTGGTCTATAATTATTCCCAAGCAATTAACAATAGCATGACAGTAGGTTCAAACCATTTTAATTTTAATACAGATGGTGTCCAAAAATGTCAATGAGGCATCTAACAATTTAACCTTACAGCAGGGAAAAGTCTTGCCTCATCTCATTGACAGTTAACGTGGTTGTCAAATTTGTGAATACAACTTTAACCTACAGGTAAGCCTATAATCGACGTAATTTTGGCACATGCGCAGTGAAGAAACGGGCTCCGTGCCGTTTCTTCACTGAGTTTGTGCCGTGACTGGCGGCGCACGGGAGTGACGTCATGCGACTCCGGCCAGTCACAGAGCCGGAGTCGCAGCCCCGGAAGGAAGAGGGGCTGAAGATGGACGCTGCCTGCCCAGGGGACATCGCTGGACGTCGCAGGCTTCGTTTGCAGGTAAGTGACACATAATGGGCTACTATGCGATGCATAGTAGCCCATTATGTTTCTACTTTGCAGGGGAATATAGAAGAAGTAAACCCCATCAGGGTTTACTTCCTGTTTAATAGATTGCTCTTGCCTGAAATAGTCATTCCACTGACATTTTCCATAGATGAATCCTCACCTAGAGTTCCACATTTCATTTATACAGTAGGAAATAAAGGTAAAATCAAAAGTGAATGTAACAGTTCATTCACTTAAACTGGTCATACACTGAACAAAATTTGGCTGGTCCAGAAGGCGAGTTTCACTCTCAGAATGCAATATCCTGGTAGTGGGGATTCCTCTGTAGCGCTAACCCCGCAGGAGCCGCTTAAGAATGTTCAGTCCGTTACTCTGCCTCTCAACCCCAATAACAGTCTGAATCCCCTCTGGCACACCTAACAAATACTAGGTTCAAGTATTAGTGTGTTAGTTCCCCTTTAAATAAGACACAGTAAAGAGAATCACATAGTGTTGAGAAATCATTGGTATTTACTCAAGAATATGTTTTATGGCAAAGAGAAACTTTGAATTGACAAGTTGTAGAAATCACTAGCAAATAAATGACAACTAAATACTGATGCATAACACATTACCTCAGCAGTAGTTTCAGTACTCTGTACATGAGAACAGGTACAGGAGAGCAGGGGAATGACTACTGTACGTCAAACCACTCTCTACTATTTGCTCTCCAACAGACAACCAATATAAATAAGCATGTGAAAGTTTACACTCAGATATAAACTGAATGTCTATAGATCAACCAGTATAATTGTTATGCTAAACAGGTACAACTCAATTTTCCGTAGGTGAACTAGTACAACTTAGGTCAGGCTCTGCAAGAGTCCCTTGATGGCTGACGGTACCTTCTTTGGTGCTCTCACCCAACACATCACAGGTCGGTCTCTTGAGAGGATGCTGAACTCTTCTCTTTCTCTGTTCCACTGGCTCAGACACGGTGAGCTCACTAGCCTTTTCTTCCTGCATAACTACTTCTGCCTCCTGCAGATCAGTTTCTTCCACTTCTGTTATGAGTAGTGTTGAGCGAACCCGGACTGTAACGTTCGGGTCCCTACCGAACTTTCGGGTGTCCGTGGCACGGACCCGGACCCGGACATTTCAAAAATCGTTCGGGTTCGGTCCGGGGTTCTGCTATTTTACTCCACGTGTTGAGAAGCTGCAGGGCAGCCAATCAACAAGTGTTTCACTGGTTTGCCCTTAGAAGCCATCACAGCCATGCCTACTAATGGCATGGCTGTGATTGGCCAGTGCATCATGTGACCCAGCCTCTTTATAAGCTGGAGTCACAGTGCTGCAGTCACATGCTCCTTGGGTTAGTGTAGGGAAAGGTAGCTGACTGCGTGAGGGAGAGATTTGAGACATTTTAAGACCTGATCCTGCATCCTGAGATAGATTACTTTACTACTGCTGTCTGTGCTGTTGCTCTGAGGACAGATAGCAGAAATTAGAGATTT
>BLSH010311370.1:116540-127651 GCA_018402905.1 Glandirana rugosa
AGACGCCTAGTTCAACAGTACACTAGGTTAATCCCGACCTTTCGGAGTCCTGAAACTGTGTGACCGATAACACACAGGAGTCAACGGTCCTAGGTGTCCTTCAAGTGATTAACATCTCTGGTTGTGTCTAGACCACTTCGTCGACAATCTGTGACAACAAGGGTCTACACTAGGGAATGGGAGTGACGGTCTTCCTCCCGGTCTTCACAGAAGGAGAAGGTGTCACCTACTTCTTCCTGAGTATTGATCTCAACTCGCTTGTGGACCTGCAAGCCCAAGACGACCAGGCAGGCTTGAAGCCCTGTTTGTGCCTAAAAGTTCGGGTCCCCATTGATTTCAATGGGGTTCGTTGTCCGTGCGATCGTTCGGACCCGGACTTTGTCCCGAAGTTCGGACGGACCAGCAGAACCCGAACGTCCAGGTGTTCGCTCAACTCTAGTTATGAGTCCTTCTTCATCCACTGTGGAAGAGGAAGACACTTCTGGCCCTCCTTCTGGCAGTGAGGGTAAGGGATCACATCTGGGAACAACAGTGTCTAACAGCTGCTTCACCAGATCTGTGTTGGTCTCTACAATTAGTGAACTTCCTGTGGATCCTGGCAACTGAGGACACACAATAGCCAGTGTGTCAAAGTCCTGAGGCTTTCCAGCCCTAATTGGATCACATGACAACTTGATCCGCAGATATCCATCACAGGGGTAATCTTCCATTTGAATACCCTGGATCTCGATATCCTCCAACTTTTGACGAGGTATGTATAACAGATATCTCCTGTAAAAGTCTCTGGTCAGCAGAGTCACCTGGGCACCTGAATCAAGAAGGGATCTTGTGTAAATTCCTTCCACCAAAACAGGCACTACAGACAAAGGGCCTACTAACTTGGCAGGAGATTTGGTGGAAGCATTTGGAATAGTAGACTTGCTTGACTGGACTTGTACTTCTCTTCTCTCATGGCGCTTAGAATGCTGCTTCCGGTGACATTTTGAGGGCTATTAGTCATTCCTCACGGCGACGGCATAGACTGCAGGTGTCCTCCATTGTTCCCTTGCAGATCCAGAGTAAGTTCTTATTGAAGGCCCAGATCTTCTCTCCATCCTTGGGTCACTTCTCTGTGATCCATGCCAGTCTTCTGTCCTCCTCGGTGGACTAGGACATACTCACTGGTAGTGACCTACACTTCCACAGTTTAGACAGACATCTTGACACGTTGGTCTCAGGCCAGACATAGTAGGCGAGTCCGGGGGTCTATTCTGTCCCATAACACCCTTATGGGACAAATCAGTACATTTTGCTGCCAGCCGGTTCATCACTTCAATCATTTGGGATACCTACATCTTCAGTGCAGCTATCTCGGACTTATGATTCAGTTGTTAATTCATCATCCCTATTAGCTGTGACACCTGAGTCTTGAGAAGTTCAACCTCAGAGTTGGCACCAGCTGCACCGACCACTCTGACCCGACAACCGATTCCGACTTTTGACTCTTTTTCTTGTTCTCCAGCATGGCCTCTTCTTCCCGCACAATCCTGATAAGATCTGGATACTTCAGGATTCCACCATCTTGCCTGGTTCTCAGCAGGATAGTGATGGTAACCAAAGGCTGGGGAGCCCACAAGACTTTCTGTGCACAGACCTCATCTACTTTTGGGGGATCCAAACCATTCTTCAGCAGGATTTGATGCAGTATCTTATCCAAACACCTCACATAATCGGATAACTTTTCCCCTGCATTCTGGTAAGTACGCTCAAACTGCAGAATGCTCAGGTAGTCTTGAGCGATGCAATCTTTCTTACTGAGCTTCAGATTGCGGATAGCTTCTGAGGCAGGCCCTCTAAAACTCTCTATGATTCTCTGTTTCTTGTGGGTGTCAGGAATGTCCCATTTATCCAAGGCTTTTGTGGCTTGGTTCAGCCACTCTTCAAAATTGTCCTCCCCTGTAGGCACGGGTTGTCTTCCAGAGAAAGCCCTGAGCTTCTGGTACCCACTTTCAGAGTACATTGGAGAGTCTATCTGACATTTTGACACAAAGTCTCCCAGGGCAGCAAAGAACTCTGGCCCAATCATGGCTGAGAGTTTGTGGATGGGAATCGATGTCTTCACCCCTTGGCTGATATGTTCTTCTATCCAGGCCTCCCCAGGGAGCTCAATCACCATGCTCGACTTTGGGTGGGAGCCTTCTTCATGGCACCACTGGGCCGCGACATCGGGGTCCATCTAGGCACTTGTAGGGGTGCTGTCTTGAGGAGTTGATTGCAGAGTAGTGGTATAATCCCGGACGAGCCCCCACGTGTATCGCTACCCCCACAAGAGCTGCTTAAGTATGTTCAGTCCGTTACTCTGCCTCTCAACCCCAATAATAGTCTCAGTCCCCTCTTGAACACCTGGCAAATACTAGGTTCAAGTATCAGTGTTAGTTCCCCTTTAAATAAGACACAGTAAAGAGAATCACACAGTGTTGCGAAATCAATGGTATTTACTCAAGAATATGTTATATGGCAAAGAGGAAATCTGAATTGATAAGTTGTAAAAATCGCTAGCAAATAAATGACAACAAAATACTGATGCAAAACACACTACCTCGGCAGTAGTTTCAGGACTCCGTACATGACAGCCGGTACAGGAGAGCAGGGGAATGACTACTGTACGTCAAACCACTCTCTACTATTCGCTCTCCGACAGACACCCAAAATGAATAAGCACGTGAAAGTTTACACTCAGATATAAACCGAATGTCTATAGATCAACCAGTATAATTGTTATGCTAAACAAGTACAACTCAATTTCCGTAGGTGAATTAGTATAACGTATATATATATATTACAGATACACACAAATTCAACCTGCTCTGTAATGGAGGGTTCCTAGGTCAATTTCGTATGCTCCATACTGGATAAGTATTGAAACCTACTAAATAGGAAGGAAGCAGATGCAACTGTAGTGAATCAGTGTTCCTGGATCAAAGTTCAGCAAATCTTCAGCCGGCTCTTTAATTTATATGGCAGATACTCAGAAGGTGACTGCAGTAGCTGCAAACAGAATTTTCCAAGTAGTGCACTATAATGTTGTAAGACACTTTTACTGCAATGAAAGAAAGAACTTTACAGTGACCACTGACTTTGCATGAAAACTACAGCTGGCAGCAATCCAGTAGAAGAGTTTAAATGATTGTATTCCATCTGTTTCTTCTCTGTTAATGCCTAGGCCTTGGCTAACAATAAGTATGAGAAATTGGTCTTTATGTGCAGAGTATTATATTGATGGGCCTAGCCCGCTCACCCAACAGGAACAGTGACTATGAGGGATGGATCTGCTGCTTGGATGATGGTAACGATGAGGATGAAGATGATGAGGATGACACTCCAGCTCTCTGGCACCTTGGATCAACTTCCACCATCTCTCTCCGCGGCTCTCCTGGATCGATCGCCCCAGCAGAATGCAGGAAACAGGAACAGGCTCCACTTGGTGCAGGGCAGATTCCCCAGGCTACTCACTGGAGTACTACAAGGTTACTGAATATCTTAGTCTGTGGGAGTAGACTGCAATCCAGGTCCGTCCACTACACAGGATCCTGGTTGATCGATCACCGCTGTCCAGAGAGACTGAGCTAGGCCCCAGCCTCTTCTTAAATAGACTCTCCCACAAGGCACCTCTTCTCCCAGGAGCCTTTTCTTCCAGTCCAGCCTGCTGCTTGTTAAACACCCATTCATTGGCTCCTGCCTGCAACAGCTCCTTCCATTGGCTTTCTTGCTATGCACATAGAAGCACACCAGAGAAGCAGTGTAACCTGGTGTGTGTATATGTGTGTGTGTCTCAGCAAGTCCAGTTAGTGAAAACAAGAAGGAGGGGGAGAAATTCCTCTGCAGGGCTGACAGGTGCATTCTTCCTTCTAGGAGAGCCTGCATATTTACGACGGCCGCTTAACAAAAGCCACAGAAAAAGCGGGGCATCTGCCATTCCTCCATACACCTCATTTGTGTGAATGGAGGAATCTGTTCATTTTTTTTTCCATTCAGCCCACTGGCTGAATAAAAAAAAAATGTGTATGGCCAGAGACTGATTAAGGCTGAATGAGTCCCTAGTCAAGGTAGCAGCCTTGCCCCCCCCTTCCATATCCCTTTGATTGGCAGTGATAATGATTGCAATAGGCACCAACTGCTTACAAGTGCATTGTCTCTCGTGAAGTGGCAGGCAAGTTCTCAGCTTTGATCAATAGTAGTACATAGCTCCCAACTGTCCATGATTTTGAGGAACTGTCCCTGATTTTAAACATAGTCCCTCTTTCCTCCTCATTTGTCCCTCATTTTAGTCTGATCTATATAGTTGTATATAAAATGCAGTATTTTTCCTTCAAACAGTATTTCCCAGTGCTAAACCTTTTATACAATTTCTAAACTGTTGCATTTGTCAATTTCAAAAGCCAGTGTAAAGGAATAGTAGTGGTAAAAAAGCACCTGTGGGTTTAACTAATCTTTTTTTTCTTTTGTTTAATTCTCCATTAAGGGGGTGTGGTGGGGGTGAGTCCTATGCTCCATAATTTTGATAATAGGTGTCCCTTATTCCAATCTCAAAATGTAGGAGATATGGTAGTGATGGGCCGAACACCCCCTGGTTCAGTTCGCACCAGAACTCCCGAACAGGGAAAAAGTTTGGACTCGAACCACAAACTCTATTAAAGTCTAGGGGACCTGAACATGATAAAATCAAAAGTCCCCAATTTGAAGGCTGATATGCAAGTTATTGGCAATAAAAAGGGTATGAGGGCCCGGGTACTGCCCTGGGGGACATGTATCAATGCAACAACATTTTTTAAAAAGATCGTTTTTAAAAGACCAGTGTTTTTAAATGTGCTTAAAGTGAAACAAGAAAAATGAAAAAATCCTTTAAATATAGTGCCTGGGGAATCCCCTTAGTCTGCCTGTACAGTGACACATCTTGACTGTTTATAGAACAGGCTGCAGCAAACTGAAATTTGTAAAGAAAAAAAAATTACATTTAAATTGATTATCGTGGCTGAAATTTATTGCCTGCAATACAACAAAATGAAGTAAAAAAAAGAAACAGCATGGGGCACTCCAGGTTTTTCTAGGTAGGCCAGGAAAGGGGAGGGGGTGAGCGAGCGCCCTCCCTTCTGAACCATACCTAGCCACATGCCCTCAGCATGGGGAGGGGTGGGTGCTCTGTTGATGGGGACAAGGACCTCTTCCTGACAACCCTTGGCGGTGGTTGTGGGGTTCTATGGGCAGGGGGCTTTACCAAGGGGGCCCCCAGATTCTGGCCCTCCAATGTGAATGAGTGTGGGGTACATTATACCCCTACTCATTCACCAAAAAAAGTGTCAAAAATAAGACAGGAGGCAGTTTTTGACAATTCTTTTATTTAAAAAATAAAAAAACAATGTCCCCTGATGTAGATCCATCATTAATCACGACACCTGTCGCACCGCCGGACTCAAAAAATCCCACTCCACCCGCAGCGAAGGCTAACCGCCAAATGCCTGCTCCTCCGTCTGACTGCTCTTAAATAGGTAAGGGCCAGGGCTACCTGGTGATATCACCTGGTGGCCCGCCCCCTTGTGATATCACCAACTGGTGCTTGTTGGGTCATTGTCGTCACCTGGGGGTTCTATTTAAGAACTGTCAGATGGGGAGGAGCAGGCATTCAGCGGTTAGCCTTTGTCGCTGGCGGAGCATTTTTTTTTACTTTTTTTGAGTCCAGCGCTGCAGCAGGCTTCGTGATTGATGATGAATCTACATCGGGGGACATTGTTTTTTAATAAAGTAATTGTCAAAAACTCTGTCTTCCAGATTCCAATAAGCCCCTTGCCTGCAGACCCCCACAACCACTGCCCAGGTTTGTGATGAAGAGGCTCTTTTTTCCATCTTCATGGGGACAAGGTGCTTTAGGGTGGGGGCAGAGCCCCCCCCCTGCCCAAAGCACCCCCCATGTGGAGGGCATGTGGCCTGGTATGGTTCAGGATGGGTGGGTGCTCACTCGTCCCCCCCATTTCCTGGCCTGCCAGGCTGCATGTTTGGATAAGGGTCTGGTATAGGTTTTGGGGGGCACCACAACATTTTTTTAAAAAGAATTGGCATGGGAGTTCCCCTCAAAATCCCTACCAGACCCAAAGGGCCTGGTATGGATTGGAGGGGGCCCATGCCGTTTTTTTTCTAATTCACTATTGCCGGCAAATTCTGCAATTTTTTTTTCATTAAGCTATCAGCAGGGAAAGTTGACAGCTGATGACTCGTCTGTTGTTAAGGATGCAGAGGCCAGCTTCCTGGCCCCACTCCTTAATCCCGCCGAGCACACAGAAAAGTTGGGTGTTTGGTGAACACCCGAACGAGCGATGTTCGTCCATCCTAAATCAATAGTGCTATCTCCCCGGTTTACTGCAGGAGCATGAAGGTTATAGCTGGGCACCTGCATATCCACCAGGCTCTAAGCTCCTGCCTAGATTGCTTTGTAGATGATCTGGCTCTGCCTAGCCACTGGTCATCATGTCTTACTAGTCCAGTAAATTTTGTTTATATTATTTTGTTTTATATATTTCAGGGTGATTCTGGAGGACCTTTAATATGCAAGAAAATGTTTCGGGGAATTGTTTCTTTTGGTCCAGATCTATGTGTGAACCGTGAACTACCAAGTGTCTACACATTCCTCACCAAAGACTATGTCAATTGGATTGAAAAAGAAACAAATAAAAGAAATACTCTTTACTAGGCGCCTTTTGTGCTTTTGCATCTAATATTACTGCTAGTTTCTCCTTCCCTGATCCCTTCCGCATAGCTCATTTTCCCCCTCTGCTTAATTATAGCATCCCTTTTTCGTTTTCAAAATTCACTAAATATCATTAATTGTAAATAGGGATCTCTAGCATGCAGAGACGCTTAGTCTTACTCCCCCAGAGTTCCTATTTATTACATTGTCGCAACAACAGACACGTAATTCTTTCTACCATCCTGATCCCACCACATACTCAAGATGACTCTTTATAGTATGGACTCCTCAAATTATTATTTTTTTTCTTGTTTTATCCATTGGTTATTTTAATTAAGACTCTGTATTTGGTTTGTTTGTAACCTGTGGAAATGTCGACATTTTACTGCTTTTACATTGTCAGCAACCAATTCTCATGCTGCCTGGACAATAAAGTTTTACCTTAAAGTCATCCTCTTTTTTTTTTTATTATTGTTCTCCTAATAATCTGCATATTTACTAAACTACAAAAGTAACATGCATAGCTCAATACATAGAAAGCTATTAGAATTCATCTTACACCTTACTCATGTCTGATTAGAGAAAACTGAAATTAAATTTGTTGCCATACAGTGATATGGTAAAAAGGGGAATTCTACCTTACTGGAACCCCGCAGTCAGCAGTAGGAGAATTGATTTGTAAAGGGGATGTAATGGTAATGATCTCTAGCAAAAGTAAACAAGGGGGATTGCTCAGCGCTTGTCACATGCCAACTAAATTAACTTAAAACATGATATATAAATTAATCTTGATATAAATATGAAAATGTATAACCATGCATATAAATCAATTGTGCTTTGGTGTAAATAAAAATTGTGTCTCAAGGCTGGACACCAATCAAATATTTGATATCTGTGCTAGTGCTCTAAATATAAATAAATCACAATTTGTGTCTCAAGGCTGGACACCAATAAACCATAACGTAAGTCCATAAACATATAGATATTAAACAGTGTGTCCAATAAAGTGCATATGTGCCATCTTATTATTGCTTCAAATTATTGGCAAAATCTTCTTAGCTCTCGTATACTTCCACCAATATCCAGTGAAAATTTGTGATGATGTATATAAACACTTTTGTGATTGTGATACACTCTGTGCTCCTTTAAGTGCTCTAGCCTCTCACCTGAGTGTGCTAGGGCTATAGAACGTAAAGGTATCTTTGGTTGGGATGGTGCATTTTCGATGTTTCTCCACCGGGGGTCTCTCCCTGCTCCCAAAAGAACCTTCTTTACTCCTATATTGTTCTAAATTCCTCCAAGTGTATACTCATCAATTCCATTCACTGCATATGTGGAAAAAAGGGGTTTGAACAGGCTCCATAGTGCAGTAGAGTTAAAAAAGGTGGTTTATTTGAATAAAGTATAAAAACACTCACATTTGCAATTGTAAAACCAGCGTTTCTCCACGAGCTGCGAGCTCGTCCCTTTAAGATTCCTCAACGTTCGTTCACCTACCGCTCACGCCCTATGCGTTATGTCACGCCGCTCGTGACTTCTACTTGGGGATGTTAGGAGGTGTATCGCTCATGTATTTATATAGCGGTGGGCTAAATTTGGTGCCGTGCGGCCAATTTTCTTAAAGCAGTGACTGCTAGTAACGTGACGTCGACCGTGGCCATTTTCCCGAAGTTTCCCGCCCTACTATGTTGGCGGCCATGATTCTGTGGCCTACGTTCGAATGGCATATGCTGATCTCTAATGTCTATCTGTAGGAAGAACCTACTCTGCTGACACTTGAGATAGGTGCCGGAATGTGGTGATTCTTATATCTTGTTTTATACTTGAAAGTGCATATTGGAAAGCTGCTGATTGTTCTGGAGCTTAGGTGTTCGGAGGCTGAAGCTCTTAATGGGCTAACTTTATTTTTATTATTATACAAAATTTGTTAAAAATGCAGTGATTATTATTACCATTAATAAAAATATTTAATATGTGAAAAAAACTAAAAAAACAATAAAAGATATTGATAAAATGATAATAATGCCCATACAGTAAATCCCCAAATCTAAACTTCAATTTGAATAAACCTCATTAACATAGCTTCTGGAGTTTTCAACGGAGTGCATACCAATAAATCTAGTTTCTCTTGTTTTTGTTCATTATCTATTATATTTTGAAAAAACCTGTCTATTTTTTTCTTTTCTCGTCCCCCACTTTTAGATCCTTTTGCTGTCCCATATTTCACCTTACTATATGTTCTGCATTTGTGTCAGTATTAGATGTTTTATATTTTTTTATATATTAAATTTTAAATTGTATCTTTGCAATACTCACTATTTTTTTTTTTTTTTTTTAGCTACTATAAGTTCCTAGCCAGACTATAATAAAGTGCTGTCCCCTCTTTCCCGCATAGCTATTCTCATATAGATTAATGTTCCCAACCATTTTACATTTGTAACTCGATAGTAGAGTGTGTAGATTTACATGTCGTCTATCCTAAATGTTTTTCAACATTTTTATTGATTTTGCTGTCTCATATTTCACTTTTTGTCCGAAAAAAATATTTAAAATTACTATTCTAATTTAATTATTTTGATTATATATCTTCACTTTTGGTTAATAGTACTTCATATTAATGATTATAGTGATCTGATAGGACAACCTTTTTCAAAAATCGCTGATAAAACAGTTCAGGTCAAACTCTACATTGAGTCCATAGGGTGAGAAAGTGTTCATCAGATTAATCCATTTTGATTCCAGCTGACTTAGTGTTCTAATTTTGTGGCTCCCCCTCCAATGTCTTATATACGGCTCAATTCCCCAAAATGTAAGACATTTAGGGTCTCTATGGTGTACTTTGTCAAAGTTTTTTGATATACTATTCTTGTCGAATCCTTTTCTTATGTTCTGGACATGCTCTTTGATTCTTACTTTCAATGGTCTTTTTGTGGGACCTACATATTGGAGTCCGCAACTACATTCCAAAACATATACTGCTCCTTCAGTGTTACATCCGATAGATTCCTTTATGTCATATTTTACCCCTGTGCTGTTGGCCACAAATTGACTTCTCCTTTCATTTGGTTTGATTGTGTTGGTATATAACATCTTCTGCATGGGTAAAAGCCCTTACCTGTAAAGAAGGTAACGGCTTTCTTAGGAGGATCTATCACATTCCTTACAATTTTATCCCTCAATGTGGGGGCTCTCTTATACACGAATTTGGGTTGTTGTGGTAATAGAAGATTTAAATTTTTGTCTGCTCGTAATATAGGCCAATGTCGTTTTATAATTTTTTCCACTTGTTTGTATTGTCTACTGTAGTCTAAGACTAGGGGAATGTTGTCTTCTAATGTGTACCTCTGTTCTTTTTTCTTCATTAATTTTTTTTCTTTCTATTTCAGATACCTCTCGTATGGTTTTTTTCTATTTGTTTTCGGTCATAGCCTTTCTTGATAAATCTCTCACCTATTTTTGTTGCTTGTTCCATGTAGTCTTGTTGTTCTTTTTATTCTCAACAGTTGTCCCTTGGGTATATTAAAAATCCAATTTCTGTGATGGCAACTTTGTATTGGTAAATAGCTATTACGGTCTACATTTTTGAAATGTGTTTTTGTTTTCAACTTCT
Source organism: Glandirana rugosa (assembly GCA_018402905.1). NCBI lineage: Eukaryota > Metazoa > Chordata > Amphibia > Anura > Ranidae > Glandirana > Glandirana rugosa. Next base: position 126,869 of record BLSH010311370.1, read on the forward strand.
TATTTTCTTGCCTTATTTCCAAGTCCAGAAAAGTAATTTGATCCTTGCTAATATCCCATGTTAGTTTAATACTTCTGTTATTTTTGTTAAGACCATCTAAAAATAGAACAAGCTTCTCTTTACTTCCTTTCTACAGGATAATGATGTCGTCTATGTATCTTTTATATCATTTTAGCTCTGGTGGTGGCTCTTCATAGATCTCTTCTTCCTCCCATTGGGCCATATATAAGTTTGCAATGCTGGGTGCAAATTTAGCTCCCATTGTCACTCCTGTTTTCTGATGGTAGTACTGCTGTTGATACCAAAAATAATTATGTTTTAGACTGAAGTCTATACTTTTGATGAGATATCTTCTCTGTATACATGGTAACGTTGAGTATTCTCTTAACTTCCTCGCGCCCGCGCCATAGCCGAATGACGGCTACAGCGCGGCTCTAAAATGCCGGGAGGACGTCAATAGACGTCCTCCCATTTGGCTTGTGCTGGGCGCGCTCCCGCGGGCGCGAGCGGCACGTGCACGCGCCGCTCGCGCCCGCCGGAGCGTGCCCGCGGGTCGGGCGGACCCGATGTCCGCCGGAGACCCGCGATCTCCTTTCAGAGAGGAGGAACGGGGAACCGCCGAAGTAAACACGGCGGTTCCCCGTTCTGTGAATGGGACATGACAGGTCTACTGATCCCTGTCACTGGGATCAGTTAGATCTGTCATGTCCCGACCAGCCCCTCCCCCCCACAGTTAGAACACACCCAGGGAACATTTGTTAACCCCTTCACTGCCCCCTGCAG
>BLSH010311370.1:147631-160556 GCA_018402905.1 Glandirana rugosa
TCTTGATCAGACCTTAGATATTCAACGTGTTTGGGTCGTTCACAGACCCCGACATTACGTTGTAGGAATCAACGGACCAGACGAAGGTACACACTCAAAATGACAATCATACCGATGGAGTCGTTCTTCGACCTTCCGACTTCTGTCGGTTAGTTAATCGAAGAATCGTACGAACTAACCAAATGGACGGCTTCACTTTTGTTGAAGACATGGAAGATTACCTTGGTTTTCGAGAAATTTAAGGTATTATAGATATATTTATATATGTGAAAACTATCGAGTGTCCGAAACTATTTCGTACCTCGAGACGAACAACTCGACCCCTAGCTCAACAAGCAGAGCTCCATGCTTTATCAAAGCCTGTGAGCTATCAAAAGTGTATATATTTATATAGATATTATGGAATTTAAAGAGCTTTTGGTTCCATTAGAAGGTACAGAAGTTGTTTTCACTTCGGCAGGTAAACCAATCAAGCATGCTAAGAAGCTAATTGATTGGCTGTCTTCAGCCTTCCAGCTTCTTGCTGAGGTAGCCATACTAACAGTAAAACTCACACATGGAAGCAGACCAGGCAACTAAGGATGTTGCATTACAGCCCCAGACACTTGCTGGGTTTGTGCAACTTATAGATTCCAGACTAGTTCTGGCCCAGTATAACTGGGATTAATAATTCAACTTTAAGGACCCCAGAACGAGAACAAGTAGTCCACAGGGGGCAACTTCTTATGAAACAGGACTTTGGAGAAGGGTGTGTGTCCAGCTGCATGCATGTAAGCAGCTTCTCTTCAGAGCTCCGTCTCCAGCCCATCATCCTGAGCTATATCCTGCGAGTTCAAACCCGCTACTAACACCAGGAGATACCAGATGAAAGCCCCTCTCCCATGGGCATTCCTTGGAGATGGTGAAGTACGAGAAAGAGACCGCGGTAACCCCCGCAGAGAAGCTGGCCTGGCATGCACACGAGGCCCAAGATGGCGCCCACGGCCTTCCACCGAGGACCGCGCCGCAACCTCAGGTGTCCCCTGAATGGGAGGAAGAGTCGTCCGACTGGGGGGACCCGGCGGGTAACAGTTTCGGTGAGTCTGTATGTGGCACTCAGCAGGACACTGACATCTTAGACCCCCCTGCACAGAAACAGGAGCCTACACTCTCCCAGATCATGGCTACTATTAAAGAATGCCATGCATTCCTGTCCACACAAATTGACACCCTGCGAGTGGACTTCTCCCTCCTGAAAGAGGATGTCCATAAGCTGAGAAGCAAGGTAACTACTACAGAACAAAGAATTAGCACTGTGGAGGATGATCTCTACCCGCTTAGTGCGGCGGTTAGAGAAATCCAGGCAACGCAGCGGGCACAGACGGCAAAGCTGGGGGACATAAAGGGCCGTCTGCGAAGGAATAACTTAAGATTTCTGGGGTTCCCAGAGGGGGCCGAGGGTAAGAACCCAGAGAATTTTTATCATGGAGTGGCTTAAAACAACGCTGGGACCAGAGACTTTCTCTCCTCTTTTCGCCATTGAAAGGGCGCATAGGATTCCCCTGCTCCCCCCCCCCCCCTCTGGGTGCTGCCCCCCAGGCAAAAATTCTCCATTTTAAGGATAGGGATGCTGCTTTAAAGAAAGCCAGTAACCTCCCAGATCTGCGCTTTAACAATAATGTCATCATGATCTTTCCGAATTTCTCTGCTGCAACACAGAAGCAGAGAGCTGCCTTCCAAGGAATCAAGATAAGCTCATCTCATACAGCATGATGTATCTGGCCAAGCTGAGGGTCATCAGTAACGGCAAGGTTCAGCTTTTTACAACTCCTGCGGAGGCAGATCGCTGGATTGACTCTTTGGGAAAGGATTGACTACAGATTCTATGCTATGTTTGTATCCCATCGTATAGCTGCGGCATTATGCAGATGTACACTGCTGGAGGATCATTATAGTTACTGATCGGTTCTTGTTAGTGCGGACCTTGGTTGTTGTGCCTCCCTGCGGATGTCCTAGCTGGGTAAGAGGTATATTTTTATATTCTGCAGAGACTCCTTAATCATTACATGACCCTCTGTTCCCCAGGCCTCTGTGACTCCAGTTTTATGCCACTCATAGGATATCTATAGGGGGACTATCCCGCGGATACACTTGAGGGCCTGGGATGTTTGTGCTGGTCTGCTCCTATCATTTACCCACTCTGGCTGAAGTGGGGGTCCTGGCTGCCCACATGAGACCTGCTTCTCAGTTGAATAACTTCTCCCTAACCTCGGGTAGTGATACTCCTGCAACTGACTTTGCACTGTACGGAGCTGAACCTGATTTACTATATAAGGACTGGATCAAATGTGATCGTATCTGAGCGCTTCTGCATAGTTTCTCCCCTCTTTGTGAACTACTGGTTTGGGGCTAAAAGCACATGATCATTTGGGGATTATGAGCCGGGAAGTTTATATTGACTGTTTCTGTTAAGCTGGTAAATGGGATGCAAGGAAGAATTATTCAAGGAATGACTTTTTTTTCTCCACTCAATTTCCTTTGTTATGGGGGGGAGGTTGGGAAGACTCTACAAATACATACTGTTCTCCTGATATCATGGCGGCACATTAGTTGAAGGTTTTATCATGGAATGTTAGGGGTTTGAACTCCAGAGTTAATCGGTCCCTGATATTTAACTATGTAATTAAATACAAACCCCATCTGATATTCTTACAGGAAACCCACCTGGTGGGATCCAAGGTGATGGCGCTTAAAAAAGTGTTTGTGGCAAACATCATACACTCCACATACTCAAATTATGCCAGAGGGGTATCTATACTTATAGCCAAGTTGCTCTTTTGCTCCATTATAAATGTCGTGACAGGCCCGTTTGGCCGGTATGTTACAGCGGTTCTCACTATTAACAATCATCCATATACATTTGTGGCTCTCTATTTACCTCCTCCATTTACGCTTGCCTTTTGGGACACGGTAATGGCTGCGGTATTGCAGGTGACAGACGGTCCATTGCTTATTGCCAGAGACTTCAATGCAATACTTTCTTCTCATTTGGACAGATTTCAAGCTGAAATAGGGTCACAATCCCCATTAGCGACGTCCGTATGTAATTATAATTTGGTAGACTGTTGGCGCTGCAAATATCCGCAAGTGAGGGAATACTCTTGTTATTCTCCTGCGCACCAGTCCCTCTCATGAATAGATATAGGGCTTGTGTCCGCTGAGGTCCTTCCTAGGGTGGTGGAAGTTTCTTACCTTCCCAGAGCCATTTCGGACCACTCCCCGCTGCTTATCCAACTCAGTTTGTTGCCCTCCAGGGGCTACACCCTGTGGAGACTTAGTCCTTTGTGGCTGAAAGAGGAGCCCTTTTTTTTTCTGGCCATGGCCAAAGACATATGTGCCTACTGGACGGCAAATACTGAGAATACTACCCTGGGTGTGGCATGGGATGCTTTTAAGGCCACCCTTCGGGCTCTATAGCAGTAGAGATTAAACACCACACCTTAGGGAGGATAGAGCCTGGAAGATAAGTAAGCATGAAGAGGCGGTAACGGCAGGGGAGATGGAGTATCTTAAGAACCCCACCTCGGCCAATTAACTTTGGAGAGATTCGATGCGGCAGCTCGATCTGGTACTGGTGGAAAAGACCCAGAAAAAGCTGCTGTATCAGCGGCAGAGGTTGTTTGAATTTTGAGACAAAAATAGTAAAATTCTCGCCTATCTCGCCAAGATTGATCTTCCCCCTACATCTATACCTTGTATTGTAGACCAGTTTGAAGTACTTAGAACGGATCCGGATAACATTACCCAGGTATTTTTTGAATTTTACTCACGTCTATATGCCTCCAGAGTGGAGTATGGTCAGTCTGAACTGGAGGCATATCTTGACAAGATTAGGTTACCTGCTCTCTCCTCTGTGGAGATGGAGGACCTGGAGCGTCCCCTGTCTGTAGAGGAGATTGATGCCGCCATTGCCTCCTTTCAAATCTAATAAGACGCTGGGACTAGATGGGTACCCCAATCTTCAGGTTTATTTCTGGGCTGCCCAACTAACACACATAAATGCCTGTTTTTTTCCAGAGATCGATAATGCGTCTGTGGTGGCTCAGGCGGCAGTTATGTCCTCCTATGAGGCTTTGATTAACCTCCTTTATCGAAATGGTCCCTACCCAGCTAGGGGGCGGAGGTATTGAAATTGGCATATAAAATTTTTCACATATGTAATAAGAAGATAGGGTCTTCTCCTCTTGCTCTGTCACCCAACGCTCCTCTATGGTTTAATAGCGACCTAGCTGAGCTGGCTCAACTGCCTGATGTGTGGAGGTGGGCCAGGCTGGGCCTAAAGTATGCACATCAACTTTTTTCGGAAGGAGTATTCAAATCCTTTGACGCACTCAGGGCTGAATTCGGGATTCCCAATACATATTTCTTTGCATTGCTTCAGTTAAGACACGCCATGGCTGCTCAATTTGGGCTGCGGGGGGTACGACTTCAGCCCTCAGTACTGAAAGCCTTGCTTTATGAGGCAGACCACTCTAAACTGATATCCAGGTATTATCTATGGCTGATATCCCTATCTACTCCCAGACTGGATAAGCTTCAAGGACACTGGCAAACTGATATACCAGAATTACAAGGTGACACTTAGGAGGAGGTCCTAGGTAATCAAGTAACGACAGTTATAGCTGCAGGGGATAAACTCATACAAATTAATTATTTGCACAGAATATATTACACACCTGCCCACCTGTGCAGGATGGGGCGAATTGATTCCCCTGAATGCACCAGATGTCATGCTGACCGGGGGACTTCTTCCATAGGACGTGGTCATGCCCCGCTGTGCGCCTTTTTTGGTCACAGGTCACGTCATTTATGGAAGAGAAATTGGGACTACCTAATATCTGTAACCCTGCTAGGTGCCTCCTCAGTGTTATGGAATATGAGGAGCCGGGGGCGGCCTGCAAAACTCTGATCAGGCTACTTTTATTTTAAGCTAAAAGGCAATTGCCCTTCTTTGGAAGAAGCAAGAACTCCCCACTGTTCCATTCTGGATCAAACTAGTTAATTGGGCATTACCTATGTATAAGATGACTTATGCCTCAAGGGGATGTACTAAGAAATTTAACAAAATATGGTCTGAATGGATTTCTTCCGTATCAGGAGAAATAGAGGTGTAGCGTTTACATGCATGCCATGTCTAGTGCTCCTCATTCATTTATAGTAACTCCTGCTGAGTTCTGTTATCCCTTTGCAAGGGATCTCTCCACAAATCACCCCCCTGGTTCTATTCTTTGGTGATTCTCCTTCTTCCTTTATGTGGTAATATGCTTTATCTTATAATTAAATCTCATTGCCAGCTGTTTTCTTTGGTTTACTTGTTTTATTTGTTGGTTTTTCTTTTTCTTTTCTTATATTCCTAGCGGGTTTACTGCAATATATCTAAGATTGTATACTGCAACATATGTAAGACAAATATTGCCTGTCCTGGAATGGTGTTGTTATTGTGCAAAATTAATAAAATACCTTTTTTTAAAAAAAAACAGGACTTTGGAAAAAGCTGATCTTTTATGTCTGCCAGCCACACTTTTCCCTCCAGCTTGACACATAGACCGTATCATCAATTACAAGCAGTTATGGCTGCCTTAGTAAATGAGCATGGGATAGAACCAGGGATCACCACAGTGGTTTATAACCAGGGCCGTCTTTAAGGCAGGGCAAAAGGGGCAGCTGCCCTGGGCCCTGTCATTGTTGTGAGGCCCAAAGCAGCTGCGTCATACTTGCCAACTATCCTGGTTTAAATTCCCTTGTCTCTTGAACTTTTAGACCTGTGCTGTGTCCCGATATCTAAGTGCTGCTACTAAAGCTTCCCAACTCTGCCCTATAGTTGTGTACAGATGACTCACCTGCAGACCCTATGTTTACATGGAAATAACCGGCATTTATATGTAAATAGCGGCAGCATTCATATGTAAATAGTGGCGGCCAGCTGTGCTGATATGTAAACAAAAGGTGGCATTCATATATATATCATGCCCCCCCCCCCCCGAGGTCCTATTCACCATCACCTATACTGGATGCTGCCCACTGGGGAGACAAAGGCATGCTTGAAATTCCACAGCACATGTCAGCAGAGGGTGTCATTAATATTTGATGCCACTGCTGTGTATCTGCTAAAGGGCCGCACATTTCTGTGGTGTCAGGAAATTGACTTTGCGCTCCCCAGTCCATGGTGTGCAGGCAGTGAGGAGATGATGTGCTGTAACCTCTAGCAACCAATCTGTGGGCAGTAATGATGTGCAGTAACCTCTAGCAACCAATCAGTGAGCAGTATTAATGTACAGTAATCTCTAGCAACTAAACAAGCAGAAAGCATGTGCTGTAACCTCTAGCAACTAAGCAGTGAGCCGTAATGTGTGCTGTAACCTCTAGCAGCCAGTCAGTAAGTGGTAATAATATGCTGTAACCTCTGGCAACCAATCAAACTCACTGCTGATCTGATTCAGTAAACTGATTTTGAGTCTAGTTGCTATTTATTGTATGTCTCGGAGCAGGTGGAGAGTGAAATTGCATGCGGGGGGCCCAAGAAAATATTTGCCCAGGATCCAATTAATATTAAAGACGGCCCTGTTTATAACATACCACTTCTTGTTTTACCTTTTACCAAAGGTGTTAGCAAAAGCTGAACTTCCTTCCAGAGGTTACAAAAAAGATATATCCAGATGCCCAAGTCAGGATCTTACGGGTATGCATTTTGTCTGCATGGACATGTTTTCTGGATGTCCAGTGCAAATGCTACTGCAAAGGCCACAATAAAAAGTGTTATCAAAAGTAGTTTGTAAGTACAGAGTGTCAGAATATACAGAGAGTAACAGAGGAACTATTTTTGTAGGAGAGTCCTTACTAGTAGTGTTTTCTTATATTTTATTAAGCCCCTAAGGGGACATTGGACTCTCTACCTATGAGATTTGGTTTGGGAGTGTGTTACTCACTTGCTTATTTTTTTGTCTCAGAAGCTGAAGGCCTCCACTTGAAATCACAGAGAAAGTTGCTGATCTTTTAAGGTTTTTGACAAATTAATTGATGTGTTTCCTCCCCAATTACAGATCCTAACAGTTTAGAAGGATCTCATAAACAATAGCCAGATGACTTGTGGATTGCCAAGAGACATTTATATATAAGGAAATGTTTGGAGACTCAATGCAGCGTCTATTCATGTACAGTTTTGCAAAAGTCACCTGGATCCACACCAGATACTGCAAAAAAATGACTAAATTAAAGAATCTCTGTTTTTGATTTGTTTCCCTCTTGGAATCACAGTCTAGTGTACTATTTATTCAAATGCTTTAATTGTAAGGAATATAAATATAGATATACTTAATGGGATTTGAAAAGTAGTTCAGCCATGTTGAAGTCATATTTGTCTTTTATACATTTTCCATTTTATGTAGAATTGTCTGGGTTTACACATGCTGATAAATCAGCATGCCAACAATTAAGCTAGAAGACCATTCTGGCCACAGGAGTGTACAGCCAATACTCGGTAAATATGTCTTCTTTGTCATTTGTTATTCACAATGAAAAGTCATTTTGTAATGAAAAAGCTTCTCAGCTATTATATTTTCCACAATGGAGTTTTGCATTTTTGGTGGCCAGGACTACCCCCATCTAAGCGTGTGGAGGTTCCAGGTTAACGGTGATAGCAGGTATGATTAGTGATCAAAATATTAATCAAAAGAGGGGAGATTGTAAAGGAAATTTGTAAGTTCTGTGTATAATTGTATTCTATTTTGTATATATTGCACACGGCACTAATTTTTTCATTACATGTTTGCATTCTTTTGAGTCCTGATTAGAATTAGTCTGCCTATGTTACGCCCCTTGTTACTATACAAGTACAATTGTAATATTAATGTGAATTCTACGTAATCATGTGTATAAAAACCTTTAATTGCATCAGAATAAGGCAGAACAGTTATTTGGAAAGATGCTGAGTGTATCTTTTGTGTCTGTTCCCTACTGCAGTAGTTATTATTAATTTGGAACCACTAATCAATATGAGGATAGGAGTTACCCATCTATAAAATGGGGGTAAGAGTTGAACAAGTGCCCTACAAAAATATGGGGACAGGAAAATAACTTAAAATTATTTTTAAACTAAAATCACATAAAAATATCAAAAATGGAGGTGGATGTGGGGTTGGAGGTTGAGGAGGCGGTGAAAGTGGCAGTGGAGGAGGAGGTAGCCAACACTGTTTTTTTATTTTTGTGCAAGAAATCATCTCCAAGTTGTACAGGGAAAGTTTCCAGCCTTTGCTTTAAGCTCCATTCACTAAGTGTTATGTAGCCGCATAAAGCCATATTAGTGTTATAAAATCATTTCCAAGCTCCATTCACTAAGTGTTATGTAGCCGCATAAAGCCATATTAGTGTTATAAAATAATTTCCAAGCTCCATACACTAAGGATTATGTAGCCGCATAAAGCCATATTAGTGTTCTAAAATCATTGAGTGCTAGCGAAACTCCTAACTGTCCAACTGCAAAAGGTTATTCTCCACCTTATACACCCAGATCAGACAGGGTTCATGCCTGGTAAGAGCACTTATGATAACATTCGTCGCCTTTATTTGCATTTTCACAAGGCAGCCACTGATCAGAAAAGTCATTGGTGCTTTTGCTAGATGTGATGAAGGCTTTTGATACGGTCAACTGGTCTTTCCTTTGGGAGACCATGCATCAGATGGGGTTTAGTCTTCATTACATGAACTGCGTTCATCTGCTCTATACCAATCCAAAAGCCAGAGTATGTACAAATAAAGATGTTTCAGATGTGTTCTCCCTACACAGAGGCACGAGACCGGGTTGCCCTCTTTCGCCGCTTCTGTTTGCACGGCAATAGACTCTCTTGCTCTGGCGGTGCGGCAGACAGCGATGGTGGGGGGCATCTGTTATGGTGGGTCATCTGAGAAGATCTCTCTATATGTGGATGATGGAGATGTCCTTTAAGTCTTTGATGAGAGTGGTGGAGGAATTTGGGGTGGTTCCGGCCTACGTTTCGGATGGGATAAATCTGTGGCCTTTCAAATTGGCCCTAAACTCAATTATGATTATCTACATCAGACCAAACTGGAAATTCAGCCCACCTTTAAGTATCTAGGGAAACAAATCAACTCTGATCTATCCATTTTGAATCTCTTAACTCAACACCATTTGTGCCGCATATGGAAACTAGGCTGCATACCTGGACTTCCTTGCCTCTCAATCTGATTGGCCGTGTGAACATTTTTAAAATGATATATTTACCTAAATTCTTGTATGTTTTTTGGGCATGATTTTACCAAAATAAGCAGTACTTTTGTACTTCTATATAGATATAGTAAAACATGTCTGAATACCTCCATGTGCATATAATGTTTCAATAAAATATCAAAAAGTGACTACAATTCAAGGACAAATCTCATTTGTACATTAGAAGCAGAAAAACAAAAAAAACTGGCAGAATAAAGAAATAAGCAATAAAAGACAGTACGTGCTTCAGTGACCCTTCCAATATGTGACTGGTCCTTAACTGGTCTTTAACTGGTCTTTAGCCCTGTCGCAAGTTGCTCAGCATGGTCTCAGCAGTCTGATGACAGAAAGGATCTGCATATAATTAGGATATGGCCCAGGAGATGGAGCACATGGAAGCCAAAGCAGGATCACATTCAGTGGCAGCCCGTGCATTAAGGGCACACGGGCACCGCCCCCTATCCATGCGCCCGGCCCCTTTCAGAATGCCGGGAGCATGGATTCCTATGGTGGGGTGGGTGGCGCCAGAGGCTCTAATAGGCTTAAAAGTAGGGTAAGGTGGGCTCGAGGCGCAGAGATGGGGTTGGCAGTGATCTCAGTGCCGTGACAGCACATTCCCCCCCCCCCCAGATGAGTAAGTGTCATGAGTGGAGGGGGGGCTGCGGTTGCTGGTTGTTTGCCACCCCCCCTCCCAAAAAACCCACCAGCAGCCACTGATCACATTGTTACCGAAGGCGATGTGCCCCGGCCTTAGGTTCCTCATGGAGCAGGGAGATGAGGAATCCCAACTTCACTTCTTCTGATGAGAAAGTTTGAGGCAAAAGAGAGAAATACAACTCGCAGGAATTCTGAAACTGTCCCATTTTTTTATCACTTTTATTTCTATCACAAGAAATGTAAACATCCCTTGTGATAGAAATACGGCATGACAGGTCCTATTTACTTAAACATGTGCAGAAGGAAAAAATTAATTTAGTTTTGTTTTGTTTCGATTCACTATTTACATATTTTCATTTAGTTAAATTTGTTTAATCTGTTTAAACCGTTTTTGGAATTAGTTTTGTTTATTTGTATTCAAATGTATTCACATTTTTCAAATTCGTATTGATTTGAATAGTTTTCAAATTAATTTTGAATATGTTTCAAATTTGAAAAGTTATTGAATTTGAATAGTTTTCAAATTCAAATAGCTTTCAAATTTGAATAGTTTTTGAATTTGAATAGTTTTCCAATTTTCAAAGAGAATAAAATAGAATAAAACTAAAGGAATAGAATAGAAAATAATATAACAGAAAATAAAAAAATAGAATATAATAGAGTAATAAAATAACAGAAAATAGAAAATAAAAGAACAGAATAGAATGGAATAGAAACAAATAGAATAGAATAAAGTAGAATATAATAAAATAGAAAGAATATAACCATCTTTTGAAATTCGAAAAAGAAAAGCATAGAAAAAAAAAATCAATAGAATAGAATATAATCATTTCCCAAAAATCAAATATAATCAATTTGAATTTGAATAGTATAGAAAAAAACTGAATATAATAGAAAGAATATAACCATCTCCCTATTCTAATCTATTCTTTTCTATTCTATTCAAATTCGAATTGATTCTATTTGTATTTTGGGAATTGGTTATCTTTCTATTCTATTGTTTTTTGAATTCTATACTTTTTCTATTTGTTTATTCTATTCTATTTTATTTTGCTTTTCTATTATTTACTATTCTATTTGATATTTGAAAGATGGTTAAATTCTTTATATTCTGTTCTATTCTGTTTTTTTTTCTATACTATTCTGTTATTTTCTATTGATTCTATTTGAAATTTGAATTTCAGAAGATGGTTATATTCTATTTTATTCTATTCTTTTTTTATTCTATTTGTTTATATTCTATTGTATTATGTTCTTTTACTTTCTATTCTATTTTGTTCTGTTCTACTCTATTATATTCTATTATTTTATTTTCTGTTATATTCTTTTATAGTGTATTATATTTTTTTCTATTCTATTCCTTTATTTTCTATTCTTTTTTATTATCTTTGGAAATTGGAAAACTATTTGAATTCAAAAACTATTCGAAATTGATTTGAAAGCTATTTAAATCTATTCCAGTTCGATTTGTGTTCAAATTTTTTTCGTTATTTCGGATTCATTTAAATTGGGTGCTATTGTAATTCAGAAATTCATATACATCCAAATTTCCGAAAATTCTTCCGAATTTCAATTCGAAACAAAACAAACTGCACATGTCTACTATTTATGGAGACATCTGGGGTTATCCAAAAGACCTATAAAACCCCAGATCTCTCCTCTACCCTGGAAAGCATGAGATAAAAAAAGAACAAAAAGCATTGACCTCTTCTTTACAGAAAAAAAGGTAGCGTTTACATTTGCCAGAACCGGAAGCAACGCCATGACGTCACTTCCAGCCTCCTAGGACCATAGAAATGACTGGGGACCATCTGGTCCACGGCCAGCTCTATGGTAACTTCAGCCACATTTCTGGATTGGATACTGGGCTTGTCGCTCACACAGGAGAGACACCAGTGGGTGGTGGGAGAGGGTTGTCCCCTCTTGCTGTCCCCTCTTGCTGTCCCCTCTTGCTGTCTGTAAAAGCAATCCCATGGCTAATCAGCCACTGGGATGGCTTTTACATGATAGGGAATCGTTGGCTAAAAAAAAAAAAAAAATACCGGGATGATGCCTGTAGCTGCAGGTATTATCCCAGTACAACCACTGAAAGTCTGGGCCATCAAAAGATGTCCTACAGGCAGGAAGTGGTTAAATCTTGAACAGTATGTTTACAGAATAAGTCTGATAGAACTAAAAAGTGGGGTCTATTGGAGCTGCTTTCGGTGCCTAATAAATTATAGAAAATGATCTCCATGGACTTTTTTGTAGAGCTACCACTATCAGAAGGATTTACCACCTTTGTGGTAGCGGATCATTTGTCCAAAATGGCCCACATTGTGCCCTTAAAAGAAACTCCTTCTTCTGCGGGGACTGCATCTGCCTTCATCAGAGAGGTGATATGCCTACACGGTATCCACAGTAATATCATTTCTGGCCATGGGGTACAGTTCATTTCCAAGTTCTGGAAAGCCTTGTGTGAGGTTTTGGGCATTGAACATTGTCTGCCTTCGGCTTATCATCCACAAACGGTCAGACTGAGAGGACAAATCAGACCCTGTAACAATACTTCCAATTAGAGTTGAGCGAACACCTGGAAGTTCGGGTTCTGCTGGTCCGTCCGAACTTCGGGACAAAGTCCGGGTCCGGGTCCGGACGGAACCCGAACGATCGCACGGACAACGAACCCCATTGAAATCAATGGGGACCCGAACTTTTAGGCACAAAAATGGCTGTAGGAAAGTCCTGGAAAGCCCCAGAGGGCTGCAAAAGGAAGTAAAATGGGGGTAAGGGTAGGGCAAGCGCCCTACAAAAAAATGGGGACAGGGAAATAACTTTAAATATTTTTAAAAAAATAAAAACATAAAAAATGCAAAAATGGAGATGAATGTGGTTCATCTTCAAACTGTGTCTGAAAAGTATTAATTAACGGTAGAAGCCATATAACTGTTCTAAAATCATCTTCAAACTAGGGCAAGTGCCCTACAAATAAATGGGGATAGGGAAAATAAATTAAAATCAAATAAA
>BLSH010311370.1:162106-174861 GCA_018402905.1 Glandirana rugosa
ACAGATTTAACCCTTTTTACTAAGTTTAAGTTACACTTTTGATAAACTTAAACTAAACTTTTGATAAGTTTAAGCTTAAAACAGACTTTAAAATAAAGGAATAAAGCCTAATCAAATTTAACAAATGATAAATTTAAGTTTTAAGCCTACATAGGCTTAAAGATTTATTACTTTTTAAACAGACTTATAGTTAAGCCTTACTTAGTTTGGTGTGCACAGATTCCGTAGAACACGTTTCATTCTTTTTGTAACCTTCATCACAACTCGCTTGGGCCTGACATTGCAAGCCCAGGCATGGCTTGAAAGCCCACAGGCACCGTGCCTGGGCCTGGGCCTGTAAAGTTTTTAGCAAGCCCAAGCCAGGCCCCAAGACGATAAAATAAGGTGCACAACTCTTCGAACCCGAACGATTTTTGAAATGTCCGGGTCCGGGTCCGTGCCACGGACACCCGAAAGTTCGGTACGGACCCGAACGTTACAGTCCGGGTTCGCTCAACACTACTTCCAATGTTTTTCTTACTTTGCACAAGATGCCTTAGACACGTGTGGTTTGATTCATTCCGAATTGATATTCAGACAAATTTTTCATTATTTAGAAATTCGGATACATCCGAATTTTGAATTTAAATAGTAAACAATTTAAACTAATCCGAAATAAGGAAATAAAATTTCAGACAAAATTCGAATTTGAATAGTTTTCAAATCAAATTCAAATAGTTTTCACATTGAATTTGAATCATTTTTCCCAATTTAGACATTTTCACTTAGGGGTGTGCTCATTTTGCCAGTGGTTTAGACATTAATGGCTGTGTGTTGAGTTAATTTGAGGGGACAGCAAATTTACACTGTTATACAAGCTGTACACTCACTACTTTACATTGTAGTAAAGCGTAATTTCTTTAGTGTTGTCACATGAAAAGCTAGAATAAAATATTTACAAAAATGCGAGGGGTGTACTCACTTTTGTGAGATACTGTGTGTATGTATATATATATATATATATATATATATATATATATATATATATATATATTTATATTTATATGTGTGTGTACTCATTAGTTTACATACCCTGGCAGAATTTATGATTTCTTGGCTATTTTTCAGGGAATATGAATGATCGCACAAAAACTTTTTTTTCTTTTTTAATTTCAATAATTTTTATTTAAAGTTTACAAGGGCATACAGAAAGACATGTCCATTAACAGAGCAAAATGTAAGGAAACATCTGTGACCAATGGTCCATTAATCTTGTGAACAACCTATGCATATATAAATGTTGGTCAGTTATCTGCCACCTTGAAGAGGGGCGTCCAAAAAGCATCAAAGGGAGGCAGGGTCCAAGCACCCCTAAAGGGATCACGCTGTGCCAGGGCACTAACCCCCCATAGATTTCATATGTCCCTGTCCCCTATAAGAAAGGGGTAAAATGACCTTTCAATGGAGCGCGCGCGTCCCTGCTGTGCCTTAAGTCAGAGGCCGCCCCAGGGAGGCCCGGGGTCCCTTTAATCCCAGAAATACAACGGCCTAACATTGCTGCCACCCTAGGTTGTGCAGCTGATGCTTTAGAAGAGTTAGGTCAACACAAAACCTCAGGAATCACGTGCTAATACAATTTTAAGGACAAGGTTGGGCTGTAGCCCAAAGAGTCTGAGATGAGGTGAAGAGAAAGGGGGGAGCTTAAGGGAGGAGGGAAGAAAGATCCAAGAGGGAGAAAAAAAAAAAAGGAAGTAAAGGGGCAAGGGAGCCAAACCGCATTTGAGACTCATGAGGTAGATCATTGTGGAGCTCCGGGTATCCAGGGGATTCCCATATGATGGGCCCAAGGTTCCCAGGTGATTTCAAACTTTGTTACTGTATCGGAAATGTGGCTGGCCAATTTTTCTTGGGACATAATCCATGAGATCTTCCGTTTGGCTAGAGGCAAAGGAGACTTTGGGTTGTTTCCATGCTTTGGCTATGTTAAGCTTTGCTCCAAAGAAGATGAAGTGGATCAGTCTACGGCTAGATTTGGGTATCTTGGGCAGATCTGAGTTTAGGAGAGCCATGGCTGGGGAGCTAGGAAGCTGGTGACCTGTGACCCTGAAGATCAGAGTGAATATTTTGTTCCAGAATTTTCTTATTCTAGGGCATTCCCACCAAATATGTGCCATGGTACCCTGTAACTGGCATTCCCTAAAGCATTGGGAGTTGGCTAGGGGAAAGATAGCTGCGAGTCTAGTGGGAACCATGTACCATCTAGTCAGGACCTTGAGGCTGACTTCAATAAGGGAGGTGTTGATAAGGCCTTTAAAAGCTCTTACATTAGCTGTATACCATTTTTCAAGGGCCACTGGAGTTGTAGATCGTTCTCCCAAGCTAGCATATGGGGTAATTTGTTAGATCTGTGGGCCAAGGCGACGTATATGACGGAGATACCACCCTTCTGATCCACTGCCTCACTACTCCATTGCTCATATGGTGTAATTAGAGGTGGGATTGGTTTGCTTTTCCAGATGGTCTGGAGAAAGTGTTGGATTTGGTGTAGGCGGAAACGTTTAGAGTTTGGTAGATCAAGTTTGCTAACGCAGTAGCTCAAGGAGCCTGTGGAGGAGAGGAAGTGCCCAATCCAGTATAGCCCCTTATCAAGCCACCATTGGAATGCTTTGATGTCTAGCCCCGGGGGGGGGGGGAAGCGCAGGTTATAGAAGATATGCGAAAGGGGGCGAGTTTCCGACACCAGTGATGAGGATATTCGCAGACTATCCCAGAAAGACAATGATTGCGAGAGGATGGGGGAGAGGATAGCGGGGCGATCTTTGGGGGGGATCCATAACAGATAGTCTGGTGTATATGACGGTGCAGCTAGTCTTTCTATGTTTACCCAGTCCGGTTTTGTGTATTTGGAATATACTGTAGAAAGCTGAGCTAGCCTGGCGGCTTGGTAATACCATTGGAATCATGGGAGGCCTAGACCTCCTCTCAGTTTGGGTTGAAATTGTGTTTTCCGAGAGATTCTGAAATTCGACCTATCCTAGACAAATTTTTTTACTTTGTTTTGGAATGCATCTAAATGGGCCTTCTTGATTATGATGGGGAGAGCACGAAACAAATAAAGAAGTCTGGGGAGAAGAGTCATTTTGATGGCATAAATCCTTCCCAGCCAAGAGAGTTCCTTCCTATCCCAATTCTTCAAGTCTGCTTCGAGTTTTTTGTACATGGGAGGAAAGTTGGAAGAGTAAAGGAGTTCCATCCTGGCTGTGAGGGATACCCCCAAGTATCTGATAGAGAATTCGCCCCATACAAAGTCGAAGGAATTTTTAAGTTTCGTAACTGTGTCCTGTGGGAGGGAAATGTTAAGGGCTTGTGATTTGGAAAGATTAACTTTGAGGCCAGAGGAGACGGCGTAGTCATGGAACGCTTTGAGTAGATTAGGGAGGGTCGTTAGGGGGGATTCTAATGAAAAGAAGAATGTCATCAGCAAAAAGTCTGCACTTGTAAGTCTGTGGACCGCAATTAACCCCCTGGATATTAGGGTTATTGCGTATTGCGATTGCAAGGGTTTCTATCGTGATGGTGAATATCAGGGGAGAGAGAGGGCATCCTTGTCTCATGCCCCTGGCTATTGCTATGGGTTTGGAGTAGTATCTTTGTATGCACAAGATGGCCTTCGGGGTAGAATATAGGGCATGAAGTACCCCCAAGAAGCGTTGGCCAAATCCCCAGTGCTCCAAGAGGGAAAAGATATATGACCAGGAGACCGAATCGAAGGCCTTTTGTAGGTCAAGTGAAAGTATCATTCCTTTTTGTTTCGGGCCTCCGTCCCAATTAGTCTGTAAAATGGAAATGATGTCGACAGCTCTTCTGATTTGGTCTGGGCCTTGCCTTCCTGGAATGAACCCGACTTGGTCCTTATGTATATAAAGGGAAATGAAGGAGGATAGGCGGTTGGCTAAGATCTTCGTTAGAATTATTAAGTCATTGTTTATAAGAGATATGGGCCTGTAGTTGCTGACTTCTTCTGGGTTTTTGTCTGGTTTGGGGATGACTGATATAAAGGCAGTATTAAGCTAGGGGTCTAATGGGGAGCCTTGCGTTTTGGAATTAAAAAATTTTGTGAGGAAAGAAGCTAATATGTTGTAGTAGGGGATAGACAGGCCATCCGGGCCTGGTGCGGTTCCTCTATTAAGGCCTTTTATGACTTCTAGCACCTCATCTTCCATGAAGGGTTCCTCAAGTAAGTTTTTGTGATCCTGGGAGAGAGAGGGAAGGGGTAGGTCTCTTAATAAGTTGGGATTCCCCTGGTCCTTATCCCCCGAAGAGGGGCTGTATAAGTGGGAGTAAAATTCATGAAATGCGGATAATATTTTGTTAGGGTTAGCCGTGGGTTGCTGTCCTGGAATTCTTATTCTAGGGAGCGTATATGATCTATGCTTAGGGGAGAGTCTGGAGGCCAACATGGTTCCAATCTTGTCCTTTTGAGAGTAAAATCTTGCCCCACGCCAACGGAGGTGCTTTTCAGCCTTTGCTGTGAGAGCCAGATTTAGTTCTAGTCTGGCAGCATCTAGCTGCGCCGTTGGAGTGTTGGTAGGGTCTTTTTTGTGTGAGGATTTGAGGAGGAAGTAGGCTTTTTCCAGGTTCCTAATATCGATCTGTCACTCTTTTTTGATCTGGGTTGCTATCTGAATGATTTTGCCCCTGATGGTTACCTTATGGGCTGCCCACAGCAATCCTGGTGATGTTCCTTCAACGTTGTTCAGTTGGAAATATTCCCTTAAGGATTCAGCTATTTCTTTGGTTCTAACAGGGTCATTGAGAATAGATTCATTGAGTCTCCAATGTGTTCTGGGTTGTTTCGGAAATGTTCTGTGTATGGTGAGTGTTACTATAGAATGGTCGGAACAGACCGTGTCTATGATTGAGGCTTTGTGGCAAGCCGGAATCAGATTTGGGGAGACCAGGATATGATCAATCCTGGCGTAGGACTGGTGTGGGCTAGAGTAGTGGGTGAAAGGGATTTAAAGATTAGAGGGATTAAGTTCCCTCCAGCTGTCCACCAGGTTTTGTGTGTTAATCTATTTGGCTACTTTGAGACTGGCTTTTGTGGGTCGAGTTAGTTATTCTGTTGGGGGTTTTGATTTGTCTAGCCCTTGATCGAAAGCGGTGTTGGAGTCCCCCCCCGAAGATGACCATGCCCTCTAGCAGAGGGTTCAAGATCGTAAAGAGGGATGAGAAAAAGGCTGGTTGCCCTTTGTTTGGTGTGTATTATGAAACAAAAGAATATAATTGTTCCTCGATCGTGCCCTTGATTAGTATGAATCTACCTTCCTGGTCTTTAAATTCATACAGCTGCGTGAAGTTGCAGTGTTTTGAAAAGAGGATTGTGACCCCCTTCGTCTTATTCTCAGCATTGGCTAGAAAAAATGTTGGGAAGTATGAGCGAAGAAATTTGGGGCCATACTGGGCTGGGAAGTGCGTCTCCTGGATCATGACTATGTCCAGTTTGTGAGAGCGGTAGCTTTCAAATGTCTTCCTCCATTTTACATGGGAGTTCAGACCCTGAGCATTTTGCATGGCAATCCTGAGAAAGGATGTCATGGTGCAAGAATTAGCCATGAACTTCAGGGGGGGCTATTTAAATCTCCGTCACCTACTTCTTGTATTCTTCTCCAACGTAGTGAGGTCCCAATCGTTTGGTGTGTGACTACCTTGTGCAAGAGGGTGATAAGAGTCACAGGCTGCTGGTTGGCTGTGGGGATAAGAGACATAAAATAAAGAAGGTAAGTAAGGCTTGAAAAGGACATAGGAGGGAAAGTGAGAGAAGAGAGCATAAGAGAAACCAAACAAAAATCTCCTGAGGAGACAAATCGGACTGGATGGATCAACTTCTACCCCGAGTCCTAATCCATAACGTCGCCCCTTAAGAGGAGCGGACAACCTATCCCGAGGAAGGGTATTCCCACTATCAGGGGGTAGGTGGAGGGGCAGGGGCCCTGCGTCAAATTGAAAAAGAAAATCTGTCACAGTACTACTGCACTGCAGTACTACTGCACCCTTGTAATATGGGAGTGTTTCGTCCTTTATGCACCAGGGCGGTCACCTTCCCTTACAATAGTGGAGCTGTTCTTCGATGAGGTACTCTTTGGAAATGAGTCTGTTCAAATAATGCTCTCACCGATGAGAGGGTCCTGAGAATTTTACAAGGTTCAGGTACAGTTTTAGTGGGGCCTTGGGTTTCAGTAGTGGGAGACCAGTTGTATGGAGTGGAGAGTGGTAAGGATATTGAAGACATGATGACCGCTTACGAATGCAGTCCTAGTAAGGTGTCTCCTTGTTGGTGGCTCCAGATCCAGGGGCTGATGTAAAATCCTAGCTGGTAGCACAATTAGTTTTGTTGAGGCCTTTAGGGCAGCCACAATAGTGGCTCAATAACAGAGAAGTGTCGGGAAAAACCGACCTCTTGGGGAAGAAAACAATAAACTGTAGAACAAAGAACTTGGAAGTCCTTAAGATGAAGGAGCTATGTGCTCCTGTCAACAGAGGTGTCCCAATTCTATATATCCCATAGCAATCTTAAATCAAGTGTGGGATGGTCCTGTAGGATAATCAGTTGGATCCCCCAGTAACTGCTGGAGAAGAGAAATTTGCGGGGTGGAGCCCCGTAAAGGCATGAAGGGAAGGTCAAGAGGCAAAGAAGGAAAAGAGAACAGAAAAGATAAGAGAGTAGAAGGGGGAAAGGAAGAGATAGGGGGATTCTTTTGTTTTTTAGCCTTGGATTTGTTCCAGGGGGGGGGGGTCACTGGACTGGTAGGAGGAGGGTGTTTTGAGGGGCCTGTAGCCGGGCTACAGACCTCCATTGGAGCTTCGAGAGAGATAAGCTTGAGGGCCAACAGGATCTTCTCCCCATCTTGAAAGTTGGAGAAGGAGTAGGTTTTGTTCTTCAGGGTGAATTTGACTGCAAAAGGGAAAGTCCACCAGTATTTTTTCTCCTTCTGGGAAAGAACCGTAAGGGGGGGTTTGAGGGTTCTCCTTCGCTGGATTGTGGAGGGTCATAAATCAGCAAAGATCTGAATTTGGTGGCCCAGGAAGGTTAATTGGGGTTTTGAGCTTGATTATCTCATTACTTCCTCCTTTATATTGTAAAAGTGGGGTTTCACAATGATGTCCCTGGGGTGGCCATCTTTCCTGGGAGGTCCTAGGGCCCTATCCAGTTCCAAACGGTGCTGCGGAACGTTGGGAATGAGGCTCTTGATAAGCTCCTCGGTCACCATAGGAATGTCTGTGATGGATTCTGGGAGGCCTCTGATCCTAAAGTTATATTTTCTGGACCTGTTTGAGGTTGTCAATTCTGAAGAGGACCGTCTCGAGCTGGTCCTGGAGAGTTTGAATGAGATAAGAGTTTTGGTTTGCTTTGGAAACTGTCGCATCCAGTTTTTGTTCGATTGTCTCCATCCTGGCTCCCAGGTTCTGAAAGTCAGCTTTGATATCCCCCATAATTTTGGCTGCAGTATTTGCCAAACCCCTCTCCAACAGGTCTGATAGCTTATTAAATAGGTCCGCATTTTGTCTGGCTGTTTCTTGGGCTACAGTACCTGGGGAATGAGCAATGTGATGGTTGAGGGAATCTGCCGGGGAGCAGGGGAATTCCTCTAGAGTGCAGTCCAGTAAAGATTTTGTGCAAGAAGGAGATGGTAATGCGGATTGTTGTCTTCCCCCTTGTGACACAAGGGTGTATGAAAGTGTTGCCGGTGCAAGAATTTGTTTAGGATCTGGATGGCCCTTCTGAATTGCTGCATGTGTCTGAGATGTAGTTGTCATCATATTGGGACTCCCAGCAGCAGCTGCACCTGTTAGTTGTGGGCCAAGGCTCCTTCTGGCTGATGTCCCTGGCATCTAGGTGCGGGATGCAGTGCTTCCTAGTGCCTCTGTTTAAAGAGCTGGGGCTTTCTGTGGCTGAATAGGGGGTGTTTTAGTATAGGCCATCTGCCTGTTAGGCCGCGGCGGCCATCTTGGTGCACCCCTCACAAACAGGTATTTTGCTAGCTAGGATCTTAAGGTCTTCCCCCCTCCGTTCTGAGCCCTGTGTGTGGTCAGCAGCTCAGTAAGGTGTAGGATCAACCATACATGGGCTTCCTGGTAAGTGTTGAGGTCAGTGCTGACCGGTTACCAGGCCGCCGTGGCCATCTTGGTACACCCCGCGGTCTCCATTTGTGCTGGGATCGGGCTGTCGTAGCGGTCGCCCGCCAACTAAGGCACCGTGGGGGGTGCGCGGCTGTGTTAGGAGCTAGGTGGCCCGGTCTTGGGCATCCAGTGTTGCTGTGAGTCTTGCTACGCTCTATGGTGGCAGGGGGTGAGACGGAGCTCCAGGCTCAGGCTGCCATCCTGGAGCTGCCGCGCATGCGCACTTACAAAAACATTTTTTATCAATCAACTGTGTTTAATCTTTTTCAGGGGTCAGCAAGGTGTCCGTATACAGACACTGGTGTCTGACAGCGGTCTTTGCAGTGTCCGCGGCCATGCGTTTTGCGTTCAGCCATGGGGAGCTGGTTAGAGGAGCAGGACAGATGAATATGCTGTCCTCCCCCTCCCTCCTCTGCCAGCCCAGCTCACCCCTCCCCCAGGAAATCAGAGCTATGATCCTGGAAAACTCACAACGGAGCCATTACACATGGTCTAGTGACTCTCCGCCCCCTGTACCTCCCCCAGCAGTTTTCCAGCCTCTCTCCTGCAGGCTGCTGCTTGAGTGAGCGGGATGGGGGTGTGCCTGACCCCTGAGATCACGCCCGTCTGGAGGGAGGTGTGAGCAGCTGAGCAGAGAGAGCCAAGTAAATGTTCCTGGAGGTGAGCTCAGCTAGCAGTATAGTGTGGATTTACAGGCACCTCTATACTAAGTCTGCTGAGTTACTGCAGCTTAGCATAGAGGTGCTAGCTGACAAATGGGGTTGCACCTCCTTTTCATGTAGCACAATGAGAATTTGTCCCGTGTGCCATGTATGCAATCTCTTCCTGTCCCATGTATGCAATCTCTGACTATCCCATGCATACAATCTCTGCCTGTCCCATATGCCATGTATGCAATCGCTGACTATCCCATGTGCCATGTATACAATCTCTACCTGTCCCGTGTGCCATGTATGCAATTTCTGACTGTCCCATGTGCCATGTACGCAGTGGCAGCTGGTGAAAATTTTGGATGGTGGGGCGCCAGACCCCACCCCTCTTTTTGGCCCCTCCCACTTTGTGTAAGCCCCACCCCTTATAGATTCGACTCATTGTGTTAGGACTCCTGACAGTGGAGGCTGGTGCTCAAAATTTTTGGGCGCGCAATCAAATAGAAAAATTAAACTGTTAGTAATGTAGCACTGTAAATAGCCTTCTATCAGGTGATTATCATTACTGGTGGATAAAATATTGAAAATGGTAATGTTTAGGTCAACTGTTAAAGAATGCAATAAATGTACCATGAATCAAACAATTGTTTTTTTTAAAAACAAACTTTATTGTTCAACCAAAAAACAAAAAAAAATAAAAACAAGAACAAAAACTCAGATTCAGAGTAAAGGGTGAATAAATCCAAATGGTGACATTGACACCTGTAATACTATTTATAAAGAAACCTTTCCTTCTGGCTTGCAAATTTTTCAATAACCTTCTGGTTGAAGTCAGTTATTTCGCTGACCAGTCTCTTTTCCATGGACAGCATGGCCAATGAATTTAGCCTGTCCTGGGTCATGCTATTTCTTAGAAAAGTCTAAATCCTCTTCAATGTTTAGAAACACCTCTCAGCTTCTGCTGTGGTCATGGGGCTGGTGATGAGGATCTTCAGTAAGCTGACAGTCTCTCCAAAGGACGTTTCCAAGATTGTTCTCCATAAACACCTGGAATAGGTGCACAGCACCACGACAATTCCTGAATTCATCTTTGCTGTAGATGAGCCTAAGCTCTGTCTTCAACTTTGCCTTATTGAGCAATGGATAGGCCTGCAAAGTCTTAATAAGTGCATCCTCAGGAAATGCCCCGGCGTATTGTTTCAAACTGTCCGCTTGAAACAAGGTGGCACTAACAAGGTGGTTTGTGAATGAAAAACGTTCCTGGGTGTGCAATAGTATGGTATCGCAGACCTATGGAGTGAAGGATATAAACAAAAAGTCATCATGACAAAAAGTCAATTTCATCTCTGTTGGCTCACTGAGCATCAAAAATGCATGAAAATTGACATATTTACTCTGTAATGTCTTGTCCATGTGTATGGAGTAAATATGCCAATTTTCATGCATTTATGATGCTCAGGGAGCTAACAGAGATGAAGGCCGTAATACTAAATGTTATCCACTAGAGTGAACAACAAATCCTTTTACATGACATAATTATTAGAGGAATATTGCAAGAAAATTCTCTTCTTTACAATCTTCATATCAATAACAGGGAGCTATCAACAAGACATATATAGCAAAAATTTAAATCTTACTTTGAATGCAATGCGTTTCTGGCCATCTGGATTGAGCAAATGCCGCCTTGTAGGTTGAACTTGAGAACCACCTTCGCTGCTTTGGTTAACCAGGGATTGGATAGAATTTCTGCAAAATGTATGACTAATATATATATATATATATATATATATATATATATATATATATATCTCAACAACAACAACACATGGAAAAAGAGGAATACAGCTGCTACCTGATCTTCTGTATTTCCTGCTGGAACTTCTGGATGCTTCCCTTAATTTGTACAGAATGTATGTCCTTCTGGAGTTTGGCATAGAGAAAGTCCACATGAGGCATTATGTTGTGGAAAAGTGTCAGCAAAAACTTAAAATCTGGATTTTTCAGCTGCAAGGAAAAGGCTTCTGCCTCTCTGATGGTAAGAGGGTCAAATTCACCTGATTCTCGTATATTTTCAAAACAATTGATGAGGTCTTCTCTGTGCTCAAACACTGTATTGGCGGCATGGATTTTGATGTTCCATCTTACACTACCTGATGTTGGTAGTCTATGGGCAACAATTTTATCAAAAACCTGTGTGCGCTTAGATGACCTTGTAAAAAAGCTGGCATATCCTCCAAGGTCAGAAAAAAAACCTCTCACTTTGGGTATTAGAGAAGATGCCTGTTGCATTATTAAATTTAGCTGATGTGCATAGCAGTGGATGTAATGGGCATTTGGGTACACATCTTGTATCTTCTTTTGAACACTTGAAGTGGCACCCCTCATCACGCTGGCTCCATCATAGGCTTGGGATATGAGTTTACGCCTCTGATCTCTTGGAAGGATGACAGCAAGGCGTTCTTGTACTGCTGTAGCAATGGAATCCGCTGTAACTCAAAAACCTCTCCTGTACATTGTTTTTGGCATCAACGTAGCGCAGTACAAGCACAAGTTGGGAATGAGTGGTAACATCTGTGGTCTCATCGGCCTGGATTGATAGAAAAATCGCTGCTCTGTGCTTCTTGGATAATGTGCTCCTTCAGAACAGATAACATGCAGTCCAACAGCTCCTTCTGCACAGTTTTTGAAGTTCCCTTAAAAACAGTAGCATTCTCGAGGTGCTCTTTCAAAACTCCATCAAGAGAAGACACAAAAACGACCAGGCCACAGAATATCCCTGGATTATCTGATGTCTCGCTGTCGTCATGGCCACGCAAAGCCAGATCAAATGCGCCACACAATTTCACACAGTCTATTATTCTAGACAGGATGTGTTGATTTTTTGTGACCTCTTCATTGTGCTTTACAATTCCATGCCTGTAGCCTTCATCTAGCTGAGTAACAATGCTAAGCTTCCCAAAAAAACTCAAGCATCATAGTATTGTCAAGATGGCTTCGGGTACTTTCATGCCTCTTGCACTTATCAGTGAGATGATGTAATTCGCAAACCCCTGTTGTCCACTTGTCTGTGCCAGGATTTTGAAATAGCAAACAGGGAAAGCAATAATAGGCATTAGTCACATCACATTTAGCTAGCCAACTCCGTGTCTGATAAGTTGTGGCAGAAAAGCTCTGAGTGTAAACTCGACCACGATCACGTGACTGTTGCTCAATCTGCATTTTGGGTCTATCTGGTCCAAGCTCCTTTATCCTCTTTTTCTCCTGATCAGTGCGTCTTGTGAAGGGTGATTGTTTGAATGATGCAACTGAATTTTCCCTCATGATGCAGAGAAATTGTGTTATTTCTGTGCAACAATAAATTCAGTACCTATGAGTGAAATGACAATCTGGGTTATAAAAATGTTAAAAGAGAGATAGGTAAGGGGCAGGTAAATGCAAGTGTCTTTTTCCTCAATAAGTGCCCATGAGCCTGTAAAGTATAGATTTAATGCAGTGGGAGCCATGCTGTCTAACAGTAGATATAGGGAGGGGTGTAATATAACTAAGGCGCATAGCACTAGCTCTAAAAATTCTTCTGAGTATCAAACTGTCCTGATCTTGATAAATAGTATTGATCATAAAGTACATGTGCTAATAAATGAATAATTACTACTACTAACCAATTGAATGAAATATAGCAAATCATGAATATAACATTATCAAAATCTGCCACTAGATGTTGCTAGTGGTCACATTAATGTGCTGCTGCTGAGTAAAGTCTAGGGAGGGAATTCATTTGTGCAAAACAGCAAGATATTTCATAGCAAAAAACTGTACAAGAAATCTAATGAATTCAGAACATTACCATATATTAGGGTCACCATGGGTGTCCTCCATACATCACAGCAAATTAAATCAGGGTTCCCATTCCCAATGAGAGCCCCCCATACACCACAGGAAATTAAA
>BLSH010311370.1:176942-197637 GCA_018402905.1 Glandirana rugosa
CAAGTTTCACTTTTTCTTAGATAATACATACGTAATCTACGACTCAGGAGTAAAGTTTTCTGAGACATTGTCGTCAGACTTATATCATCCTTTTATAAAACCTTTACGATCTTTATATCAATTCACTGTACCTGTACCTTTTCGATTAAGTACTTTAGCCTTCTGATATTACTTAAGATTCTGGGGAAAGTGTGACTCCACGAAATGTCCGCGACAAATCGATTTTTATCGTGGACATTTCACGGAGTTTTCAGTGAGGGGTAGGTGGGGTTACACTTTCGGCCACCCGAAAGTGTGACCCCGTCACGCGAACGTAGGGGTTAAAAGTGCCCGCTCTCCGCGCTTCCGAGGATGTGTGCAGCCGCTTCAGAAGCGCTACGCCATTGTTTTCAATGGGCAGGGGCGGTGGAGGAGCGGTATATTACCACTCACCGCACCGCTCCAAAGATTCTGCTTGTAGGACATTTTGTAACATCCTGCAAGCGCACTGCCCCAGTGTGAAAGCCCACCGGCTTTCACATTGGGGTGGATGGGGAGTGACTTTTGAGGCACTTTACAGGTGCTATTTTTAGCTAAACAGCGCCTGTAAAGCACCTCAGTGTGAAAGGGGTCTTAGAATTCATTATAGTCTTCCGATTTCATGAATTAGCTTTTCCATGTCCATGTCACTTAACTATATTTCTAGCATTTCCAAAATATTTTCCTACTATATTCAGACTGCTGTTACAGAGTCTTTTGAAATGAGGACTCAGCATCTAATGCATACATAATAGATTCTTTTTCACTTTGAACAAACATGACATATAACTAATGAATGCATACTAGAAAGAAATCCTAGAAAAATGCAACTAACTGCACAAAATATATAGCTAAGGTAAATAAGCCAGCATGCTTTGGTATATATGAGCTGTCTAGGTTGTCTACCACTGCATATAAAAGTTAGTGAAATTTCTTCAGGCGCTTGTGAAGATCCTATATATTCACCATTAGCCATATTGATGTACTAGACCTACTATGGACTGAGAATGCCTTAATTTTGTTTATAATATGAGGTTGTAGTTTTTGTCCAGCATGGACTTAGGGTGTTTGAGTATTTACAAACCTTTAAAGAAGGACTACAGACAAAAATAAAAAAAACTCTTGCAAAGACAAAATAGAAAAGCAGCTTTTGCTGCAATATTTGCCTTCAATCAAAAGCTGTCCCCCAAAGTACTTGTTTCCCACTGCAAGATGGTGCAAGGATGGTGGATAGTGGAAGTGAAACCATAGCTGAAAAAGAAGTGTAGGGCCCAGATGTACAGCACAATAGGCTATGTGTATCACTATCAGCATGCACAGCTTTTTTAAAAATTGGTACATTAAAAG
Organism: Glandirana rugosa; assembly: GCA_018402905.1. NCBI lineage: Eukaryota > Metazoa > Chordata > Amphibia > Anura > Ranidae > Glandirana > Glandirana rugosa. The sequence goes on from BLSH010311370.1 coordinate 178,308, forward strand.
TCCTCAGATGCATGCTTCTTTAAATATTACTTTTCAAATGCCAATGTCACCTGAAAATTAAATACATTAATTGGGGGAGAGGTTCAATCCAGTATGACCCACCTGTGCAGTCTGCAGACCTGCTGTCTGTGTGGCAGCTGGCTGACTCCGATTCAGACCCATCTGGTTTGGTATGGCTGCTGCTAGTATAGTGGTGGCTGGCTGTGCTTGGCTGGCAGTGGCAGTGGACTCATGGAGACGAGTGCTGTGGGCGGCAGTTGACTCACTGTCCTGTCCTCCTCTGAGTCCTCTCTCTTCTCTTCTCGTGGACGGTGGAGTCCCGGCGGAGTGCTGTGCCTGCATGACTTATCATGAAGTGAGCACGTCCGCCATAGTCCCGGCCACAGCATGCCAATGGCAGAGAGTAATTGGCTCTGATGGCTCAGGGGGAAGCCAATCAGACTATGTGTGACTTTAATTACTGACCAATCGGCTCACTACTTGCTGCCAGCTGACAGCAAGGAGCCGACAGAAAAAAAAAGAAAAGTAAATATACCAGCACCTCCTGCAGGGGGGCTTGGCTGACTTTTGTTTTTTGTGACAGCAGCGGGGAGGCGGCGCCCAAGCGCCCCTTATACACCAGCCGCCACTGCATGTACGCAATCTCTGACTGTCCAATATGCCATGTACGCAATCTCTGACTGTGCCATGTATGCAATCTCTGACATTCCATGTGCCATGTACGCAAGCTCTGCCTGTCCCATGTGCCATGTATGCAATCTCTGCCTGTCCCATGAGCCATGTACGCAATCTCTGCCTGTCCCATGAGCCGTGTATGCAATCTCTGACTGTCCCATGTGCAATGTACGCAATCTCTGCCTGTCCCATGGGCAATGTACACAATCTCTGCCTGTCCCATGTGCCATGTATGCAATCTCTGCCTGTCCCATGTGCCATGTATGCAATCTCTGCCTGTCCCATTAGCCATGTACGCAATCTCTTACTGTCCCATGTGCCATGTATGCAATCTCTGCCTGTCCCATGTGCAATGTACGCAATCTCTGCCTGTCCCATTAGCCATGTACGCAATCTCTTACTGTCCCATGTGCCATGTATGCAATCTCTGCCTGTCCCATGTGCCATGTATGCAATCTCTGCCTGTCCCATGTGCAATGTACGCAATCTCTGCCTGTCCCATGTACGCAATCTCTGCCTGTCCCGTCTGTCATGTACGCAATCTCTGCCTGTCCCATATGCCATGTACGCAATCTCTGCCTGTCCCATGTGCCATGTACGCAATCTCTGCCTGTCCCATGTACGCAATCTCTGCCTGTCCCATGTACGCAATCTCTGCCTGTCCCATGTACGCAATCTCTGCCTGTCCCGTGTGCCATGTACACAATCTCTGCCTGTCCCATATGCCATGTACGCAATCTCTGCCTGTCTCATGTGCCATGTACGCAATCTCTGCCTGTCCAATGTGCCATGTACGCAATCTCTGCCTGTCCCATGTGACATGTACGCAATCTCTGACTGTCCCATGTGCCATGTACGCAATCTTTGACATTCCATGTGCCATGTACGCAATCTCTGACATCCCATGAGCCATGTACGCAATCTCTGACTATCCCATGTGCTATGTATGCAATCTCTGACTATCCCATGTGCCATGTATGCAAACTCTGACTGTCCCATATGCCATGTATGCAATCTCTGACTGTCCCATGTGCCATGTATGCAATCTCTGACTGTCCCATGTGCCATGAATGCAATCTCTGACTGTCCCATGTGCCATGTACGCAATCTCTGACTGTCCCATGTGCCATGTACTCAATCTCTGCTTGTCCCATGTGCCATGTATGCAATCTCATACCACAAGCAGTCTTTATATAAATGTTATTTTAGACTTATTTGCACTTGTAGAACTAGGCCAGAGAGTAGACAGTGTTTTTTGATGATTTTAATTTGATATGTACCTTGCTGTCCTTCACTAAGGTCTGTACTTTGGAAAATGTCCGCCACAGCCTTGGACCGTGCCTATCCCTGGTGACAATGCTGGAGCATAATTTGAGTGCCTGAAAGAGGACTTACAAGTCAGTGTCACCAGGTATTCTAATTAAAGCTGCAGATTTAACCGGTTCCACACAGCGCGCAGTATATTTACTGCGGCGGTGTGGACACTTAGCGCGAAGGAGTGTGCTTGCGGCTGCGGCTCAGGCAGACCCGATGTCCGCTGGCGGGCTGCGATGACCTGCTAGAGCCAAAGAGCGGGGAACCGCCGATGTAAACACGGCGGTTCCCCGCTCTATCAATGGGGACATAAGAGATCTACTGATCCCTGTCACTTGGATCAGTTAGATCTCTTATGCCCATGGTAGCCCAGCCCCCCACAGTTAGAACACACCCAGGGAACACAGTTAACCCCTACATCGCCCCCTGCAGGTTAGCCCCTTCACTGCCAATGACATTTACACAGTAATCAGTGGACATTTAAATTTCTGATCGCTGTATAAATGTCATTAGTCCCAAAAAAGTGTCAAAAATGTCTGACATGTCCGCCCCAATATCACAGTACCGCTAAAAATCGCAGATCGTGCCATTACTAGTAAATAATAAAAAACAATAAAAACCCCAGAAATTAATTATCATCATCCGTAAACGCAGCAACTTTTGCGCAAACCAATCAATAAACGCCGACTGCGATTTTTTTTTTTACCAAAAATATGAGGAAGAATATAAATCAGCCAAACCAATGAAGAAAATGTTTTTTTATATTTTTTTTTTTGGATTTGAATTTTAGCAAAAAGTATGAAATAACGTTTTGTTTTTTTTGCAAAATTGTCGCTCTTTCTTTGTTTATAGCGGCGATCAGAAATGACACAGCGGTGATCAAATACCACCAAAAGAAAGCTCTATTTGTGGGAAAAAAAGGACGCAAATTTCGTTTGGGTACAACGTTGCACGACCGCGCAATTGTCAGTTAAAGCGACGCAGTGCCGAATCGCAAAAAGTGCTCTGGTCAGGAAGGGGGTAAAACTTTCTGGGGCTGAAGTGGTTAAAATGATTTAAAGTGGTTGTCAACCTGTGAAAACCATTTAAACCTAGAGGTAAGCCTATGAGAAGGCTTACCTGTAGGTGCCCTGCATATCTCCCAAACATGCACGGTTTTGGAGATATGAAGTGTACTAGCTGTGCCGATGTCATTTCGGCACATGCGCAGTGAAGAAACAGCCTCCGTGCCGTTTCTTCACCGTGATCGTGCCGTGACTGGAGGCTCCCGCGCATGCCGTCACGCGACTCTGGCCAGTCACAGAGCCGGAGATAGTGGCCCCGGAAGGAAGAGGGGCTGAAGTTGGACGCGATGCATAGTAGCCCATTATGCATCTACTTTGCAGGGGAATGTAGAGGAAAGTAAACCCCATCTGGGTTTACTTCCTCTTTAATTTACATTAAAGCTGAAGTGTGGGAAAGAAAAATGTATTGGGGCATTAGCTAAATTTCAGTAAGGTACATCAATTATTGTGTTCCCCACTGGTGGCTTCTTCTTTCATGAAAAATATTACATCCAACTCCTGACATTGATATCACCGCTGAAGTTCTGGTGGTGAAATAGACATTCAGAGCTGGAACACAGGGATCACAGTGAGACTTTTGCTGAGCAGCTCATCCATTCAGAAAACACCTTGTATTCTTATTGATGATGTCATGGTGTTCTATAATTGGAGAAGGGACATTTGAATGTTGTATCCCCCTTGTCCAGTCACAGAATGCCTTATAGCCTTTGAAAATGGCTTTACATATGCTTTAATATTTCACATTTAATTTACCAATACCAGTTTTTAAAACAAAAAGTGTATGCATATAATTACTGCTGCATTACAAAAGACAAGTGAAGTGCGTGGCCCTTTAACACACTATCTTGGGCGCCTAATATTATTTATTATTATTATTATACAGGATTTATGTAGGAACAATAATTTGCACCATGCTTTAGAACATAAGGGCAGATAGTACAGTAACAATACAATTCAATACAGAAGGAATCAGAGGGTCCTGCTCAGTAGAGCTTACCATCTAAAAGGGAGGGTAAAGTGATACAAAAAGTAGTAACTGTGGGGGGTGAGCTGATGGAGAAAATAAAAGTACAGTTGTTCGTTGGAGGCAAGATAGGCTTCTCTGAAGAGAAATGTTTTCTGAGATCGCCACCTAAAAGTGGAAAGAGTAGGAGATAGTCGGACAGATCGGGGTAGGGAATTCCATAGGATAGAAGAGGTTCTAGAGAAGTCCTGGAGGTGAGCATGGGAGGATGTGACAAGAGAACTAGAGAGCAGGAGGTCTTGGGAGGAGCACAGAGAACGGTTTGGTTGGTATACGTAGTAAAAGTGAAACTGCAAACAAGGTGGGGTCTATCAGTAGTGTAGATAACTACGATGAAAACTTAAGTTGTTATCTTTGCTGTTTAGAAAAACCAAAAAAGAAGATGCTTTGTTGGATTTCAGCATGTCTGTTAGCTTCCCTACTGCTTCCAAATGGTAAGTTTGACCTATGAAAGAGGAATTAGTATAGGTAAATGAAAGGTATTTTCCTTCTCATGCATGCTTAAAGACCAGACTCATGTTTGCATTGTCATTTTTAAACAGTTTATCAGCAAACAATGCTTATTTTGTAAAACATCCACCTAAATTTGAGGTTTTTTTATGACACATATGGCTTTCTACAAGTCGTGATATATCTATAATTACTAAGTGACACTTGTCTAATTTTTAAATTCTTACTACGTTTAATAAAGTGCGATGTAAGCACCTCACTGGCAATTTTCTCAATCTCTGCTTTTCCACCTCAGAGGTGACAATAGCAGGGAGAGAAGTGCAAAATTGCCACTATGGGGGATTATGTTCCCTGCTTCCTCTGTCACCGATGGGCAGCCCCTGTCAAAGTTAGAAGGGGTCATATATTATAGGGGCTGCTGGGTGGTGACAGAGGAAGCAGAGTTTCCTCCGTACATCGTGGGCCATTTCCCCTCTCTATTTCTGCTATCAGTGTGTGTATAAATATATATATATAGATATATATATAGCGAGAGAGAGAAAGGGAGAGATACTGTATAGTGAGTGTGTGTGTGTCTATTCATAAATTATTGTCTTTTTATTTATATTAGGGCATTTCAGTGATACTTGTAACTGAGTGTATTAATGGCTATATAAATACAGTATCTCACAAAAGTCGGTACACCCCTCACATTTTTATAAATATTTTATTCTATCTTTTCATGTGACAACACTGAAGAAATGACACTTTGCTACAATGTAAAGTAGTGCGTGTACAGCTTGTATAACAGTGTAAATAACTCAACATACACCCATTCATGTCTAAACCTCTGGCAGCAAAAGTGAGTACCCCTCTAAGTGAAAATGTCTAAATTGAGTCCAAAGTATCAATATTTTGTGTGGCCACCATTATTTTCCAGCACTGCCTTAACCCTCTTGGGCATGGAGTTCACCAGAGCTTCACAGGTTTCCACTGGAGCCCTCTTCCTCTCCTCCATGATGACATCACAGAGCTGGTGGATGTTAGAGACCTTGCACTCCTCCACCTTCCGTTCAAGGATGCCCCACAGATGCTCAATAGGGTTTAGGTCTGGAGACATGCGTGGCCAGTCCATCACCTTTACTCTCAGCTTCTTTAGCAAGGCAGTGGTTGTTTTGGAGGTGTGTTTTGGGTCATTATCATGTTGGAATACTGCCCTGTGGCCCAGTCTCCAAAGGGGATCATGCTCTGCTTCAGTATGTCACAGTACATGTTGGCATTGATGGTTTCCTTAATGAACTGTAGCTCCCCAGTGCCGGCAGCACTCATGCAGCCCCAGACCATGACACTCCCACCACCATGCTTGACTGTAGGCAAGATACACTTGTCTTTGTACTCCTCACCTGGTTGCCACCACACACGCTTGACACCATCTGAACCAAATACGTATTCTGCGTATGGTCTAAGCACTAGCAGGCTGACCTAGGGCCAATCCTAGGGTCAGACGCCTGGGTGCAGAAATATTTCTGGTGCCCCAACATTGGCGTGGTTATCTTACTAACTCCTCCACTTTACAAATGTTTCTATGGCAATGACTCAAACGCAGAGATGCTCCCCTAAAAATAAACAAAATATAGGAAAAGAATACTCTGAGACCTGGAGGGGTATCTCTGATGGGCACAGTACAAGAGATGATCAGAGACTGCAGTCATGATACAAGAGATGGTCAGAGACTGCAGACATACTACAGGAGATGGTCAGAGACTGCAGACATACTACAGGTGATGGTGAGAGACTGCAGACATACTACAGGAGATGGTCAGAGGCTGCAGACATAATACAAGAGATGGTCAGAGGCTGCAGACAGACTACAGGAGATGGCTAAAGACTGCAGACATACTACAGGAGATGGCTAAAGACTGCAGACATACTACAGGAGATGGTCAGAGACTGCAAACATACTACAGGAGATGGTCAGAGACTGCAGACATACTACAAGAGATGGTCAGAGACTGCAGACATGATACAAGAGATGGTCAGAGACTGCAGACATGATACAAGAGAGGGTCAGAGACTGCAGACATACTACAAGAGATGGTCAGAGACTGCAGACATACTACAGGAGATGGTCAGAGACTGCAGACATACTACAAGAGATGGTCAGAGACTGCAGACATACTACAGGAGATGGTCAGAGACTGCAAACATAATACAAGAGATGGTCAGAGACTGCAGACATGATACAAGAGATAATCAGACACTGCAGACATGATTCAAGAGATAGTCAGAGACTGCAGACATAATACAAGAGATGGTCAGACACTGCAGACATGATACAAGAGATAATCAGACACTGCAGACATGATACAAGAGATGGTCCGAGACTGCAAAAATGATACAAGAGATAAATGCATCAAATGCAGCCCACAAGCGCCCATCAAATGCAGCCTCATCAATGCCCATAAAATGCAGCCTCATCAGTACCCACCAATTGCAGCCTACCAGTACCCACCAAATGCAGCTTACCAGTGCAGTGCCCACCAATTGCAGCCTACCAGTGCCCACCAATTGCAGCCCATCAGTGCCCACCAAATGCAGCCTTATCAGTGCCCATCAAATGCAGCCTACCAGTGCCCACCAAATGCAGCTTATCAGTGCCCATCAAATGAAGCCTACCGGTGCCCATCAAATGCAGCCTACCAGTGCCCACCAATTGCACACTACCAGTGCCCATCAAGGGCAGCCTGCCAGTGCCCACCAACTGCAGCCTGCTAGTACTTACCAACTGCGGCCTACCAGTGCCCACCAATTGCAGCCTACCAGTGCCCATCAAATGCACCTTATCCCTGCCCACCAAATGAAGCTTATCAGTGCCCATCAAATGCAGCTTATAAGTGTCCACCAAGTGCAGCCTGCCAGTGCCCACCAAGTGTAGCCTGCCAGTGCCCACCAAGTGCAGCCTACCAGTGCCTACCAAGTGCAGCCTACCAGTGCCTACCAAGTGCAGCCTACCAGTGCCTACCAAGTGCAGCCTACCAGTGCCCACCAAGTGCAGCCTACCAGTGTCCATCAAATACAGGTCATCAGTGCCCACCAAATGCAGCCTACCAGTGCAACGTCCATCAAATGCAGCCTACCAGTGCCCACCAATTGCAGCCTACCAGTGCCCACCAAATGCAGCTTTGCATTCCTAGACCGAGTCGTGGCCCCTATGATACACATCTCACAGATTCCATTTCACTGTATTGGATCAGTGTTCTGTCTATCTCACAGGAGCCTGTCTGGGAGGCGGGGCTTTGTTACAGCGCCGCCGGGCATTTTAGACCAAAGCTCGTGCAGTGTGTGCAGTGGCGACTCTAGGAACAATATAAGGGGGGCACATAAGAAACCACAGTCAAAACTGGGGGGGGCACTAATAATTTTTACTCCCAGCACTGGTGTCAGCGGATGCACTATTAACCCCCAGTACTGGTGTCAGCGGACACACTATTAACCCCCAGCACTGGTGTCAGCGGACACACTATTAACCCCCAGCACTGATGTCAGCACACGCACTATTAACCCCCAGCACTGGTGTCAGCGGACGCACTATTAACCCCCAGCGCTGGTGTCAGAGGATGCACTATTAACCCCCAGCACTGGTGTTAGCGGACGCACTATTAGCCCCCAGCACTGGTGTCAGCGGATGCATTAACTCCCAGTACTGGTGTAAGTGGGTGCATTATTAACCCCCAGTTCTGTGTCAGCAGATGCACTACTAACCCCCAGCACCAGTGTCAGTGGATGCACTATTAACCCCCAGCACTGGTGTCAGCGGACGCACTATTAACCCCCAGCACTGGTGTCAGCGGACGCACTATTAACCCCCAGCACTGGTGTCAGCGGATGCATTATTATCCCCCAGCACTGGTATCAGCGGACGCACTATTAACCACCAACATTACCCCCACACTTCACAAATACCCCCCACGCGCTTCACAAATGCCGCCCCACACACACACCTCACAAATCCCCCCCCTCCCACACACTTCACTAATACCCCCCACACACTTCACAAATACCCCCCCACACTTCACACATACCCCCTCTTCACAAATTTTAACCCCAGTAATCCCACTAAGGACTTTGCTAAGCCTCTGTGTTGGCTCACTTACCTCTCCTCCTGGTAGCTGGTGGCCTGATCTTCTGCCTCCTTTCCTACTGTCAGGTCCTGGCTACAACACAGGTCTAGTGGCAGGGCACCCCGAGAATGCCACAACCTCCTGCCCTGAGTGGAGGCCGGATGGGTGGTAGCAGGACCCCGGAACCCAGCACAGCTTCCGACGGAGCACAGCTCTGAGCAGTGTCTGGGTGGGCGGGGTGATGGGCAGATCCTCCCTCTGATCTGTTCTCTCTCTGCTCTCCTGTGCTGTGTCTCCTTCGCTGTGTGCGCTGGTCTACAACAGCAGGTGGGGGAGAGGACACAGGAGACGGAGAAAGAAAGCTCCCAGCCGCTACATGCTGCCGTATGTGACCCACCCGGACCCCAGTGGGGGGGTGGCACAACACCCACCCAGGATCGGCCCTGGGCTGACCCCCCACCCCTTCAACCTTTTACGATACATTTATTTCCCAAAGACAACCTCTGGATATGACGCTGAGCACATGCACTCAACTTCTATGGTCGACCATGGCTAGTCTTGTTCTGAGTGGAACCTGTCCTGTTAAACCCCTGCATGGTCTTGGTCACCATGCTGCAGCTCAGCTTCAGGGTCTTGGCAATCTTCTTATAGCCTAGGCCATATTTATGTAGAGCAACAATACTTTTTTTTCAGATCATCAGAGAGTTCTTTGCCATGAGGTGCCATGTTGAACTTCCAGTGACCAGTATGCAAGAGTGAGAGAGATAACACCAAATTTAACACACCTGCTCCCCATTCACACCTAAGACCTTGTAACACTAACGAGTCACTTGACAAATGGCTAATTAGGCCCAATTTTCCTTAGGGGTGTACTCACTTTTGTTGTCAGCGGTTTACAAAAATGTGAGGGGTGTATTCTTTTGTGAGATACTGTATATTCTGTTACAAATGTCACAGTAATGTCTTGATATAAATAAAATCATAATTACAGAGAGTCAGAGAGAGAGCTGTGCTGTGTTCTCCCCCCTATTGTCATAACAGCGATCCTCCAAAGAGCATATGTCACAGGATCGCTGTTATATTAAACAGTACACAGCCCCCTACCCATATTTCCTTCTGCTGGGAAATGAACCAGGCTGCCCCCACCCATTTTATACCGGCCCTGAGTGTGGGGAAGGTTAGAGAAGTTCCACGGCCAAGTACAATTCCATGGGGGGGGGGGGGGCGCAACCCACCCCAGAACCCCCCTAGATCCGGCCATGCTAGGAAAGGGCTGCAATGTGTAAAGGCAGGAAATATCACAAATAAACATACACCTACAGTAAATCTGTATTCACTGGAGTTCACACTATAAGTATTATATTACTAATCTTGCTAAATTCATTTTTCAAAGAGCAGCCTCAAAAGAAACTTCTCACATTAACATGCTGACATCAAATGTTATCATCCAAAACATTTATAATCTAGTATATCAAAATTAATCACAGCAATCATCCAAATTATAAGAATAAGGTTGAAATCCACATTAAGCCTTCATGGTTGTAAATTATTTTGTTGGTGCATCCATTTCACCTCTCCATTTAGTGCTAGTCGAACGGTTTGGCTCGAGCATGAATTCGGACCAAACATTAGCTGTTTGGAGGTTTGATGAACACACAAATTGTCGGGGCGTTCAGCCGTTTGTTTGGCCCCACAATTCATTGGAAGCCCTGATTGGCTCATGGCGCATAGACCCACCCCCATCTAAAAAATGACCTTTCCCACAGCAGCCATTTGCAGTGTGATATTGGAGTGGAGATAGTCAGAACAGGGCTCTGTTCAGTGCTACTAGCATATTAGTGTGCTATAGTGTGTTATTTTGAGTGTAGGTGGTCAGTGTAGTGTGAATATAGTGATAGTGCGGTGTGAGTGAAGTGCGTCCATTCATTTTTACTTTAGTGTCAGTTTAGCGTTTATATAGTCATAGTGTAGTGTGACCGTTCATTTTTACTTTAGTGTCAGTTTAGTGTTTCAGGGCAGGTTTACTGCAGTATATTGCGGTGCGTCAGTGCACGTTTACTGCAGTATATTGAAGTGCGTTAGTGTACGTTTACTGCAGTATATTGAACTGCTTTAGTGCATGTTTACTACAGTAGATTGACATGTGTTAGTGCATGTTTACTGCAGTATATTGATGTGCATTAGTGCAAGTTTACTGCAGTATATTGACTGCATTAGTGCACTGTACTGCAATACATTGAGGTGCATTAGTGCACTTTTACTGCAGTATATTGAGGTGTGTTAGTGCATGTTTACTGCAGTATATTGTAGTGCGTTAGTGCACGTTTACTGCAGTATATTGAGGTGCATTAGTGCACCTTTACTGCAGTATATTGACGTGCATTAGTGCACCTTTTTACTGCAATATATTGAAGTACCTTAGTGCACGCTTACTGCAGTATATAGAAGTGCGTCAGTGCACATTTATTGCAGTATATTGAACTGTGTTAGTGCAGTTTTACTGCAGCACATTTAAATTGCGTTAGTGCACGCTTACTGCAGTATATTGACGTGCATCAGTGCATGTTTACTGCAGTGTATTGATGTGTGTTAGTGCACGTTTACTGCAGTATATTGAACTACGTTAGTGCACGTGTACTGCAGTACATTGAGGTGCATTCGTGCACGTTTACTACAGTATATTGAACTGCATTAGCACATGTTTACTGCAGCACATTAAGGTTCTTTAGTGCACGTTTACTACAGTATACTGACATGCTTTAGTGCACATTTACTGCAGTATATTGAACTGTGTTAGTGCACTTTTACTGCAGTATATTGAAGTACCTTAGTGCACTTTTATGGCAGTATATTGAAATGCATTAGTGCACTTTTACAGCAGTATATTAAAGTGTGTTTGTGCATTTTTACTGCAGTATATTGAAGTGCCTTAGTGTCCTTTTACGGTAGCATATTGAAGTGCATTAGTGCATTTTTACAGCAATATAATGAATTGCGTTAGTGCACTTTTACTGCAGTATATTGAAGTGCCTTAGTGCAGGGGTCTCCAACCTGTGGGCCGCGGCCCACTGCTGGACCATGGCCTCTCTGCAGTAGGGCCGCGGGTGGGCTGGCGGCATGAGATGCGGGTGAGCAGAGAGGACATATCTCTCTGCATCACCGCTCTTCTGACTTCTGCCTATACAGCGCACCTGTTAAGTGTTGGAGGTGTGGAGGAGAGCAGAGAGATGATATTATCTCTCATTGCCTTCACCGCTCTTCCGCCCTCACAGCTCTCACAGTGCGGGACTTTTCAGGGTCGGAAGTGTGGCAGGGAGCAGAGAGATGACATCTCTCACTGCCCGCACCATATCACTGCCCTCCTGCCTCAGAAGTTACCACAGTGACATCCTCATCTGGTGGCACTAGCAGGTGACGTGGCAAGTGACAATCGGCATCTAATGGCAGGCAGCGGGGAAATTGACATCCTCATCTGGTGGCAGGCAGTGTGCCAAATGCATCTTCATCTGGTGGCAGGCAATGGCAAGTGACATCCTCATCTGATGGCAGGCAGCACGGCAAGTGGCATCCTCATTTGGTGGCAGGCAGCGAGGCAAGTGGCATCCTCATCTGGTGGCAGGCAACGTGGCAAGAGGCATCCTCATCTGGTGTCAGGCAGCGTGGCAAGTGGCATCCTCATCTGGTAGATGGCAACGTGGCAAGTGGCTACCTCATCTGGTCGCAGGCAGCATGGCAAGTGGTATCCTTATCTGGTGGCAGACGACGTGGCAAGTGGTATCCTCATCTGGTGGCAGACGACGTGGCAAGTGGCATCCTCATCTGGTGGCAAACAGCGTGGCAAGTGATATCCTCATCTGGTGGCAGGTGACGTGGCAAGTGGTATCCTCATCTGGTGGCAAGCAACATGGCAAGTGACAATCCACATCTGGTGGGAGATGACAGGGCAAGTGGCTACCTCATCTGGTGGCAGGCAGCATGGCAAGTGGTATCCTCATCTGGTGGCAGGCGACGTGGCAAGTGTTATCCTCATCTGGTGGCAGGCAGTGTGGCAAGTGGCATCCTCATCTGGTGGCAGGCAGCGTGGCAAGTGGTATCCTCATCTGGTGGCAGGCGATGTGGCAAGTGGTATCCTCATCTGGTGGTAGGCAGCGTGGCAAGTGACAATCCACATCTAGTGCCAGGCGACGTGGCAAGTGGTATCCTCATCTGGTGGTAGGCAGAGTGGCAAGTGATAATCCACATCTAGTGGCAGGCGACGTGGCAAGTGACAATCCGCATCTGGTGGCAGGCGACGTGGCAAGTGACACACTCGGGGTTCCCACTGATTCTGCATTATATTACATTGTAATATAAGAAATAAGGCACTTCAATCATCCTGACATCATAACAACCATGGTGCCGTGATGACTGAAGCGATAGCACCAGCCATTTCCCTGACAAATTGCCCATGAAAAGTTCCGAACCCCCCCCCCCCCCACGGGCCTCGACACAATTTTCTTCTACGCAGCTGGTCCCCAGTGCCACATAGGTTGGGGGCCGCTGCTGTAGTGCACTTTTCTGGCAGTATATTGAAGTGTTTTAGTGCACTTTTACTGCAGTATATTGAAGTGCCTTAGTGCACTTTTACTGCAGTATATTGAATTGCGTCAGTGCAGTTTTACTGCAGTATATTGTAGTGTGTCAGTGGAGTGTGTCTGTGTAGTGAGTACTCAAGTTAAATTTCACCAAACACCACTTTGCATTGATTAAAGTGCATCATCAAGTACACATTTCCCCTTTTCTATTACATTTTGGTAATAAGCCCTCCCATCATGTCTGGGAGGCCAACAGGGAGAGGCAGACATTCCCATGGAACTGTAAGGGGGCCAGCAGCATCTGCGTCCACAGGCAAGTTTGATATTGTCAGTCCTCAGGCAGGGCACCATTTCCTCTGTTTAGTGATGTTGTCCATGCTATCCAGTCACAGCATGCATAGGAAGTGTTGGACTGGCTTACTAAACCGTCCTCATCCTCCTCATCCTCCATCACCTAAGCAGAGACTAGTGTGCAGTCCACTGCAGCTGCCAGAGTGGCTTATTCTGCCTCCTTGTCCACATCTATTCCTGCCATAGCCCCAGCATCATGCATGAAGAAGTCAGCTGAGTTATTTGAACACAGCGTCAGCCACTTGCTCCTTGACGATTCACAGGTATTACTTGATTTTGATGTTGGTTCTGAGGTTGAGGAATGTAGGAACATGAGCCTGCAAGAGGGGAAAACACTGGTAAACAACAAATTGGCAGTCGTGTTCCCCCAGCTGCAGCATGTTGCCAAGTTGGCTCCAGTGATGAGAAGAATGGAGGGGATGAGGTCACTGACCCGACTTGGGTGCAGAGCAGAGTAGGAAAGTGAGGGTCAGGCACAACCCAAGGGACCACCAGCACCCAAAGCCCAATTTTTCAGCACCTGTTTCTTCTATCCAAAGTCTGCAAAACAGACACCAAAATGTATCCAAAAAATCTCTAATCTTGTTACGAGTGCACTAAATTATGGTCTCATCATACAAATTGGCTCCCCTAGCCATTGTTTATAAAATAATAAAGCTTGCAGGGAAAATGTCATTTTATTGGCTTTATAAACGTCAGCAGGTTCTATACACAGTACAGATGCACCACTTTACAGATAAACTAAGGGGACTCCCATGGCACTATATTTAAAGGAACTTTTCCTTTTTGATTATTTCCCTTTAAGAATCACTAAATTACTGCTCATTTAAAAATATTTTTTTCCAAACTTTTTTCATTGATACATCTCCCCTAGGGCAGTACCCGGACCCCCATACCCTTTGTATGCCCAATAGCTTGCATCTAAGCCCTCTGATTTTTTTCAGTTGGAGTCCCATAGACTTCAATGGGGTTTATTATTTGGCTCCGAATTTTCATGATGTTTGAGAGCTCTGGCGTGAATCGAACAGGGAGTCGTTTGGCCAATCTCTACTCTCCATCTTTTATACTAATATCCTATCTTAACCTCATCTTAATTTATGGATATGATTAATGGCCATATATAGCACTTTAACTGTAAAACCGTATGACCATTATCAACTGTCTAATGGTATTTCAATTGTTTTATCACAAATAGTATAAACCCCAAAACCAAAAATATAATACTGTATATACCGTATGTTAGGAAAAGCAAAAAATGTGCCTAGGCGCGCCAATGGCACAAAAACTGACTATTTAGCTAGACAGCACCTTGCAGCAGATGCTGTCCGTTCTACTGAGTTTCCTGCACCTGTGACCCCCTGTGATTACTATTTGAGTGACTTCCTGCATCTGTGACTCCGGCTATTCATGTGGACCTTGCTGATATCTGCCTGCCCTTGACCTCGTCCTGTTTACAACTATCCTGTTGCCTGCTCCCTTGTACTTCTGCCACAAGCAAGTTGCCGACTCAGCCTGTACCCGATCATCCGTTTGCCTGATCCCTTTGTACTGCACCGCCTGCCAGTTGCCGACCCGGACTGTACCACTACTCTTCAGCTTGCATGAGCTTCAGCGGATTTCTGCCTACCATCTGAGAGTTGTCCATCTCTTGTGCCCCCCTGGCTCCAGAGCTCCCTGTCCACACTACCAGGGGCTCTCGAAACAGGGCCGCAAGAGAGGTTGCCCCGCATAAGCCAGACTCTACCACCAGGTACGTGACACCGTATGTCACTCTGTAATCTACCATTATTGATCTTAATGTATGTATCTTTTAACAGAATCTGTAGTTCACTGTATTGCATAGTAAATTCTAAATTTCCACCATTACATTTAGTTACTATGGAATTGCTCCAGGGACAACACATTCCCATGTCATATGATGAACCTGTCATCTATGAAATGACCCCACTGCGGGCAATATTCTTGAAATAATTCATGAGAATAAATACATTGCTCCACCACCCATGTCACAAATCATTGCCGTAAGGCGGAGCTGCATTTGAACCCATTGCAGATCCACATAGCTGTAAATAATAATGCTGTTTGAATGAAAAATAATTATAGTTAGTTTGCTTTTGCAGAAAAAATGTAAAGGCGAACTAACACTGGACACTCTCCCCCTTCCCTCCCAGGTCCCTGCTGTATTTACCTCCCATTTCAAACCCACGGGAGCGGCGTGGGGGTGCTGACAGCTCAGCAATCCTGGAGGTAATTACAGCAGTTGTACCTCTGTATACCTCTCTGACTGTACCAACAAAGCTTTAAATGCTTCAATATACTGCATATATTATATATTTGTCACCCTCTGGCTAGGTGCTGGTGTACCTAGTGCTTGGTGTAGGTAGATTTGGCTTGGCTGGCAGCCAAGCCTGGGTTGAATCTGGGTCAGGGCTGAGTAACTTGGGGAGGATGGATGACTCATCAAGCAGCATCTCTGTTGCTTTGGAGAACTTACCAGGACCATTGCAATGTACATCATTATTATTACTGGGGTAGTTCCAAAATGAGAAGGTGTGGGATAAAACAAACAATGCTAAAAAAGAGTGCTAGAAGCCAGTATGTGTAAAAAAGAAGCCCTGAGTGTATGACAGCAGGCAGAATGTACAACAGAGAACTGCTCAGGGTATGACGGGGGCAGTATGTGCAGGAGAGTATTTCAGAGTCTATTACAGAAGGCATTATGTGCAGGAGGGCCATACCTAGGGTATGACACCATGAAGTATGTGCAGGAGAGAAATTTTAGCTTGAGCTATTGAGTTCTGTAAATAATGGATGTTTTTTAAGCAAATAAGCTAAGTCAATTAATTTGGTAAACATGTGAAAAGGAGCCTACAGCTATCTGAAAATTAACATAAAAAATATTCAGATACAGTATTTAATATTTTTCTGACTCAAAAAGTACAAAATATTTTTTATTCCAAACATAGTAAAAACATATTTAAAAAAGTAAATTCTCTTTAAGTGCAACTTTGCCTGGTTGCTGGTTTGACCTTTTCCTACATACCACTTTCTGAGCCTCTCTCTCGGTCTTTTGGTCTGACCATGTTTTAAGGTGCCCATGTTTCTGACAAATTTATTTACAATATTTTTGATTGTTTTTTGATTTCTTCATAATGTGTTCCTAATATTGTACAGGTGAGTGCAGTGACATCATTGGAGGACGGGAAGCTGTTCCTCACTCTAGGCCATATATGGCTCTACTGAAAACAGGAAGATCCCTATGTGCTGGAACATTAATAAAAGCTGACTGGGTGTTAACTGCTGCTCACTGCAAAGTGTAAGTAAATATAATTTTGTCTTTGATCATTAAAACTATATGTTTCAATTATTTTCTTAAGGTTGAACCCTGGAAAACAAAATGGATCCCTTGCAGCCCTTCCCTCCACTCTAGCAGTGGACTAGACTGTCCCTCGACATCCTCATGTCCCTGCATTGAACCTGATCAAGTCAAAGCACCTTAGATTACTGGAGTGTAGGGGAGAAGAAGCTCCAGGGCCTGGTTTAGCAACATATGTATTCTACCTGGGAATTAGGTTATCGTTGTTATATGTATTTTATCATATTTTATTTCATAAATTTGAAATAATTTGCAGTGATGATAGTTGCAAGTGGAAAGGTTTGTAATGTAGTCCAACCAGTTCTGAGATTTGCACAACTCTGCTAGACAGTACAACAGGTTGGTGACTTCACTATTATCTGCTGCAGTTAAACCCCTTCCACAATGGGGCGGTTTTCAGGCGCTTTAGCTCCATTGGACATTGCAGATCATGGTAAACATTGGCCATAGTGGGCAGTTATGCTGAATGGCTCACAACTGTCCCTGATTACAAGGGACTGTGCCTTATTTGGAACAAAGTCCCTTTGTCCCTCTTTCCCTCCAGTTTTGGTCTGATCTATATAGCTGTATATAAAATGCACTTTTTGTTTTTCAAAAAGTGCTTCCCAGTGCTAAACCTTTCATCTACTTTCTAAATGGCTACACCTGTACATTTGAAAAGCCACTTTAAAGTAAATAGTAGTGGTAAAAATAGGACATCATCCTATTGAGATAAAACGCGTTGGATCCGCGGCTCTATGCCAAATCTGTATTTTGAAGAAAGCGCAAAAGTATCTGCTAAATGTGAGTGTTAATAAAATGGCTAATTTTTATGGTATCACACTATGTTTGGTTCTGTCCTCTTTCTATTATGTAATATCAATGGTTTGCGAGAGGATTTTTTTACCTACTGGTGATCTGGAGTTTTACGTTTATCGGCAGTTTTATCCGAGGATATCCAGGCCTTCCACCTTTGATTAAAGGGATAGTAGCAACTGCGGGGCTACTAGTGGGTGTGTTGACACCAAAGCCTGTTTGACCTAGGTTGGCGTATGCCAAATAGGTCCATCCCATCCGGTAAGCCTCCCATTTAAATCCTGGTGGTGGTCGTTATGGTGGTGGTCACCATGCAGAGGAGTCCCTTCATACTATACAAGGAAAGTTGGGTGTATTGACACTAAAGCCTGCACCACCTAGTTTGGTATATTCCAAGTAGGTCCATTTCATTTGATAAGCCCCTATATTATCACAACCAGGGATACTTATATGGAAGAGTGTAGTGTGAAGATGATTACTCCTTTTCTCAGTCTACACTGTATACACTTTCTTTTATATGCACTTTTTTATCACGGGACAGTGTGCATAAGTCTTTTGAGGATTTTTATCATATGAACTTTTTTGTATATTTTTATCCTACACTTTTTCATTATATGAGTGCAGCGCTATGTAGAGAGTAGTCTTGGGGCAAACCATCTCCAACTTTGTTTGTTGTTGTGCTATCTGCTTTCACACACAACCAGGTAGCGCAGTATTCACCCGACCCATAACTTTTTCATTATATGTATTGTGCACTTTTCATCATGGGACTGTGTGCAATTTCCAAGGACTTTCATATGATCAATATATATACACTTTATGATTGTTTATTTAACATTTTTCTATACATTTATATTCATTCATATTTTAAACACGGCACTTTTGGTTTTTATATTTGTAACAATTTGTCAGTTGTTATGCCAGCTGCTACACATTAAGTTAGAGATAGCGCGGTATTTTCACACAAACAATAAAATGGGTGTTGCATTTCCAGGGATGTGAAACCTATTTGCAGCAAACAATTGCGAGCTGACACTTAAAGCGGTTGTATACCCCTTTTAGTCATTTTTACCAACAGGGAAGCCTATAATAAGGCTTACCTGTAGGTAAAATGAATATCTCCTAAATCTGTAGGGTTTAGGAGATATTTCCTGTGCGAAGGCCTGGAGCATGCAAAAAAAGTGTCCTAACAACCAATTATATCATCGGCTAATAAGGAGGACGCCGGCATCTGCATGGCATCCTTGTTTGCCCCTCCCAGTCAGCACTGGGGTTACATTAAATAATGGGGGAGAAGAGAAACATCAGTACCAGTGTGCAAAAGTGTATTTGCTTTGGAAGAATAAATCCCCTTTATTATTGGGTGTCCTACGTGTGGCTGTTGCTGCGTTGTGTAAAACTATTAGTTTTGTTTTTTACATTTTTGAATAGCGTGCCTCGAGATTGTGCATAATTTTAAAGGCCACCTTAACTGAAAAAGGGTTGAGAAACACTGATCTAGACCAATGAGATGCAGCTAATAGGTCAGGTGTATTGAGACAGTAAGTAGCTGAAAAAGGATGAGATCAGCGAAGCTGAAATGCAAAAAAAAAAAAAAAAAAAAGGAT
>BLSH010311370.1:197647-221450 GCA_018402905.1 Glandirana rugosa
TTCTTCGTTCGGATTACTTTTTTTCGGTGGTCTAAACAAAAAGAAAAGAACCCCACTTTATGTGAAACTAAAAATAATAAATGAACTACAAGAACTACAATGGACATGTTCGAACTCCAGTAATAGGGAACAAAAGAGTAGTATCAATACAGGAAACAAAGAATTCTGGAACTTGAAGACATGTATAAATAGAAAATGAAAGAAACTCACCTGTGGGTCAAGCTAACATCAACTTCTTAACGATTTTTACTTTATACTCGTTTTGTTTACAAAATAGATGGCAATTACATTTACGTTTGGGATCGACCCGTTGTAAATCATAAATAAGGTATTTTATAACAAAAAGTAGGAAAAAAAAAAAAAAAAAACGTAAAGTCGAGATGACTAGAGTAGGAGAAAGTCGATGAATGACAGAGTTATGTGGACTGGATAATCGACGTAGAGTAACCAGATCTAGTCACAAAGAGTTGGGAAAAAAAAAAAAAAAAAAAAAGGATGAAAAACAATATTTTATGGAATAAATACTAAATGTTGCCCAGCTAGGGTTTGCATTTACATTAACGGTAGATAAAACATTTGTTTTGCTCATATTTCATTTTTAGCAATTCTTCAACTACAATCGAACTGGGTGTCCACTCAAAGAAAGTAAAAGATAAATATGTACAGAAGTTCAAGGTCTTAAGAAACAAAGGACATAACTATGATGAGAAAACAAGGGATAATGACCTCAAGCTTGTACAGGTAACATCAAGAACATCAAGTAAATAATAAAAATCAAAGTGTATTTCACCCCAAGAAAAGAAAAACAAATCTGGTGGCTTTTTTTCATTAGGCTTGCTTCTTTTCAGTTTATTTTTACCCAGTGATCCTGCCAGTAATACACTTTCTGCCTTAGGATGGCAACACTCAATCATTGTACTGTATCTATGGAGGAATCATGTTAACATCTAGGACAAGAAGTATGTTAAGAGTATTGAACACCTACCCTTCTCCTCATCTCCATAACATAGTTGGAGGTGTTCTGTAGTCCACAGAAAATAATTCAACAGGGCTGACAATGCTGCTTGGGATTTTAGTACAGCAGAGGAAGTAATGCAGAGCAAATTATGAGCTCACTGGATTTCTGTGGGTAAATGTGTATGTAAGGGAGGAATGTACCAAATATCTTTTTTATTATTAATATTTTATCAGTCCACAAACTTTAATGAGGCTTTATAGGGGTTGTTGAGGCAGTGCTCACAATTACTACCAGCCCCTCTCCTAGGATAACATGTAGTATATAGTGTATGTAATTTTTTTTTTTAATTCCTCTTCTAAATACCTTATTTGTTCTCGCTGATCAGCTCTCTTCCTCCAATGTATGCACTACAGAGGGAGGGGCCAAGATCTCCCTCTGGAGTCTGCTGGCGGTCACGTGACCTCCCTCTGTAGTACATACATAAAGAGAGTGACGGGCAGTCACAGGACTGCTGATCGGTTCGAAGAAATAAAGTATTTAGAAGATGCATTTTAAAAAACGACATCCACTATATACTACATGTTATCCTAGCACAGGGGCTAGCAGTGATTGCAAACAGTACAAAGAAGCAAGGGGATCCTCAAAGAGGAACACCTCAGCAAAAAAAGTGGAATTTACGGGCACACCATGAGACGATTCATATATATCATTAAAACGTCAATTTATTAAAGATTTTTTTCTAAAATCATTAGGAATGATTAAAAATGTCTAGGAAGTGGGTATATACCGCTCCCTGTACAGAATAGTAATGAAAATCAAGCCTACAATCAAGAGATCGACAGGAATGCATATATGAAATACATGATTCACAAAGAGTACAAACATATAAGTCAATTTTGTGATAGGTCAATGCGTTTTCGCAAATAGCTTCTTCAGGACCATATATGTTGTGTAGGCTGGAGTTTCTTAAGGTAAATATAAAACAAATTAGTACATCAAGTTGATACATCATAATATAATTGCCACTTTTATTACAACTTTTCAAATTTCTTGGAAACCAAAGGAGGAGGATTACGTGTGGTGATCCCCAATCCGAAGAGTACAATCAGGGAGGCGGACAAAGGGGATAGACTGAGGTGACCAGGTTAGCAGTAAAGATGATGTATCTAGATTTTGTCTAAACAATAGCATATTGGATCATCTTTTGCTGGGGTTATTTGCCTTCCTCTGGATCAACTGTGGATGAAGGAGTGTATATGGGATTGTATGGTTATATATATATATATACACATTTTCTATTTTTTTTTTTTTTTTTGAACTAGATGGACTCGAGGAGAGGAAAACCTCCAGGAAGAGTGTGTGTAAATGTATAGTTATGTTGCATCCAAATTCCTTTCATAAAGTCTAGGGGTCCCAATCTATAATTGAATTAAGTGCATATAAGTGAATGAATTATACCTTAATTGTATTATATGTGTATCCGTCTCTTTAAAAAGTTACTAAGCGGAAAGAACAAATAAAGGGGAGAATCAAATGGGAAAGAGTGTTATAATGGAAGTAATCAGTTTTTTTTAAGATTTGATCTAATATTTAAAGATGTTGTACTCATATTAATATATATTGTAAATAACAATTGTAGGACTCACCAAGAGGGGTGTATTTCAAGGTATTACAGTGTAGTGGGCTTGGACACCTTTAGCATCTGCAGAGGTGTATATGAGGGTATGGTAGTGGATCCAGTATCCACGAAAAAATCTGTTGATAGGGATGTGGGTAAATAAATTTGTAATCACTGTTATCCCTCCAACAATGTTTTAGCTTTAAGCTTGCCTTATCCCTGTAATGGTGAAGCGAGTCCTGAGTAGATCCACAGGGTAGGAGTTCTTAAGAAAATATACAGTGAGTAACCAGGAGTACATAAGCCTCCTTAAGCATGAAACTCAATATAAAGTGCTGTCCATGAGCGGTATATACCTGGATTCCCCAATGTGTCCGCTGCGATCGCCACCCTGAATTTCTAGTAGCAGTGTCCACATGTGGGCCGTCGCCTAATGAGCTGTCATCAGGCGACGGTGCCACTTTGTGACACGATGTGCGTTCCAACAGCACGGCACATGCCCATAGGAGAGGGCGTGTTGTGTGTAAAGGGGCGTGTCCACACTGCGCAAGGAGCCAAAGGAGGGGAGCCATAGGCTGGCCATCCAGAGAGGCTAAACCAACATGCGCTGCTCAGATCTGCCCCTAACACATCCAAAAGGATGTGTGGAACGCATATGCCCGCCCCCAGAGACTGGCCTCCAGAAAGTATACCACCAATTGCAAGCCGCACAAATATACATACATATTGGCATAGAATTTGTTTGTCAAAAAGTAAACAAATGGTAACAATGGATACATCATGTCTAAAACCATTAGTAATGATATTTAAAAAATATACAAAGTTATACAGAATCCCATTTGTACCCAATACAAAGGTGAATTAAAAAAAAACTGGCATAGATGACGGGTGGGAAACTAAGTATAGAGAGAGGAGACAAACTCTCCAGGTGTCTATTGCATACTAGATGATCATGAGGATGAAATAGCGATTACTACAGAGGGTAAAGAAAATCCAGGGGAGGAGCACCGGATCATTTAAAGAAATACATATATTATAAAAACGCTATTAAAAAGTTTATAACTGAGGGCCTTGTTCAGGCCAGGAGCCTCTGTGGCTTTTAGGTTGTACATCCAGTGAATTCAAATTCTCGTCCCCTGGGATTTTCCAATATTCTAGAGCCGCAAAAAAGACAACCTCAACATTGTTGTTATGATGTAGGCCTAAATGTCTACCTTTGGGTGTGGATAACATGTTTTTTTTTTTTACCATAGTAGATTTGATCTTTGATTCTGCTCCAAAATTGTTGCTTTGTCTTGCCTACATAAAATGCTCCACATTTGCAGAACATTATGTAGACAATGCCTGTTTCAATGTTTTAATGATATTAATTTTAGTATTCATTCATTAATTAATTTTGTAATATCATGAACTGTATTATTCACGGTATGAATTGTACTGTAATTTTAATTTAGTGTACTAGGTCAAGTATGTTGCCCTACTAAATTTGCTTTGATTGGATTATACCATCAAGTGTCCATTTGAGCGTGTACATTCTCATGGCAAGTCTATTATGATGCCTAGTTGTAAACTGTCACGGTGATCAGCAACAAGGGCATACCTGCTAGGGAGAATAGAGAACCGCTCATTGGACAAAGCCACCTAGCGGTGGTAAATGATCACTATAAGGGTAGCTAGGGACGCTGTGTGGCCACCCCCCTGTGATCAAGTCGGAAGTGATGAAACGCGTCAGGGGCGTGGCCACACGGCAACCCGAGACCGATCGTGAGACCAGCGGCGAGGACAGAGAGAGGAGAGGAGTTGATGCACTGTCCAACTGCTGCCTGGTAACGTGTGTACAGCTGGTACACCGATATTCGTTTAAAATGTCTTTGATGTAAGCGCAATATTTGTTTTATTAAAAGATCTTGTTTTAAAAGTGATACACTATGAGGGTTTTTTTTCTTGTTTGATCTCTTCCCCTTATGGCGTTTTGAGTAAGAGCTGTTGGAGGTTGTCAGCTGGAACTGCTTTAGCAAAGGAGCCCATAGGATGCGTTGGAGATCATACACAGGCCAATTTGATCTGCCATACTGAGCTGACTGGGTTGGAGCTGTACGGTCCTTTTTGCGATGGTCTTTTGCTGAATCCATATGGATATATAAAAAAGGCGTTTTTTATTCCTACTTCTGGTGAGCCTCCAATTATAATTTTCTGTCTGCACGTGGTGAATTGAGGTGGAAGATTTAAGTAAAGGATTTGCTTCGTTACTTATGCACCTTAAGAACTTTATTTTCCAGCACTGGAAACTTTCACTAACACTGGCACTTTATTTACACTATTTATGTAAGCGCTGCTAAACACTGGACTATATGAGTGTGATTTTTTTATGTGATTATGTAGACAATGCCTGTAATTTGACAATTTACATGATGTTTAATAGTATGTAAATTCCCATTAGGTAGAAAGAGAGTTTGGTTTTCATATATCCAGTGGCAAAATTTACGTGTCGAAGATATTGTGAGTATGGTATGCTATGTACAAGGGGTCTAGGGTGGAAACATTTAGCATGTAGTACAGCATTTCCGGCAGTAGGTTTTCTATAAAGAGTAGTTTCTATTTTTCTTTCCTCTTGTATGCAGATTTGTATATCCAAAAACGGAATGTTTTTTTCATCAAACTGCATAGTAAATTTAAGGTTGAAGTCATTTTCTGCCAAACTAGACCTGGAGTCATTTAGTGCCTCCTCTGACCCCGAACACAGCATGATCACTTCATCTATGTATTGGAGCCAGAGGAGGATATCCGGCCAAAATCTGCAAAATTTGTCATCGGAAAATAGCATATGGTCCCACCCCTCCAGGTAAAGGTTGGTGTACGATGAGGCACAACAAGTCCCCATCGCCACTCCCTGCACCTGGAGGTAGTGGGAGTCGTCAAACACAAAGACATTCCTGGTAAGGATGTGTTCCAACGCTGCCAGAATGAAATCATTGTATCTGTAGAAGTCTTGATATTTCTCACATAAAAATTGCCTCACAACGGTCAACACTTTTGAGTGTGGAATGCTGCTGTAAAGCGCCTCTATATCGATGGCCACAAATTTAGTATTGGGGGGACTTGGATACCATCCAGCCTTTTAAGAAGATCTAGGGTATCTTGGATATAGGAAGGCGATGCTGTCACATGTGGATGTAGATATGTGTCAACAAGATGACTCATTTGTTCAGTATCTGAGCCACTCCCAGACACTATGGGTCTACCTGGTGGTACTGTCATATTTTTATGGGTTTTGGGTAGTGCGTAAAATGTCAGTACTCGCAGGGTTTTAATCAAAACCAATTCATATGCAGGTGCGGCTGGTGAAATTTTAGGTTGGGGGCGCCAGACCCCTCCCACTTCTCATAAGCCCCATCCCTTATATATTCCACCCATTGTGTTAGGAATATATAGCCTAGCATCACCAGATAGGGGTATACAGCATCACCAGATATGGTTATACAGCATCACTAGATAGTGTATATACAGCACCGCCAAATAGCGGTATACAGCATCACCAGATAGGGGTATATACAGGGATCACCAGATAGCGGTATACAGCATCACCAGATAGGAATATATAGGCATCACCAAATAGTGGTATACAGCATCACCAGATAGGAATATACAGGCATCACCAGATAGCGGTATACAGCATCACCAGATATGGGTATACAGCAGCATCACCAGAAAGCGGTATACAGCATCACCAGATATGAGTATACAGGCATCACCAGATACAGGCGGTCCCCTAGTTACAAACATCTGACTTATGAATGACTCCTACTTACAAACGGAGGGAGACAACAGGAAGTGAGAGGAAATCTCCCCATAGGAAGGGAAATTCACTTCTGTAAGAGTTATTATGGAAAAAAGGTGTCTCCATTGATGTTTTATCACCAAGGTTGGTTTCCACAACAACCCAAAATTTTCAAAATCCAATTATCATTGGGACAGGAAGTGAGGTTAAATCTTCTGAACAGAAACCTAGACAGCAAACCAAACATTACAGGGGTGTTACCCCTTCCCTATGCTATCCAAAAAGCTTAAAAATAGTTTTTTTGGCTGAAGCTGCACTTAAAAAATGTACCTGTTCCAACTTACAAACAAATTCAACTTAAGAACAAACCTACAGTCCCTATCTTGTTTGTAACCCGGGGACTACCTGTATCAGTATACAGCATCACCAGATAGAAGTATACAGGCATCACCAGATAGAGGTATACAGCATCACCAGATAGGAATATACAGGCATCACCAGATAGGGGTATATACAGGCATAACCAGATAGGGGTATATACAGGCATCGCCAGATAGGGCTATATACAGGAATCGCCAGATAGGGGTATATACAGTCATCACCAGATAGGGGTATATACAGGCATCACCAGATAGCGGTACACAGCATCACCAGATAGCAGTATACAGGGCAGTATAGGAATGACATCACCAGATAGCAGTATACAGGGTGGCATAGGAGTGACATCACCAGATAGCAATATACAGGGTGGCATAGGAGTGACATCACCAGATAGCAGTATACAGGGCGGCATAGGAGTGACAACCCCAAATTGGAATATATAGGGCGGCATAGGAGTGGCATACCAGATAACAGTATACAGGGCAGCATAGGAGTGGCATCACCAGATAGGAGTATACAGGGCGGCATAGGAGTGACATCACCAGATAGCAGTATACAGGGCGGCACAGGAGTGACATCACCAGATAGCTGTATAAGGGGCGGCATAGGAGTGACATCACCAGATACGAGTATACAGGGCGGCATAGGAGTGGCATCACCAGAAAGCAATATTAACAGTGGCAGCATAGGAGTGACATCACCAAATAGCAGTATTAACAGTGGCGGCTCCTCAACAACACCTCCCACCCCTCTGCGTGCGTGCGGCGGCAGCACAGCTCTCAGTCATGGGAGGTTCTGTCCCGGGACTGACAGCACCCCAACGGGAGGTCCGGCACTTACCGCCAGCACCAGGCTGTGTGTGGCGGGCCACAGGCGTCCTCCTTCTTAGCGTAGGGCAGACTGCAACAGTGGCGGTCCTTCTCTGCATGTGGCTGTGCTTCCCCATCCTTAGCGCCAGAAATACAATAGGTTTGCCTGACGCTTTGGCCAATTAGGATACAGGTCTCACAGACCTGGCTCCTGATTGGTGGGGAGGTACAGCAATTAGAAAATAGCGAAAAATTCATTCGCTATGGTCACACAATTGGGTGGGATCAGGCCTCACTCTCTGCGCCCCAAGCCCACCCTGTTTTGAAGCCTATTAGAGCTTCGGGCTCTAGTCAGGTGCTTCAAAAAAACACTCCCTCCCGCCATAGGAATCCACATGTCTGGCGTCCTGAAAGGAGAGGTACATGGATAGGAGGGTGGCGGCCATGCACCCTTAATGCATGGGCCACCACTGTTCATATGTATCTTTGTCTATGATCCGTTGTTGGTATGAGTAAACTAATATAAAAGATGCGTGTTAGGGGCGTAAGTGGCACTGCCTTTTTAAGTTTGAAATGTGCATAATCATATTATCTCTATAAAGTGCAAAGTGTTCATACATAAATCCATAGACCTTGGAAAAAAAATAAAATCTATACATATATATATATATATATATATATATATATATATATATATATATATATATATGTAGAAAAAATGAATAAACTCTAAGAAAGTGCAACATGCTTAAATGTGCCCCAATCAAGCAATGATCAACAGTTCAATAAGTCCAACTTAATAGTCCATGTAGTATCAAAAAATGTGTAGAAAAAATTCTAAAAATGCAGGTAAGTCTTACATTCTGATTTTCCAAAGTAACTTGTCAATTCAAAGTGACTTGTGCAGTAAACAACATACTATTGTGCAAATAAAGGGGATCCATGTGTGCTCCCCTCTTGTTTCCACACTCCACAGATAGCGACACCCCTGCAGGGGTTAATCGCATATAAGCAGGTCTGCCTTGTATCCTGGTCTCCGGTTGGCAAGACTCCTCAGCAGTATGTTAGATTGCCAGGTCGATACATGTGGATGGATGGAAAAAAACCTCTCATAGCTTAAATCCAGTTATGAATAGTTTATTAAATCAGTCAACAATAAAAACAGCTTAAAATAAGCTAAAAAATGTACTTTATAAGTGCAAAGACTGGAAACAGGTTATTTTCTGTTGTCTGGGAAAGCGTGCGTTCCACAGACCAGTTTTCCTTGACCGGAGGTAGTGTGATTGCATACCGAAACCCCGCCTAATATAATCCTGTGGAGGTTGTGTAAGTTTTGTGAACAGGGGATCCTTGATTCCCTTTAGTTTTTGGAATGATCGGAGTGTTGGGCACTGCCGATTCTAAAAAACCATCATCATCATCAATTGTGTTGGGTCCTTGTCTTTTGAGTGTGCTTTTGTGTGGGGGTGTTACGTTTGGTATTCTGTGTTTTTTGTGATGTACTCCCACCACCTTGTGACTGGGTGATAGTGTTTGCTTGTGGTAGTGACCCCAAGTGAGGCTGTGACTGTGCTATTGCTGTAGTTTCATGAGATTCATGCTCAACTATTCTTTTTTTACCGCCCAGTGATTATGCACCATCACCATCTTTAGGTCTTTTCCGAAATCACTGATCACAAAACCAACACAATCTCCACAGGTTTAAATATTAATTTATCCTCTCACAGTCTCACTCAAGTAGAGGAAGACATTTTGAGTTTAGATTTAACCTTTTGCCCTATACAGGAATTAGATATCTTTGAGATTATTAAACATTAAAAAAAATTTTTTTTAGAAGGAAGCTAACTTACAAATTCCTATTTGACGAGGGAAGGAAAAAGAAAAGGGATGACCAAGTGCTCAAGGAACAGTGGAAAGACCATCATTTGAAACACCTATTGCCAACACTGTAGCTGCCCCTCCTCCAGAAGAACAAAAAAGAGACCTCAGGTTAAAAAGAAATCTGACAAATTCCCCTCTCTTCAGACCAATCCTAACATAGCTGCTTTCATCACACAGGTCTCGAAACAAATCAAGCAAATACATTTTGACAAATACCATGGGGGTAATCTAACAAGGGAACAAAGGAAAGCATTACAAAGATAAAGTAGCAATGACAACATAAATCCCTCAGACAAAGCAGGCAATGTGGACCTAATGGACACACACCAATACAAAGAAATGTGCCTGAAAATTCTCAACAATGAGGAATGGTACAAAAAAAACTTCACAAAATGCAGTAAAAAATTTCAAGAAGAATTTGTTCAATTATTAGTTCACTCATGCCAACAAGGGATCATAGACAAAGATACAAATGAATTGGTTTTGGTTAAAACCCCGCGAGTACCAACATTTTATGCACTACCCAAAACCCATAAAAATATTACAGTACCACCAGGTAGACCCATAGTGTCTGGGAGTGGCTCAGATACTCAACAAATGAGTCACCTTGTTGGCACATATCTACATCCACACGTGACAGCATTGCTTTCCTACATCCAAGATACCTCAGATCTTCTTAGAAGGTGGATGGTATCCAAGTCCCCCTGAATACTAAACTTGTGGCCATCGATATAGAGGCGCTTTACAGCAGCATTCCACACTCAAAAGGGTTGACCATTGTGAGGGAATTTTTATATGAGAAACATCAAGACTTCTACAGATACAATGATTTAATTCTGGCAGCACTGGAACATATCCTTACCAGGAATGTCTTTGTGTTTGATAACTGCCACAACCTCCAGGTGCAGAGGATTGTTGTGCCCCATCGTACGCCAACCTGTACCTGGGGGGGGTGAGAGCGTATGCTATTTTCCGATGACAAATTTTGCAGATTTTGGCCGGATATCCTCATCTGGCTCTGATACATAGATGATGTCATCATGCTGTGTTCGGGGTCAGAGGAGGCACTAAATGACTCCAGGTCTAGTTTGGCAGAAAATGACTTCAACCTTAAATTTACTATGCAGTTTGACGAAAAAGCCATTCCAATTTTGGATATACAAATCTGCACACGATTGGAAGGAAAAATAGAAACTACTCTTTATAGAAAACCTACTGCCGGAAATATGGTACTACATGCTAAAAGTTTCCACCCTAGACCCCTTGTGCATAGTATACCATACTCACAATATCTTCGACAAATTGGTTAGAGTGATGAACATTTTAAACAAGAAGCCAACTCCCTACGAAAATGTTTACTGACTAGGGGCTACTCACGTACATTGCTACGTAAAGCATACAGACATACCAGAGAAGACGTCATGTTCCAGACAACTAAATCTTCTGGAACAGAGACTGTCTGTCTCATAACTCCCTATACTAGACAACACGTGCAAATCAGAAAAATACTTTAAGAACATTGGTATTTACTCACCAACGACGATATACTAAAAAAATATCTTAAGTATTTTCTGGAAATTACATATAAAAGCGATCATTTCGAGAGGATATCACTAGAAGTAATTTTCAAGAAGTTGAGGATATTGTGCAAGAAGAACCTAAAGGCACTTGGAAGTGTGGCACATGTAAATTTTGCCACTTGATATACAAAAACCAAACTTTCTTTCTACCTAATGGGAATTTAAATACTATTAAACATCATGTAAATTGTCAAATTACAGGCATTGTCTACATAATGTTCTGCGAATGTGGAGCATTTTATGTAGGCAAGACAAAACGACAATTTTGGAGCAGAATCAAAGATAATATCTACTATGGAAAAAAAAATGTTATCCACACCCATAGGTAGACATTTAGGCCTACATCATAACAATAATGTTGACGTTGTCTGTTTTGTGGCTCTAGAGAGGATATTGGAAAATCTCAGGGGAGGAGAATTTGATAAGATTATCTTGCAGCGCGAGGTTCGCTGGATAGGCAACCTAAAAGCCACAGGGGCTCCGGGCCTGAACAAGGCCCTCAGTTATAAACCGTTTTTATAATACATGTATTTCTTTAAATGATATACTGCTCCTCGCTCCTCCTGGATTTTATTTACCCTCTGTAGTAATCACTAGTTCATCCTCACGATCATCTAGTATGCAAAGGACACCTGGAGAGTTCTTCTTCTCTCTCTATACTTAGTTTCCCACCCGTCATCTATGTCCGTTTTTTTTAATTCACTATTGTATTGGGTACAATTGGGATTCTGTATAACTTTGTATATTTTTGTATATATCATTACTAATGGTTTTAGACATGATTTAATCATTGTTACCATTTGTTTGCCTTTTGACAAACAAATTCTATACCAGTATGTATGTTTATTTGTGTGGCTTGCAATTGGTGGTATACTTTTCGGAGGCCAGTCTCTGGGGGTGCGCATATGCGTTCCACAAATCCCTCTGTATGTGTTGGGGTGGACCTGAGCAGCGCATGCTGTTTTAGCCTCTCTGGATGGTCAGCCTATGGCTCCCCTCCTTTGGCTCCTTGCGCTGTGAGGACACGCCCCTTTACTCACGACGCACCCGCTCCTATGGGCATGCGCAGTGCTGTTGGAACACACATTGCGTCACAGAGCGGCACCGCCGCCTGATGACAGCCTATTGTGCGCCGTCCACATGTGCGGCAGCATCCTTACTCAAATGTGGCGCGGTGGGGGATTTGAAGGCGGACACTGCCACTAGGAATTCAGGGTGGCGATCGTAGCGGACACATTGGGGAATCCAGGTACATGCCTCTCATGGACAGCACTTTATATTGAGTTTTATGCTTAAGGAGGCTTATCTACTCATGGTTACTCACTGTATATTTTCTTAAGGACTCCTACCCTGTGGATCTGCTCAGGAATTGCTTCACCATTAAAGGGGCAAGGCAAGCTTAAAGCGTTTGGGCACATAGCATGACTATCCTACCAACATTGTTGAAGGAATAACAGTGATATACAGATTTATTTACCCACATCCCTATCCACAGATTTTTCATGGATACTAGATCTACTACCATGCCCTCATATACCCCTCCGCAGATGCTAAAGGTGTCCAAGTCCAACACAGTGTAATATCTTGAAATACACCCCTCTTGGTGAGTCATACAATTGCTATTTATAATATATATTAATATGAGTACAGCATCTTTAAGTATTAGATCAAATCTTAAAAAACTCTGATTACTTCCATTATAATACTCTTTCCCATTTGTTTCTCCCCTTTATTTGTTCTTTCCGCTTAGTAACTTTTTAAAGAAACGGATACACATATAATACAATTAAGGTTTAAGTCATTCACTTATATGCACATAATTCAATTATAGATTGGGACCCCTAGACTTTATGAAAGGAATTTGGATGCAACATAAATATACATTTACACACACTCTTCCTGGAGATTTTCCTTTAGGTAGGTGACTCTTATGAGAGATACATATTGTAACGTTGGGGGTTGTTTAGCTCAAGTGTAGTGCCTGTTATTGAGTACAGTCCACACCAAATAATTTCTTTTCAGGGCTTGTTGGCCCGCTTTTAATAAAGAAAGTTCAGAAAACAAACCAGCACGGTTTCCCTCACAAGGGGTTTTCACCATCATCATCACATAATCGTACATTTAGCCTCCTGGCTTACACATGGAACATAGCAAATAAAAAATACCAAGCCACCTGCCTCCCTGGCTCTCCGGCTCCCACATGGAGCACTCTTGACTCCTGTCAGTAAACTCAAGCTTGGGTCTCTGGCTTTCAGTACAGACCTGCGTTCTCTGGCTTCTCCAGTGCACACCTGCACACCCTGGCTTCTCCCTTGCAAGCCTGGACTCCTCGGCAGGGTGGAGCCCAGAACCATGATCAGGTGTCTATAAATAGCCCAGTACACACCTGACCAGTCAGTGTGCTGGTGGATCGCAAAATCTGGACCCAGGACTGTGAATTTCATCCCACCCAGATCAGGTCCCAAAACCAATTTTCCTATACAAAGAGGAAACTCCTGCAGCCCCTCAACCTGCCTGGTTGAGAATTATGTGTCCTTTCCCTGGTGAGATACCACACTACCACAATATCAATAGACCTCACAATTTAGGGAATGAAAATTTACTTATCCACCCCTTATTGTTTAGACAAAATATAGATACATCATCTTTACTGCTAACCTGGTCACCTCAAACCGATCCCCTGTGTCTGCCCCCCTAATTGTACTCTTCGGATTGGGGATCACCACATGTAAGCCTCCTCCTTTGGTTTCTTAGAAAATTGAAAAGTTGTAATGAAAGTAACAATTATATTATGATGTATCAACTTGATGTACTAATTTGTTTTATATTTACCTTAAGAAACTCCAGCCTACACACCATATATGGTCCTGAAGAAGCTATTTGCGAAATACGTTGACCTTTCACGAAATTGACTTATATGTTTGTACTCTTTGTGAATCATGTATTTCATATATGCATTTCTGTCGATCTCTTGATTGTAGGCTTCATTTTCATTACTATTCTGTACAGGGAGCGATATATACCCACTCTCTAGACATTTTTAATCATTCCTAATGATTTTAGAAAAAAATCTTTAATAAATTGACGTTTTAATGATATACTTGAATTGTCTCATGGTGTGCCCGTAAAGTCCTCTTTGACGATCCCCTTGTTTTTTGTATTCACATAGGATGTGGTGGCACGCTCTAGAAAGCACATATTTTGTGTCAATTGTGAGCAGTAATTTTTGCACTGCTCAGAATGGTGCTAGAAGGGGAGGGGAGGGGCGGTTCACACACAGAGCTGACAGACAGGGAGGGGAGGGAGGAGGGGGACAATGGAGGACATAGGAGAGCAGAGAGCAGAGCTGCGGATGACAGAGGCACGTAATCTGACCACAGTGTCAGGGCTCAGCAGCCATGATAAACCATGGTCAGTTTACAGAGGGGAGGGCAGAACCAGGCAAGATGAATCAGGTATTTCAGGTGTTACAGGGGGCCAAATTACATGCACTGTGCTGTATAACAAGCTTTAAGGCAGGGGTGTCAAACTGCCGGCCCTCCAGCTGTTGCAGAACTACAAGTCCCATCGTGCCTCTGCCTGTGGGAGTCATGCTTGTGACGGTCAACCTTGCAATGCCTCATGGTACTTGTAGTTTCGCAACAGCTGGAGGGCCGCCAGTTTGACACCTGTGCTTTAAGGGAACAGGATAATTTTTTTTTTTAGGGGTAACAAATGCTTTAAGCATATATAAATGCAAAACAACAATTTAATAAAGTAACTTCTGGATCTCCTTAGATGTGTTTTTTTATTCCTATTTCCATTATTTTAATTTGGTATTTCAGAGAATATCACAATTCCTGTCCCTTCATCTCTGCACTCATTCCTCTGTATCTATGGTATCTAAGTAAAAAAAAGGTGAAGAATCTGCATACTCAGTAAGTCACTAACTACTGCAGACCTGGAAGGATTTGCCCCCTTCCTGACCAGGCCATTGTTTGAGATTCACCACTGCGTCGCTATAACTGACAATTGCACGGTCGTGTGACGTTGTTCCCAAACAAAATTGATGTCCTTTCTCCCGCAAATAGAGCTTTCTTTTGGTGGTATTTGATCACCTCTGCGGTTTTTATTTTTTGCGCTATAAACAAACAAAGAGCGACAATTTTGAAAAAAAACAAAACATTTTCTTTTACTTTTTGCTATAATGCATATCCAAAAAAAAAAAATATAAAAAAAAATGTATTCATCAGTTTAGGCCGATTTATATTCTTCTACATATTATCGGTACAAAAAAATTGCAATAGGCGTATATTGATTGGGTTGCACAAAGTTATCACATCTACAAACTATGGGAATAGATTTATGGCGTATTTTTTTTTTTTACTATTAATGGTGGCGATCTGTGATTTTTATCGGGACTGCGATATTGCGGTGGACAGATCGGACACCTTTGACACTTTTTTGGGACCACTGACATTTATAAAGCGATCAGAGCTTTAAATAGCCACTGATTACTGTATAAATGTCACTGGCAGGGAAGGGGTTAAACTGTAGGGAGCGATCAAGGGGTTAAATGTGTTCCCTCATTGTGCTCTAACTGTGTGGGGGCTGGGCTGGCCGGGGCATGACAGATCTCACTGTTCCCGATTATAGGGAACAGTAGATCTGTAACATGTCCCCTGACAGAATAGAGATCTGCAGTGTTTACATTGGCGGATCTCCTTTCTGCCTCTGTAGTAGGCGATCATGGGTCATCAGCGGGCATCGAGTCTGCCTGACCCGCAAGCATGCTCACAGCAAATCGCGCCCAACGTACAATGGTGGCGGTTTGCGAAGTTGAGCCAACCTACCGCAGTACAACTGCGGCGGCTGGTCGGCAAGGGGTTAAATCAGCTGCTGAAAATGCTTATGAAACTGAGGGTTATATCACTTTAACTAATTCGAATGAATGCTTTAATCAGTTAGTTAAATAAGAACTTTTCATTTTGCAGGTTTCTGCAGCTGAAGAGTAGTTCCTTCTGTGATTTATGTGTAACAGCTATTGTTACAATGTAGTCACATTGTGTCCACCAGTGATCACTGTTACAAGCTCTGAATCTGAAGGTGTTGGGGGTATTGTAGGGTAAACAAGGTTTACACTGTGGGATGGCCTTAAGTATTAAATATTTAAATTGTCCATAAGGTAGATATTGAATATTGCAAACTTCTGTAGCCACTGTGGCAAACTCAGTCCGACGTGGGAGCGGGTACCCGTCAAAACCAGGTACCCGCTCTCCCCTCCTCACAAACGGTGCCAAATGTGGCAGCAGAGGGAGGGGGGGGGGCAGACAAGTGGAGCTTCATCTTTTGGGTGGAGCACCCCTTTAAATGTAATATTATGCGCAAGAACAATGAGCAAAAAGGGTTGTATATAGACCTTGGATTATTCATTGTGTCTACTGGTACCAACATCATGAGTATAAAAATATACATAGGAGAAAGAGTAAGGGAGTTTTAAGGTATCAGAAAAAGTGCATACAGTATAATAAAAATTGTTAGTTTTTATTTAGTCAGTGATTGCAGGAAAGGATTAAACTTAATACAGCAAGACTCACACATTGTAAAATACTAAACCTCCACGCTCAAAATCCCCATGTTGCCTGCCTATTATTCTAAATTATGAGAACAATGTCTTCTAAAGGTCCATTTATAGCATATTTGCAATTTTTTTTTAAGGTTTATTTCCTGTAAACTATTTGGAGCTGATTACACTTCCTTTATACATAGACCTTTGGGGTAGTGTTCTCCTGTGTTCCCTGGCAGTGCCTCCTCTTATTCCTGCCTTGTTAATGCTGATCTCCACATGATGGCATATGGATGAGTTTTTGATCATGTTTATTGATTACACATCATTAACTTCTGAAGACGTTGGAAATCAATGAAATGTGTAGTTAATTGCTTATCTCTCCCCAATAATTTTGCGATCAAGATATATATTGGACCGTTAGAATACAGTGTTCTCATTATTTGGAATAATAGACAAGCAACATGGAGATTATGGGCATGATGATGTAACATGTGTGAATCTTGTTGTATTAGACATGATTATGTGATAGTTTATAAAATGAAACATTTTAAATATACTATATGCTATTTGATTCTTTCTGGTACCTTAAAAGTCCCTTACTCTTTTTCTCCTATATATAATACACAAGAATATGTCCAGGATAGTTGAAAGGAGATATATTATCTTTATTAACATGGCATTGTTTATTTATTACGTACATTTATATAGTGCCAACAATTTGTGCAGTGCTTTACATATATACTGTACATTCACATCAGTCCCTGACCTCAGGAGCTCACAATCTAGTTGCCCCTAGGGCCAATATAGACAAGAGCCAATTAACCTACAAGCATGTTTTTGGAGTGTGGGAAGAAACCCACACAAGCATAGAAAGAACATGCAAACTGAATGCAGGTAGTGTTGTGGTTGGAATTCAAACTGATGATCCCTGTGCTTCAAGGCAGAAGTAATAAGCCACTAGCCCTATAAAGAATCCCTTAGTGTTATATGGTTATGGTTACTGCTAGATTTAAGGTGTCTTGGAAATTTTATAGATAGGCAAATCCTATCCCAATGTTGATCAGTGGTTCCAAATTAATAGTAACTACTGCATTAGGGAATAGACAGAAAAAACACACCCAACATTTTCCCAAATAATTGTTCTGTTTATTTGGCACATTTTTCTATAACCATGCTTGCATAGATACCACATTAATATTACACTTGTACTTACTTATAGTAATTGTAAAGTCTCGTTTTTTTTTTTTTTAACAAACATGTTATACTTACCTCCTCAGTGCAGTTGGTTTTGCACAGAGCAGCCCGGATCCTCTTCTTCTCAGGTCCCTCTTTGCTGCTCCTGGCCCCTCCCTCCTGTCCAGTGCCCCCACAGCAAGCCGCTTTCTATGGGGGCACCCAAGCCGAGTGACGCTCCATGTGACCAATCAGTCACGGGGCCCCAACCTGGCCCCAACCCCTCTCTCCTCTGATTGGCTAACTGACTTTGATTGCCAGCTGTTTTTTTTATCAGGGTCTAGAGAATACGAATACCTGATAAAACAGGTTGATCATGTGCAATACGTTATTAGCGCTGTGTGCAGAATATGAGTGTGCAAAATTTAAGCAATGCATACAAAAGAGAGTACAATTTAATATAGAACATAACATTTCTTTTACAAAGATTAGAGTTGTTTGACACAAGAACAGGTCCAAGATAATTTAAATGAGATTCCATTGTGTATGGATAATGTGATCATTACTGTCTCATTCATCATAAATCATAAGGTACACACATTAACCAATATATATAACCAATAAAGTAATATGCAGTGCTATTAAAAGGTAAAAGTAACTACATATTTTATAATTAAAGCTAAAATGACATCTGAACAAATTATATTAATCATAAACATGTTTGTGCTAATAAATGCTTAGTCATGGTAAATGGGACACCTCATCATGTAATCTAATAGAAAGCTGTTTCCCTGTGAGACGGTGGGCGTGTTATAATGTGTGTGATGAAATACCCTCTAAAAGGGTGGTCTAAGATCTATCTGATCAGAGCATACTTTGACGGCATGTATGTGTGTGCTCTCCGTGATTATGTACACCAATAATTACGTAATAAATAAATATTTAATTTGGAACCTCTCGTCTGAAGGTTGATTTCACAGGGTTCCTCTAAGATAGGGAACCGGAGATAAGAATCTCTATACACCATACCTCACAGGAGTTGGTCATAACCTACTACACTCCTACAAATTTGCCTTCTCTATTTACCAAAATAGTGAAATTTTGTCAAAATGTTCTAATTTTTGCCAATATTGTTCAGCTCTTAATATGCTTTATGCTTGCTTCTCATGCTCATTTCCCACATAATTTAATTATTTGAATAAAAATGTATGTGGTTTTCCAAATTTCTTTCAGCTGTCTTCCAAAGCAAAACTAAACAAAGCTGTGAAGATTCTGCCATTACCAAAGAAATTTGATGATGTCAAAGATGGGACTGTGTGCGAAACAGCAGGGTGGGGTTCAACCAGAAAGGATATTTCGCAACTCCCAGACAAGCTCATGGAAGTCAGCCTTACAGCAATAAACAGAGAGAAATGTGCTGCAATGTGGAAATCTAACATAAAGATCACCACAAACATGATGTGCACATTTGATGCACATGGAGAGAAAGATGTATGCAGAGTAAGTATGGAATAGTTATTTTCATTTAAAATACATTTTCCAAGTAGGAATGAGGTACAAGTTAAGGGCAATGCAGGTTTCATCCTAAATTCTAGCGGTTTGTGATTTTTTAAATTAAATGGCCTGTTTGCTCAATCCCCCATCAAACCTCCAGCTGTGCAGGAAGACATTCATTAGTAGCACTAGGACTACATCCATCCATAAACGATCGCTTCCTGCTCAGCACTGTAGATTCTAAAATGCTGGTGGTTGCAGGATTCCTAGCAGCTATTGTACATCCCAACCCTATTCAGCTGAATGTAAACAGTAGGGCTGGTGATGCTGCTGACATCATTAACCATATATAGAGACACGTGGCCATATTTGGTCAGTGATGTCAGCTAGCATCACCAGACCTTTTGTTTAGTTGCTGGCTGGGGAATCTCCTGGATAGAAGTGAATGGGGCCAGGGATGTGGGGATGAGTCCCATGTCCCCATCAATGCAGGCACAGGGTGCTTTGCCTGCCCCCCCCACCCCTGAAATAGTTTAGGAAGAAAGTCCACTGCTCACAACACCCCCTTTCCTGGCCAGCAAGGCTGGATGTTTGGATTAAGGTCTGGTATGGATTTGGGGCTTCTCTATGATGTTAGTTGTTTGAGACCATACCAGATCTTTATCTCGAATGGATGTTGAAGGGAATCCCTTGTTTGTTTACAAACAGAATGAAGTGTTTGGGAACTTTATATATTAACCAGCAATTTAAATGGCTTTTTTTAATTTTGTAAATTTAACTTTTGCTTTAGTACATAATACAGGTATGCCATTTCACAGGCAGCTTTAGAGCACCTCCAAGCTTGTTATTTGAAGTAATTGTGCATTTTTAATATTACCCTTTAAGCCAAAACATTCTCAAACCATTTTCATTTTAGTACAGATGGTGTCAAAAACATAAATAAGGCATCTAACAATTTATCCTTACAATAGGGAAAAGTCTTGCCTCATCTCATCATTGACAGTTCATGGATTGCTCTTGCCTGGAGTAATCATTCCACTGACATTTTTCCATTGATGAATCCTCATACCTAGAGTCCCAAATATAATTTATAGTAAATAGGGGAAAATCAAAAATAAATGTAACGGTTCGTTCACTTAAACCAGTCATACACTGAACAAAATTCGGCTGATCCAGCAGGCAAGTTTCACTGTCACAATGTAATATCCCAGTAGTGGGAATTTCTCCATACATCTCATTTGTGTGAATGGAAGAATCCATTCATTTGTTTTCCATTCAGCCTACCGGCTGAATTAAAAAAAAAACTGTATGGCCAGCTTTATACTGACACTGATTAAGGCAGAATGTGACAAGGTAGCAGAGCCCCCCCCCCCCCCCCAACTCTTCTATATCCCTTTGATTGTCATTTAATAGGAGTGCAATAGGCACCAACTGCTTACAAGTGTATTGTCTCTTGTAAAATGGCAGGCAAGTTCACAGCTTTGAACAGCAGTTCTATCTCCTTGGTTTGGCCCCTGCACATCCACCAGGCTCTAAGCCTCTAAGCTCCTGCCTAGGCTGCCTTGTGGATGATCTGGCTTTGCCTAGCTACCATCATGTATTCCAAGTCTAGTTGTTTTTGATTATAATATTTTGTTTTATATATTTCAGGGTGATTCTGGAGGACCTTTAATATGCAAGAAAAAGTTTCGGGGAATTGTTTCTTTTGGTCCAAAACTTTGTGCGAACCCTGAACGACCAAGTGTCTACACATTCCTCACCAAAGACTATATCAATTGGATTAAAAAAGAAATAAATAAGAAAACAAATACTATTTACTAGCCCTTTTGTGCTTTTGTATCTAGCTGCTAGTTCCTCTTCCCCGATCCCTTTCACATAGCTTATTTCTCTCCCTCTGTCTGCTTAACTATAATAAAACACCTCTGTTCCAACCTTATCTGTTTTCAAAATTCTCTAAATTTCCTTAAATTTAAAAAGGAATCGCTACATTCAGAGAGACTTACTCTAACTTCCCCCAGAGTTCCTATTTATTACATATTAGCAACAGCAGACACAAAATTCTTTCTACCATCCCGATCCTACCACATATTAAAGAGGACTATTTATAGTATGGACTCCTCAAATTATGGTTATTTTTGTTGTTTGATCCATTGGTTATTTTATATGACTCTGTACTTGGTTTGTTTGTAATTTGTAGAATGTCGACACTTTACTGCTTTTACATTGTATCTCTGCCTCTGGGGAGCTTTATCATTTAGGCCTCATACACACGGACGTTTTTTGATGCCGGCATTTTCTGGCGTTTTTTGCAGCTCTCCATGTTAGTCAATGGCCCCATAAAAACGTCAGCGTTTTTGAGCTGTAGATGACGTCGGCGTTAGTGAGCTGAAACTAGAACCCACAGCCATCGCGTTCTGAGGCTGTAACGTTTTGGCATTTTTTGATGCCGACGCCACAATATGCCAACAAACGCCACCTAATATTATACCGGCGTTTTCCGGCGTTTTTTGACGCCGACGTTTTTAGGTTGAAAAATAGCAGAGGGATGATTTTTTTTAAAAAACACCTATTGACGCCGACGCTCACTAACGCTCAAAAACGCTGATGCATAACGCCGAAAAACGCCGACTTTTTTTCCTTGACGTCGGGCCCGACGTTTTGTTTATTTTTTTAGAAACGTCCGTGTGTATGAGGCCTTAAAATGACTTCTAGTAATATTAGATGTATCCAGGTGTTATATAAAACAGGTGGAGAGAAACACGTCATTTAATCAAAGCAACCAATTCTCATGCTGGCTGGACAATAAAGTTTTACCTTATTCTTTATCCTCTTTTTTTATTGTTTTCCTAATAACCCGCTTCAGTAATCTAAAAAAGTAACATGCATAGCTAAACAATACATAGCAAGCTATTAGAATTCATCTTACACCTTACTCACGTCTGATTAGAGTAAACTGAAATTAAATTTGTTACCATACTGAGATATAGTAAAAAAGGGAATTCTACCATACTGGAACCCAGCAGCCAGGAGCATGAATTTGTAAAAGGGCTGTAATGGTAATGATCTCTAGGACATATATAGGTGTTTTGAGCTCTACCTGGTTACATAAAAACAAATCCCCACTTGTGTACTTGTGATAAATAAATTTGCAATAAGCAATGAAACCAATTTTGCAATAAACAATTGAAAAACCAAATTATATGAAATTATGTGAAATAAAGAATGGATAAATGCATGTGTCATTCATAAATTAGTCCATATCCTTGTATCTTCATAAATGCAGAATGTAATGATCAAGCATGCAATTTTTAAGTGCCAAGTTCTGTCTCTTCATATAAAGTGCTGTCAGTGCCTCGACCCCACTTTCTCCTCAATGGCTCACTGGTTGTGATTGATAGCAGCGGGGGCTGCTGTGTCTCACCCAATGAGGAGAGAGAGACCCTTGAAAGCCGAGGCTCCCATGCACATCGCTGGGTTGAGATGGAGCTCAGGTAAGTATTAGGGGGGCAGTGGGGAGGGTAGCACACAGAAGGTTTTTTACCGTCATGCATAGAATACATAACAGTAAAGAATCTTCAGCCTTTACAACCACTTTAACTACAATTTTACAGAGAAGTTGTAGAAATCACATTGACATAAATTTCAAGCTGGCATTTGCATGCCATCGGCAGTGCCATTTGATTGGTTTTGTTGCCTTTACTTTGAAGGGAACTTATAGTGCATCGTTATTAACATTTCCAAAAAAATTCCAGGGACACTTTTTTGTTGTGCGTTCAAGTAATTGTAGGTATAGAATTATTTAACCACTTGCCGACCATCAACCGCAGGTTGACGGCGACAAGGTGGCTCTCCTGGGCAAACCGCCGTCATCTGACGGCGGCTGCCAGATCGCGCACTGTGAGCGCGCGTGCGCCCGCGCGCTCACTGCGTCCAGGGAGGGCCAGGGAGCGGGTGCGGCGGACTCGATCTCCGCCGGCTACCCGCGATGCCCCCCGGAGTGAAAGAACGGAGGTCCGTGTGAGTAAACACGGACCTCCGTTCTGTTAGAGGGGGAAGGGAGTGATCACAGCCTTCCTCTACATGGAAGCTGTGATCACTCCCCTCCCCATGCCAGTCACACACTAAGACAGTTAGAACACGCCCAGGGAACACAGTTAACCCTTAGAGTGCCCCCTGCAGGTTAACCCCTTCACT
The DNA here is from genome assembly GCA_018402905.1 of Glandirana rugosa. NCBI lineage: Eukaryota > Metazoa > Chordata > Amphibia > Anura > Ranidae > Glandirana > Glandirana rugosa. The sequence continues at coordinate 221,062 of BLSH010311370.1, forward strand.
GCCAATGGCATTTACACAGTAATCAGTGCATTTGTATAGCACTGATCGCTGTATAACTGCCAATGGTCCCAAAAAGTGTCAAAATGTTCCGACATGTCTGCCCCAATATCGCAGTAACGCTAAAAAACGCAGATCGCGGCCATTACTAGTAAAAAAAAAAAAAAAAAGAAAAACCCCAGAAATTAATTCTCATCGTCTGTAAACGTAGCCACTTTTGCGCAAACCAATCAATAAACGCTGATTGCGATTTTTTTTATCACAGATATGAGGAAGAATATAAATCGGCCAAAACCGATGAAAAAAAATGTTTTTTTATATTTTTTTTGGATTTGTATTCTAGCAAAAAGTAAGAAATATGTTTTTTTTTTGCAAAATTGTCGCTCTTCTTT
>BLSH010311370.1:223712-262205 GCA_018402905.1 Glandirana rugosa
CCCTGTCCGACGTGGGGGTGGTGGGTGGGTCGGTAGGAGGGGGTAGGTATGAGTGGGTGGGTCTGTAGGAGTGGGGTAGGTATGAGTGGGTGGGTCTGTAGGAGTGGGGTAGGTATGAGTGGGTGGGTCGGTAGGAGGGGGGTAGGTATGAGTGGGTGGGTCGGTAGGAGGGGGGTAGGTATGAGTGGGTGGGTCTGTAGGAGTGGAGTAGGTACGAATGGGTGGGTCGGTAGGAGGTGAGTATGGATGGGGGAGGATGGCTGGGTGGGTGGTGGGGGTGCAGCCTGTCCCCTACTGTCACTTAGCAGCGCTGTGGGCACTACACTTCGCCCACAGTGCTGCAGCACATCCTCTCTCTTCCCCCTTCCGCCGGCTTGTTTACATGTGATCGCTCCGTCCAGGGCCGATCCTGGGCAGGTGCACGGGGTGCACTGCACCCAGGCGCCGCAGGGAGGGGGCGCTGAACTGTAAAAGTTCTTCCTTCACTCCTCTCCACTTTTTCAAGGCTGATCACAGCCAGGCAGCTTCCCGGAGGGCGGCGGCTGCTAGATGAGAAGAGCCGCTCTGTCCAGTGTATGACACTCAGAGGGGGAGCTGCGGCGATGCTACAAAGCTGCACACAGGCTGAAGCCGCTCCCCCTCTGAGTGTCATACACTGGATAGAGCGGCTCTTCTCATCTAGCAGCCGCCGCCCTCCGGGAATCTGCCTGGCTCTACATCTGTCATAATAAAGAAGATCGCTCTGGAGTCTGGACTCTTTTCTGCCTTCTCCCAGCATCCAGCCCTCCTCCCCCCTTCTCCCTCCTCCCCCCTTCCCCCTTCTCCCTCCTTCATTCTCCCCGCAGTACAGAGGTTAGGGGAGGGAAACCGAGCAAAGTGTTCCTCCCTCCCCCTCCCTCTTGTACTGCAAAGAATTATGGGAGATGTAGTCCACAGGAGGGGCGGGATTGCCTACAAAATTAATGGGCAGAGTGTAATGGCCACAATGAGGTGAGTTTCTGATATAACATTTTTCACTTATGGGTACTCATTAGCTGGCACTGATAGACTGCACTGGTAAGGTGGCACTGGTATGCACTGGTAAGGTGGCACTGGTATGCACTGGTGAGATGGCACTGGTATGCACTGGTAAGGAGGCACTGGTATGCACTGGTGAGGTGGCACTGGTATGCAATGGTGAGGTGGCACTGGTATGCACTGGTAAGGAGGCACTGGTATGCACTGGTGAGGTGGCACTGGTATGCACTGGTAAGGTGGCACTGGTGAGATGGCACTGGTATGCACTGGTAAGGAGGCACTGCTATGTACTGGTAAGGTGGCACTGGTATGCACTGGTAAGGTGGCACTGGTATGCACTGGTGGGATGGCACTGGTATGCACTGGTAAGGAGGCACTGGTATGCACTGGTGAGGTGGCACTGGTAAGGTGGCACTGGTATGCACTGGTAAGGTGGCACTGGTATGCACTGGTGAGGTGGCACTGGTATACACTGATAAGTTGGCAGTGGTATGCACTGGTAAGGTGGCACTGGTATGCACTGGTTAGGTGGCACTGGTATGCACTGGTAAGGTGGCACTGGTATGCACTGGTGAGGTGGCACTGGTATACACTGATAAGTTGGCAGTGGTATGCACTGGTGAAGTGACACTGATGAGGCAGCACTGGTAGGTACTGATGAGGTGGCACTGGTGGGCACCGATGAGGCAGCACTGATGAGGTTGCAGCACTGATGGACTGCATTAATGATGTGGCACTGGTGGGCACTGATCAGGCTACATTGATGGACACTGGTGAGACGGCACCGATGAGGCTGCATTGATGGGCACTGGTGAAGCTGAGCTGATTGGCACTGGTGAGGCTGCATTGATGGACACTGAACAGGCTGCATTTATGGTCTTTGAACTGGCTGAGCTGATGGTCACTGAACAGGCTGCATTTATGGGCACTGGTAGGCTGCATTGATGCATTCATCTACTGTAGTATGTCTGCAGTCTTTGACCATCTCCTGTACTATGTCTGCAGTCTCTGACCATCTCCTGTATCATCTCTGCAGTCTCTGTCCATCTCTTGTGCTATGTCTGCAGTCTCTGACCATCTCCTGTATTATGTCTGCAGTCTCTGACCATCTCCTGTACTATGTCTGCAGTCTCTGAACATCTCTTGTACTATGTCTGCAGTCTCTGGCCATCTCCTGTATCATGTCTGCAGTCTCTGACCATCTGCTATATCATGTCTGCAGTCTCTGACCATCTCCTGTATCATTTCTGCAGTCTCTGACCATCAGCTGTATCATTTCTGCAGTCTCTGACCATCTCCTGTACTATGTCTGCAGTCTCTGACCATCTCTTGTTTCATGTCTGCAGTCTCTGACCATATCCTGTATCATGTCTGCAGTCTCTGACCATCTCTTGTATCATGTCTGCAGTCTCTGACCATTTCCTGTACTATGTCTGCAGTCTCTGACCATCTCCTGTACTATGTCTGCAGTCTCTGACCTTCTCTTGCATCATGTCTGCAGTCTCTGACCATCTCTTGTATAATGTCTGCAGTCTCTGACCATCTCTTGTATCATATCTGCAGTATGTTTGGGGGCTCTTTCTAACAGACTCTCTAAGACCCCTTTCACACTGAGGCGTTTTACAGGCGCTATTTAGCTAAAAATAGCGCCTGTAAAGCGCCCCAAAAATCCCTCCCCACCCACCCCAATGTGAAAGCCAGAGTGCTTTCACACTGGGGCGGTGCGCTTGCAGGACGTTACAAAAAGTCCTGCAAGCAGCATCTTTGGGGCGGTGCGGTGAGTGGTGATACACCGCTCCTCCACCGCCCCTGCCCATTGAAAACAATGGGCAGCGCTTCCGAAGCGGCTGCACACCGCCTCGGTAGCGCGGCGCGCCGGCACTTTTAACCCCGTTTTAACCCCTTGTGGGGGGTTAAAAGTGCCGTGCACCCGCCTGCATAGCGGCGCCGTAGTGCCGCTATAACAGCGCTAAATCCCCGCTGAGACTAGCGGGGATTTACCGCTACCGCCCGCCAGCCCCAGTGTGAAAGGGGCCTTACAGAAGCCCTCTCTGTGTACCCGCTCCAGGTCCCATTAGAGTACTCTGCTTCTCTTCCTGTATTTTGTTTATTGTTATGAGATCGTGGGAGGATATTATGGTAACAAAGAGCCATAGAAACGTTTGCAAAGGGGGGAGTTATTAAGATGACCACGCCCATGTGGGGGCGCCAGAAATATTTCTGCACCCAGGCGTCTGTGACCCTAGGATCGGCCCTGGCTCCGTCATTTGACAGAGCGATCACGTGGTAAAAGGCCGCTCACAGCGGCCATTCACCGCAATCCGTGATGTTCCCGTGTGGGCACCCCAGGCAAAGGCCCTCCCAGAATTAAGCAACCGCCCTGTAGCCGATATTCGGCTATGGGCCGGTTATTAAGTGGTTAAAATACTGCAGTCCGACACTACTTAGTAACCAGCAAATGTTAAGGCAATAAACACTTTGGTAAGAAGTAAATAATGTATAGTAGTCAGCATTATTGTAATGCACAACACAATATATACAGTACAGTAGAGTAGAGAAGTAATGGAAAAACACAGTATATAAAGTACAGCAGTCATGTGTCACAGTGCCCTTATACTGCTGGTTGGGGAGACAAATATTTTAGGTTTGTGGTCAGCGGAATGAAAAATTGTTCAGCTTCAATGGTCAGTGAAAGAAAAAAACTCCCATCCTATGAGGATAGAGAAAGGAAAAAATGCCTGCTATCTCTGGTCAGTGGGAGAAATAAAAATGCCCACCGTCTGTGATCAGTGGAGGGAAAAATGCCCACCATCTGTAATCAGTGTGGGGGGGTTGCCCATCATCTGTGATCACTGGGGGGAAAAAATGTCCGCCATCTGTGGTCCGTGGAAGGGAAACATGCTCACCATCTGTGGTCCGTGGAAGGGAAACATGCTCACCATCTGTGGTCAGTGAGAGAAAATAGAAGCTTGCTATTTGTGATCAAAAGAAAAGAAAATAGCCTCTTTTTGTAATCAAAGACAGAGGCAAAAATGACCACTATTTGTGGTCAGTGGGAGAAAGAAAATGCCCAATTTGAAAAACAAAAAAGATGAATCCAAGGTGCAAAAAAACACAATCTAATAAAAACAATCCTGGTTGTGATACTTAATCATTATATTCACTTGCAAAGCCACAGCATTCTTTAGATGAACACTTGACAAGTCTCTTGGAATAGTTCGCAAAGCTTGTTGGTTCAATGTGCACAGCTTGCAGATCATTCACATACACTATATTGTCAAAAGTATTTGGATACCTGCCTTTCACACACGTGAACTTTAATGGCATCCCAGTCTTGGTCCGTAGGGTTCAATATTGAGTTGGCCCACCCTTTGCAGCTATAACAGCTTCAACTCTTCTGGGAAGGCTGTCCACAAGGGTTAGGATTGTGTCTATGGGAATGTTTGACCATTCTTTCAGAAGCCCATTTGTGAGGTCAGGCACTGATGTTGGAAGAGAAGGACTGGCTCACAGTCTCCGTTCTAATTCATCCCAAAGGTGTTCTGTCGGGTTGAGGTCAGGGCAGCATACCAAAACAATTTGGACAATTTCATGCTCCCAACTTTGTGGGAACAGTTGGGAGATGGTCCCTTTCCTGTTCCAACATGACTGTGCACCAGTGTACAAAGCAAGGTCCATAAATACATGGATGAGCGAGTTTTGGGTGGAGGAACTTGACTGGCCTGCACAGAGTCCTGACCTCAACCCGAAAGAACACCTTTGGGATGAATTAAAGTGGAGACTGCAAATATTTTTTTTAGCTGCTGATTCGAAAACAGATGCCTTATAAAATGGTGTTTTAGAAAAGGAGTTGACAACAATTTTGTAGTTAATGGTTATTCCATTAGGTGTCACTAGATTAAAGTGAGAATGCAACAGAGATCAGCTACAGTCCATCAGAGGAAAGCATTCATAAATATGAAGCTTCAGGCAGAAACTGTTATTAACTATTACCAGACAGCATACACTTTAGATGCAATTTATTTTGAGCAGGAGGGCAAAGCTTTATGGGAGCAGGGAGAAAAGAGAGTCTTTTGCCCAAGAGAGCATTTTAGAAGACCAGGGGTTCATTTGAAAAAAAAAAAAAATAATGTGATTTTTAAATCTCTTTCAGTTGTCTGGTAAAGTAAAACTATACAAAGCTGTAAAGATTCTGACATTACTAGAGAAATGTGATTATGGTAAAGATGGGACTGTGTGTGACACAGCAGGGTCGGGTTCAACCAAAAGATACCATGCAACTGCCAGACAAGCTTATGGTAGTCAGCCTTACAGCAAGAAGCAGAAATAATTGTGTCGCAAAGTGGAAATCAAGCACAAAGATTACAACAAGTATGATCTGCATCTTTGATGCGAGTGGAGAGAAAGCTATATGCGCAGTAAATAAGGAATAGCTATTGCCATTTAAAATGTTTGTCCAGCCAAAACTTTTCATCTTAGTTTTGGATAGACTGAGGAAGGATTAAAACCTTGGTTGGGTATTTACACTGCTATCCAGAGATCTGCCTTTACTTCTTATCCTGCTGACAATGTTTTACCAGAAAGGAATTGAGGAGAACTCTCAAATAGTAACACAGAGAGAAGTAAAAATACCCTTTTAAAGTAGAGTATGGGAAGTCTAGAAATCCCTGTGAGATGTTTATTTCTGTCAGTGTACTTATTACAGATTTTACCTTACTTCCTGTATGGCCAATTCATTGTCATGGGAATAGAAAGTAAACTCTCCAATGGAGCTACAGATAGAACTAAAAATTAGACAGGGTTTTTTTTACATCCCCATGTTATCTAAAAATGTTAAAGTTGTAGTAAACTCTCCTATCATTTTCAGCCAAGGAAGCTGCCATGTTGGCCTCTGTTTAATCTATAGATCAGATAGAGTAACTTCCCCCGGGAGTATTTGGAGTCCAATATTACTTTAATCTCATACTGATTTGTGGTATCTGCAACAGGAGTGGGGTGAGAAGAAGGGCGAAAGAAGCGATTGAGGATCAGTGGCCTAAGCAGGGAGACATAGAAGGCTTTGGGGATCCTGAGATGAGAGGGCAGGCGGAGCTTGAAAACAACTCAATTGATCTGACGGAGAATTGGAAAGGGACCAATGAAGAGAGGAGCAAATTTCATCGAGGGCATCCAGAGCCGGATGTGCTTGGTAGAGAGCCAAACTCTATAGCCAGGTAGGAACTTAGGACCAGGACTCCGATGACGATCTGCTGCAGTTTTATGCCTAGAAGCAGAAAGATGAAGATTCTTTTGAAACTTCTTCCCAGATTGAGTTGAAGGTCCTTAGGGTTTCAGCTGCTGCTGGTACGAGAGAAGAGATTGGAACAGGAATGGACGCTGCCCATAAACAGTGAAGAAGGGATATTTTCCAGTACTGGCATTGGAGTGGTGGCTTAGGGCAAACTCTGCCCAGGGCAAAAGGTCCACCCAGTCATCTTGGTGAACAGAGATGAAGAAATGGAGATAACTTTCTACATTTTGATTGACACGTTTTGTTTGCCCATTGGTCTGGGGCAGAAAGGCAGATGAAAAATCCAATGTGTGAAGGCATACCATGGAGACAAAAGATTTCCTTGATGAAAGTCATGGCAAGACTGGTAGCTCTAGGTAGACCTGGGAGAGGAATCAAGTGACACATTTTGGAGAACCAATCCACCACTACCTAGATGACCATAGAACCTACAGAGGGGGGCAGATCAGAGATAAAATCCATGGAAATACAACGCTAAGGTATATCGGGAACTGGTAAGGGTTGGAGCAGCCCAGATGGGGTGGACATGGAAGACTTGGATTGTACACAAACTGTACAAGCTTGAACATACTCTTTGATGTCCTTATGAAGAGAGGGCTACAAGTAGTGACGCTGAAGAAGGTCACAGGTACAATGTATACCAGGATGTCCAGAGAACTTGGAGTCATGTGCCCACGCAAGGATGAAGTGTCAGAATCATTGATATCGAATGACCTGGACAAGGCATCGGCACAAACATTTTTGGCACCAGGATGAAATGTAATGTTGAAGTTGAACCGGGCGAAAAAGAGAGCCCAGCGAGCTTGTCGGGTGTTCAAATTTTTGCAGATTGTAAATATTGCAGATTTTTATGATCAGTATAGATGGTGAAGCAATGGTGGGAGCCCTCTAGTAGATGTCGACATTCTTGAAGAACTAGTTTAATAGCCAGTAGCTCACAGGAAGGCTGCCTTGAGTTTGTAGAAAGCATCAATGGATTCAGGGGACCAGGGCTTGGCATTGACAACTTTATGGGTAAGAGTTGTAATTGGAGTCACCAAAGTGGAATAGTTACAAATTAATTGGCGTTGGGTGGCTTTAAGAACAGAGGGCTCAGGCCACTCAGAGATGGCCCGAGGTTTGGCTGGATCCATGAGGAGACCCTGATATGTGATTATGTAGCCCAAGACTGGAACTTGTGTTTGTTTAAATAGGCACTTCTCCAACTTAGCATAGAGACAATTGTCCCGCAGTCCCTGCAGCACAGCTTTCACATGGAGACGATGGGTGTGCAAGTCTGAAGAGAAAATAAGAATATCATCCAGATATACAATAACACAGACATACAAAAGGACACAGAATATCTCATTAACCAAGTTTTGGAAGACAGCTGAGGCTTTACATAGGCCAAAGGGCATCACAACATATTCATAATGTCCGTCCCTGGTGTTAAAGGCGGTCTTCCACTCGTCTCCTTCGCGGATTCTCATTACATTTTTTTTATTATATTTCAGAATGATTCTGCAGGACCTTTAATATGCAATAAGATGTTTTGGAGAATTGTTTCTTTTGGTCCAAAATGATGTGGGAGCCCTGAATGTCCAAGAGTCTCCACATTCCTCACCAAAGACTATGTCAGTTGGATTAAAAAAGAAATAAAAAAGAAATCAAGTACTATTTACTAGCCCTTTGTTGCGTTTGTATCTAAAATCACTGCTAATAATATTAAATGTATCCAGGTATTAAATAAAACAGTGGAGACCACTCATCCTCTGTGGGACCTGTGGGGGCTCCTCTTGAGCTGGGACCTCAATGGCACACACCCTCAACCATCTCTGCTGGTCTGGACAATTGTTCACGTTCATTTTTCTGCTTGCTCCCGCCTTTCTAATCCCTGAAGAAGACCTTTGTACAAGTTGAAACGCGTTGGTTGTTTTTAGTGGATTTGCAATTCCTTTTAAAAAAAATTGTTATTCTATGTATTCCTGCTTCCCATGAGTACAGCAGGAAATATTTTATGGAATAGAATGGGATTTGTATAGATCAGCCACAAAAGTTTTTATCAATTGTCCAATAAAGATTTTTTCAATTTTATATACAAAACTGTGTGATTTCTATTTCTGCAACATAGTCCCGTGGGAGATAACTTTTTCAAAAGTTTGTTAGGGATGGAGCAGCTATCTTGCCCATGAATCATTTGCTAACCCTTTTCTTATGCTAAATAGTATGTGCATCTCTTTTGTGATGTAAGGGATGACAGTTGAGGCCCCCTATACCTCTTCAGTTGACAACCAATAGCTTACAGTCACCAATTTCATTGCTTATGCTGGGAATAGAAACAGGGTCACCTAACTCCCCATCTCCCCAGCAGCACTCACTGCTTTCCTCTCTGCTTCTCCATTTTGCTCGGCAAAAAAGGAAAAGAAAGCCCTGTGTAACCTCCAAACATCCTTAGCAAAGTACAGGATTGTGTTATTTGACAAATAGATTGCAAGTGTGGAAGGTCAGGTACTTGACAGGGCAAATAAGAAATATTTTGCTTCAAATTACATCTGGATCTTGGCACTCAAGCTAAAGGCTCAGAGAGAAGTAAAACAAGGGTATTGGGCCCAGTAGCAGATGCTACCATTTTTGCTGTACCATTGTATATATGGGATGCTGCACTTTGCATATCACCTGTGTGCTGCCTTAATGTTTTGTAGCAAACCTGAATATACCTTTAAGGCTGGGTTCACACCTATGTGAATTGGATGTGGCTTAAACCGCATCCAATTCACAGGACACATTGTTTTCAAGGTGTCCAGTTCACATATATGCGGTGCATTCGCACTCCGCGTTGCACAGAAAACGTGTGCGTTTTCTATGCAATGCGATGCGAATTCCCAGCCCATTGTGTTCAATGGGAGTGCATCTAACATGGAGGTGTGCTCCGCACTGAACGGGGATATTTTCCCCTGCTCGCGGCTCTATCCCTTCTCGGCAGCAGACAGGCTGGAATTCGGATGAAACTGGTGTGAATCCAGCCTAAAATGAAACATGTCTTTGTAAGTGAGAAAATGAAACAAATAAGAAGTGTGAAAGTAGTTTGTAAATGGATACCACTGAACGTAAACCACATAAAAGAGCAATCTCAAACACCTGCAAAATAAATGCATATGCCAGCAGATCATCACAACCTGCAAAGAAGACTGAGCAGACATGAATGGTGTTTGGCTTATTCTGATTGCTGCAGTTATTCTGCAAACTGGAAACTGTAAGTATTTTTATAATATCTATCTTATGGCCACATTCATAGGAATGTAATATTTTAGTAAACATGGCTGCTTAAATTCTGACCTGAACCCTTGTCTTGAATAGCTGGAGATGGCTTTAGCCTAATGTGTAGGATCACCTTTAGCTCACAACCCTCAATGAATTAATATTCTCCATTAACATTAATCAGTGTGGGGTATGGGTTCTACTCCAATACAACAACCTTTAGGTGCAACCCAACTCAACACATTTCAAATGTCAGGACACAGTTGTCAAGATTGACCTTCACTACTTTCTGTTGACTACTCTTTTTACTGTAATATCACAGATGAGGCAATAGATCTATTGGAATAGGAATGAACCTTTTGCACATTTTTTGTTTTTTGCACGTTGTGTAAGTACATATAGCAGCGCCAACCCACTGTGATTATAATTTTTCCTTACAAATGACACCCGACCTGAGTGTCTTAGTGGGGGGCAGCAGCTATTTTATCTAGTAAAATCTGGGCTACGCATATTTATCTAATTCTAAAATTTCTCCTGCTTAAATTTACCCCCCTTGTCGGTAAGGGGCAGCGGAGTAATTTTAATTGTAAAGTTTAATTGTGAACTTCAAACCATTTGCACGGTACCGCCCCCTCTCTTTTTTTACATCTTATATTGCATATAGCATTTACTATCATTAGTCCTATAGCAAGGGTGTATCAATCAATTGCTCCATAACACCACACAACAACTTTGGAAACTACTGGAGTTTTCTAAAATAAAAATGATTACAATGTTGAAACAAGTGTTCAGTCAAATAACTTGTCTCCTAAATGCAGCATTAGAAAACTCAGATTTTTTTGCCCGTGTATGTATTGCATCTGTATATTTAACCCGGAGTTTAGCACAATGAGCAAAAAAGAAAGAGGAAAGAATATTTGGGGCTTTAACCACTTCAGCCCCGGAAGGATTTCCCACTTTAGGACCCGAGCACCTTTTGCGATTCGGCACTGCGTCTCTTTAACTGACAATTGCGTGGTCGTGCGACGTTGTACCCAAACAAAATGTGCGTCCTTTTTTTTCCCACAAATAGAGCTTTCTTTTGGTGGTATTTGAACACCTCTGCGTCATTTCTGATCGCCGCTATAAACAAAAGAAGATCGACAATTTTGCAAAAAATTCCAAATTTCTTACTTTTTTTCCATCAGTTTTGGCCGATTTAGATTCTTCCTCATATTTTTGGTAAAAAAAACGCAATCAGCGTTTATTGATTGGTTTGCGCAAAAGTCGCCGTGTTTACGGATGATGAGAATTCATTTCTGGGGTTTTTATTTATTTATTTGTTACTAGTAATGGCGGCAATCTGCGATTTTTAGCGGTACTGCGATATTGCAGCGGACATGTCGGACCATTTTGACACTTTTTTGGGACCATTGGCATTTATACAGTGAGCAGTGCTATAAAAATGCACTGATTAATATGTAAATGGCATTGGCAGTGAAAGGGTTAACCTGCAGGGGGCGCTCTAAGGATTAACTGTATTCCCTGGGCGTGTTCTTACTGTGTCTGGGCTGCCCTGGCTGGGGAAAGGGGATAATCCCGGCTTCCATATAGAGGAAGCCTGTGATCACCGCCCTTCCCCCTCTATGAGAACGGAGATCCGTGTTTACTTACATGGACCTCCGTTCTCTCACTGCAGGGGGGACATCACAGGTAGCCGGCGACGATCGAGTCTGCCCTACCCGCTCCCTGGCCCCCCCCCGGACACAGTGAGCACGCGTGAGCGCCTCCTGGCGGCGCACGCGTGCTCACAGCACTAGTTATCGCAGCCGCCGTCATATGAGAGCCACTCTGTCGCCGTTAGACTGCGGTCGGCGGTCAGCAAGTGGTTAAATGAGATCTGCCCCCATATTTGATCATGTATGAAACTGTGTAAAAAGGCCATGTATGTATATAATGTCAACTTGCCATGATTGAAGCACATAGATCATAGTCACAAAAAAATCATATAAATGGTCATAACGCATACATAGGTTTATTATACGTCAAAGACAGTTTCTCATATAAAACATGATACACTGATCAAATGATTCTTCATATACTATGTGCATGCTACAGTGATAAAAAAACATGATGAAAAACAGCCATACAATGTATTTACACAGAGCAATATAAATGCATGAATAATATGATTCAAAAACGTCTCATTCACCCTATATAAGAAGATATAAAAATCAATAAAAATAGGACTTGTCAGGGTATCCTTGATCAATGTTTATAATAAGAGCCCCAAATTTGGAACTCTGTAAGGGGAGCCCTTGGTACGGAACTCAACGCGTTTCATGGTATTTCAACCACTCATCAGGAGTTTTAGTCAAGATGATACTGGAAAAATTCAAAAATAGCTATTAGTATATAGGGTCCACTCGCATTTTCTATAGAATATATTATGTGAGAAAATATGTCAAACCTTGCTGTGACTCACAAAGCTCCTTAGTCCCTTCACGGAAACACATAGGAGATTCCACCCGCTTCCATTTCATATACATTCACACACACTCAGTTACACTTTCCGACATCCATTCACCATTTTGGTTATTCCCTTCAGACAACATATCCATACAGTTATGCACACACTCTATAGTCCCCTTTTGGGAACATATAGGTTATTCATATACACAAACACAGCTACATCCATGGACATGCCTCATCCATTCACAAAATGGTTGTTTTGCAGATAATCTGGTTTTAGACTCACACGTATCCATCACATATGGGAACTGTGATGTGGCGACCCGACCTGTCTCTTGCCCATGTCCCCTGGCTCCTTGGGGGAACTCCCACCTCAGCTCCGATCTGGACATGTGTCCGGGACCCCTCTGGCTCTCATTTCCGGGCTATTCTAGTATTGGCAGGAGCTTTGTGAGTCACAGCAAGGTTTGACATATTTTCTCACATAATATATTCTATAGAAAATGCGAGTGGACCCTATATACTAATAGCTATTTTTACATTTTTCCAGTATCATCTTTACTAAAACTCCTGATGAGTTGTTGAAACACCACGAAACGCATTTAGTTCCATACCAAGGGCTCCCCTTACAGAGTTCCCAATTTGGGGCTCTTATTATAAACATTGATCAAGGATACCCTGACAAGTCCTATTTTTATTGATTTTTATATCTTCTTTTATAGGGTGAACGAGCCATTTTTGAATCATATTATTCATGCATTTATATTGATCTGTGTAAATATTTTGTATGGCTGTTTTTCATCATGCTTTTTTATCACTGTAGCATGCACATAGTATATGAAGAATCATTTAATCTTGTATCACGTTTTATATGAGAAACTGTCTTTGACGTATAATAAACCTATGTATGCGTTATGACCATTTATATGATTTTTTTGTGACTATGATCTATGTGCTTCAATCATGGCAAGTTGACATTATATACATATATGGCCTTTTTACACAGTTTCATACATGATCAAATATGGTGGCAGATCTCATTTAAAGGCCCAAATCTTCTTTCCTCTTTCTTTTGTGCATTCAATATAGAGGGGTGGAAACCTGCCACTACGGGACGCACCAGATCACATGCCTTTGTCCTTTAGCACAATGAGCTTTACTGCTCACAATATAAAAAAATGCCAAGTGCACATATTATAATTTCCATTTATTTAAAAAAATGTATTTAAATGGGCAATGTTGTTAAAATAAGACAAATTATTATTATTATGTAGCCATGTACTCCCTTGAGAGTGGCTGAAAGTAGTGGTTCGCCTGCTAGCTGACCTCAATCCCACCATATCACATATTTGACCAGGCCGGCTCTTGTTTTTGTTGTTTTATTGGGGGAAATAACTTGGATGGGGATAAGGGATGACTGTGGTATGCCCAGAAGAATTATAGTACAAAGTTGTATATGTGTGCTGACACTGCAGACTCCCTCGGCAGACTATTACTTCTTCACCCTCCAGCTTAGTACTTCGTTTCTGGCCTAAAAGGAATTTATTAGGCCTCTACTCCCTGTTCTTCACCACGGTTAGCACGTGGTGAGGCCTACCCTGTCCCGGCAGGACCTCAGGAACACCCATTACAGGCAAAGGGCACACGGGCCTCTTATTGTGCAGAAAAGTACTTCTGTGCTAACTGGGCCTTTGACGGACTACAACACCCAGCCCTTTGCTGACTCCAGGTGCCCCAGACCTTCTCTTTTCCTCAGTGACTCTCCTTCCCTTGACTGACCTCCAAGACTCCCACTGACTGTCCTCTTCTCCTCTCAGCCTGCTCCAGCACTTTCTCTCCTTCAGTCCCAGGGACTGTCACTCACCACACCGGTGAGTTCCTTAAAGTCTCTCACTGTGTAGCACCTCCGCTGTTCTCCTGTGCCGCTCCAAGGATCTCTCTTCTCCCTGGCTGCACCTGAACTCCCAGGCCCCAAGGTTACCCTCCCCAGACTGGGGCCGACCTCCCGGGTAGGAGCCTGCTCCACAGTGCTTCTGCTACATCTCCGACTTTGCATCCGACACTACTCCTCCTTGATTGGGTTGACCCTGAGTACTTAAGGAGGCCTGCCCCCTGACAACCCTGTATGGGGATTGGTTAGGGCTCCTTAGAATACTACAGATGGCTCCACCTATCTTCCAGCTTTCTGCCCAGAGACCAACACCAGGTGTCCCGATACAGAGAGGAAGGTTCTGGTGACCTCATCTGTTTAGTCCACTCAATCCTCCCTGAGCCTTTCCTACCAGCTCTGATCAAAACACACAGGCCTGCACATTACAGTCAGGCATGACTAAATTTACCTTTCCTAGCCAAAACCTGCTAGAAAAACGCACCTACACTATGGGGGCGCTACAAAAACCCACCTTAAACATCGGCTGGTCCCTAGCTGAAATTGAAAAATAGCTTCTTTGAACAGAAGCCGGGCATCTCAAAATAAAAAAAATGGAGGGGAAAAGGGAACAAACTTGGAAGGGGACATACAGAACTGTACATGAATAAATAAGTATAAAAAATATACCATCTCCATTTTTGCAATATTTACAATATACAGTTTATCACATTTCCTATCTACAATCCCTGCATTTACCTGCAGCATACTGTACACATACTGGGCAGGAGCACCTCCCCCTAAAGGGAAGCCCTCCCCCTGCCTAGTTAGCAACAGTTGTCATTTGGCTTGACTCTCGACGGATAAAGATGAACAGCAGTTCCATCTGGAATGCTAAGAGAAGGGAAACACAACTATCTAAACTAACTAACAACAACCTATCAGGAGGGGGTTATAAGCCTCCTAATAGAGTACAGCAAACTTTGTGACATTCCTGAACCTGCCTGCTCTGCCAGTGAGGGGTTATAGGCTCACAGCAGAACAGAAGATAAATGGAAATAGAAAGTCTTGGAGTGTCTTTTTAAAGTTCCTGGTGGGAGGATCCCACCAAGAAACACAAAAGAAAAAAACAAACAGGTCAAAGTTTACCCCGGTGTTCTTGCGGCGACAGTCTTTTCCACTGGGCACAGGGTGGCAGGCTAATTTGTCCTGCAGTACAGGGGAAAGATGCACATTCAATTATTCTTCCAACAGTCCCTGGAATGTGCTGCACAGTCTGTTATACTCCACAGTCTCATGTATACGTTACTGTTTGCAGGAATTGGAGCAGTCATTGGTATGGCACTTGTAATGTCCAGCTTTAGCAGATTGCTGGACATATTTGTAATACAGTGGGAATGTCCGGCCGTAGCATGGCGCGCAACATATTTGTAATCCATGGGTGCGTTCGCCCACCATGGTTGCCACGGGCAGCGACACATGGTACAAAGTCACTGAAGTGCAGGATTGGCAATTTAAGTGTCCATCCCCAATGCTGTTTTTGAGTGGCTGGGAAAGCAGGCAGCAATCTATTGGCGGCTCCCGCTGGTTGCTATGGACAACGGCACACTTAATTTAGCACAGTTCAAAGGCAAAGCACACAGTTCTTATCCCAGTTAGATCCACGTTGGCAATAAAACATTTTAACCACTTCAGCCCCGGAAGGATTTCCCATGTTAGGACCAGAGCACGTTTTGTGATTTTGCACTGCGTCGCTTTAACTGACAATTGCACGGCCAAACGAAATGTGCGTCCTATTTTTCCCACAAATAGAGCTTTCTTTTGGTGGTATTTGATCACCTCTGAGTCATATCTGATCACTGCTATAAATAAAAAAAGAGAGACAATTTTGCAAAAAAAACCCAGTATTTCTTACTTTTTGCTAAAATACAAATCCATAAAAATATATATATAAAAAACGTATTCATCAGTTTTGACTGATTTATATTCTTCCTCATATTTGTGATAAAAAAAATTGCAATCAGCATTTATTGATTGGTTTGAGCAAAAGTTGCTGCATTTACAAACCATGAGAATTCATTTATGGCGTTTTACTATTTATTTTTTTTACTAGTAATGGCGGCGATTTGCGATTTTTATCGGGACTGCAATGTTGCAGTGGACATTGTTGCAGCAGTCCTTTTTTGGGACCAATGACATTTATACAGTGATCAGGAATGTAAATATCCTCTGATTACTGTATAAATGTAATTGGCAGTGAAGGGGTTAACCTGCAAGGGGCAGTGAAGGGGATAACTGTGTTATCTAGGCGTGTTCTAACTGTGAGGGGGCTGGGCTGGCAGGGGCAACAGAGATCTAACTGATCCCAAGTACAGGGATCAGTAGATCTCTGACATGCCGCCTGTCAGAACGGGAAACCACTGTGTTTACATCAGCGGTTCCCCGTTCTGGCTCTGTCACAGGGCATCGCGAGTTGCCAGGTGGACACGAGTCTGCCCGACCCGCGGCCCCACTCAGGGAGCGTGCGGCGGGCACGAGCGGTGCACACTTGCCCCCTAGCTGCCGTGCACTAAAGTGACGACTATAAGAATTGATTCGTGGGACAGAGCCACGCTGTCACCGCTTATAGTCGTGCGGCGGTCGGGAACTGGATAAACACTCCTCTGGCTCAGTTCTTGTGGTTGCTATGGGCAATGACTGACTGCCTTGCAGGTGATCCCGGACGAGCCCCCAAATGTAGCCTAAATGTAGCCATGTACTCCCTTGAGAGTGTCTAAAATTAGTGGTTCACCTGCTAGCTGACCTCAATCACACCATATCACACATCTGGAGACATTGACCAGGCTGGCTCTTGTTTTTGTTGTTTTATTGGGGGAAATAACTCGGATGGGGATAAGGGTTTACCGTGGGATGCCCAGAAGAATTATAGTACAAAGTTTGTATGTGTGTGCTGACAATGCAGACATTCCCTCTGCAGACTATTACTCCTTCACCCTCCAGCTCAGTACTTGTTTCTGGCCTAAAAGGAATTTATTAGGCCTCTACTCTCTGTTCTTCACTGCGGTTAGCATGTGGCGAGGCCTACCCTGTTCTGGCAGGACCTCAGGAACACCCATTACAGGCAAAGGGCACAAGGACCCCTGATTGTGCAGAAAAGTACTTCTGTGATAACCAGACCTTTGATGGACTACAACACCCAGACCATCGCTGACTCCAGGTCCCCTAGACCTTCTCTTTTCCTCAGTGACTCTCTCCTTCCCTTGACTGACCTCCAAGGCTCCCAGAGACTGTCCTCTTCTCCTCCCAGCCTGCTCCAGCCCTTTCTCTCCTTCAGTACCAGGGACCGTCACTCACCACATCGGTTGGTTCCTTAAAGTCTCTCACTGTGTAGCACCTCCGCTGTTCTCCTGTGCTGCTCCAAGGATCTCTCTCCTCCCTGGCTGCACCAAAACTCCCAGGGCCCAAGGTTACCCTCCCCAGTCTGGGGGCGACCTCCCGAGTAGGGGCCTGCTCCACAGCGCTTCTGCTACATCTCCGAATTTCCACCCAACACTACTCCTCCTTGTTTAGGCTGACCCCGAGTATTTAAGGAGGCCTGCCCCCTGACAACACTGCATGGGGATTGGTTAGGGCTCCTTAGAATACTCCAGATGGCTCCACCTATCTCCCAGTTTTCTGCCCAGAGACCAATACCAGGTGTCCGGATACAGAGAGGAAGGTTCTGGTGACCTCATTTGTTTAGTCCCCCCTCCCAGCTCAGATAAAAACACCCAGGCCTGCACATTACAGCCAGGCCTGACTAAATTTACCTTTCCTAGCCAAAACCTGCTAGAAAAAAGCACCTACACTATGGGAGCGCTACAATTATTATGGCTGTTATTCATTTAACATATATAACATGTTAAATATGTTATATATAACATATATCTCTGTACTAGCAACCATTAAAGCTAAACTCTAGCATATCAGCTAATACTCTGTGAAAATGCATACATGGGAACTGTTTTACTTGCCAAAGGAATTATAATTCTTTTCATTTTGAGCTATTTTTAAGGCATGCCTGGATGCCTAGAAAATAACTGTGCCAGGTAAGCACATCAAACTCTTCGACCTCTACTGCAGCAATAATGCAGCTTCTTAATAAAATACCCCCCAGCCAATTGATTGATAGGTGACTCATGTTCACTCTACTCTTTCCCCCTGTCAACGTGTTCAGTGACAGCACATTTGTACTGCATCAGGGCCTAACTGACTTTTGCTGGTTTTTCGCTCTCACAGTTCTACCGTGTAGGAAATTACAGAAGACTGTTATCAGGATAGATTTATGTATATATACTAGGTGCATTAAAATACATTTCATTATTTATTTTTTTATGATGGCATACATGCAATAACTCGTTGTTTTGTATGGGGTTCAGCCTAAAACTGACATTTAGGAGTCAAGTTCAGTTCCACTCCTCTCATTTTCAGAAAACATTTTGTTTGTAAGTGGGTAAAGGTTTAGAAGTCCAATTGTGCCAGGAAATTCATAAGTTATATCAGTTGTTATGATCAATGTGTTTGTACATTTGACAAAAACTGTAGCTGTCAGATAGGCTATTTTGATCACCCAGCTTGCCAGCTTGTGTAAAGTGACCAAAGGATAAAAAACAGTGCAAGACCTGTGAATTCTTTGCCAAAATTTTGCAAAAGATGTACATTATCAGATTGTGCCTGATAATAGTGGTGTGATGCTTCTAGGAACAGAAAGCCTTTATGTCTAAGACTGTTCAGGTATCTCAAGATTATCATTTTTCATTTAATTATTATTACTGCAAACAATTTTGTTCTATAAAGCAACCCTGGTTATCATACATGCTAAGTATACAACATTCCTTATTTTTCTCAACTTAATGTTCAGCCTTCTTTATGGTAAAAAGGTTGAGAAAGACTTTTCAATTTGTGTTACCTGCAGGAGCTAAGGAGAACTTTGGCTCCTTACTGTAACAAAACATTAGTGGAAAGATTTTGCAAATGCTTTGATTTTTTCAAATCCATTTACAATATATGGCCAAAGTATGTGGGTATCCATCCATGTTCTTGAGTTCTTATTTAATTCTAACAGTTTAGGGAAGGTCATTTTATATTCCAGCGTGACTGTGTCCCTAGGCAAGACATGGTTTGATGAGGTTAGTTAGAAGGAACTCCAGTGGGCTGCACTGAACCCTGAAATCACCTCTACTGAACACCTTTGGGATGAAATGAAATGGAATGTTGATTATGAGCCAAATTTAATTGTCAAACATCAGTGGCTCATCTTGCATATGCTCTCTTGGCCGAATGGGCCCAAATTCCTATAGACATAGTCAAAGAACTTGTGGGAAGCCTTCCCATAAGTTTGAAGGCTGTTATAGTCACAAAGGTGGGAGGGAAGGGCAACTCTGTACTAATGCCATGGTTCTGGAATGGGATGTCCAATAAGCTCATATTGGTTTGATAGCCAGATGTCCCTACATTTTGACCATATAGTCTAAAATTTGATTTGCATTGCAGAAATAAATGTAATAATTTATTTTTTTAAATTATAGGTGTGTCTTTGGAAATTGTTGGAGGAAAGGAATCTGGACTAAGGCCATACATGGCCCTAGTGAGAACCCCAGGAAAGACTTTCTGTGGTGGAACTTTAATTAAACCTGACTGGGTTTTGACAGCAGCTGAATGCACAGTGTAAGTAGTAATTCATACCTATATTTTTTAAATGAATTTAAATTTACACCACTCAAGAGCCATCTCTCTCTACATAGTTTATTTGTGTTTTTTAAAGGATGGCTTGGCAAAAAATACAAATGGGGTTCATAATCCCGAGCCACCCTTTTCATATCAAGTATTTGGAGTCTGAGAAAGTTTCATTCAGAGCTAAAGCAAGGACAATAAATAAAGGTGGGAGAAAATCGATGACTCTACATGATATGTTTTAGGTGTGCCCCTTCAGAAATTGTAAAATATTTGAATATAATCTTTATAAATACTTTCAGCCAACAGCCTCAAAAGTCAAATAATAACTCCTCACCAGTTACTGTACATCAGTTTCAGTAGGCGGTATCCTAAATAGTATGCAAGTTAAAGTGGCATTTTTTAGGCTACATTAAATAAGTATTAGAATTAAAATAAGAGGAGGTGCAAACCCAAAGTGTATGCCAATAGCAGTGGCAGCCCGTCCATTAGGGCCGCCCCCCCATCCATGAGTCCGGCCCCTAATCTATATGCAGGGCATCGGATGCATAGAGTTCAATGGGGGGTGGTTTTTTTTGGGAGGAAGGAGGAGGAGACCTATGGCCGAGGAGACGCATGGGAAGCCTGGGACATGGTGGAATCTGAGGGGGAAGCCGCCGCCGTTGTGTCCATGGGAAGCCCGGAACATGGAGGAATCTGAGGGGGAAGCCACCGCCGTTGTGTCCATGGAAAGCCCGGGACATGGAGGAGTCTGAGGGGGAAGCCGCCGTCTCCATGGGAAGCCCAGGACATGGAGGAGTCTGAAGGGGGAAGCCGTCTCCACCTGTTAGCACAGGGTGAGTGAGCCGGCGACGGGTGGTGGAGGTCCATCTGCCGTCCATGATTTTTGCCATCTAAAGCCCCCCCCCCCCGCCCGACCAATGGAGGGCCAGCCGCCACTGGTCAATAGACCTACAATAGTAAAAATACAAACAAATAAATTGCAATTGTTTAAAACGCCATGCAGTCCCAATCACTGAAATGACCATGCATTCGTCTTAATAGTCCATTTAATGTGAATCTAATCACCAATAAGATTCCAAGGTGAATACAATATGATGCTGAGAAGGACTTGCTCCAATCCACCAAATGTGCTCCACCTCGTGCTAGTAGTGTATTGCACTCACCTGATCGAACAAATCAACAAGCAGATATATAAATGCTAGGATCAAGGATAATCATCCCCGGGGGCGTGTCCAAGATGGCCACCGGAGCGGACGTGTTGTGAGGGAGCTCCTGGTCACATCCGAGCCGTTTACCAGCTTCCCTGCAGCTACAGACCTGCCACCCGGCTCACATTGTGAGGGACCCTCTGCGGAAGCACGGCATGCCCAAAGGGAAAGGTAGGGGACATTACTACACCCGGGCATCGCTAGTTCATACAGGGCCTTCTCCTCCAGCCCAGGCCCCTGCGAGAGCGCCGCCCACCACAGGCATCAGCATGGCCTCCCAGACAGAGGAGACACAGGGAGATATGGCGGCGACACAGTTTGAGGCACTGATGCAGGCTATTGGGAACTGCCAGACCACCCTGACAGGCAAGCTTGAGTCTGTACAGCTGGATATAGGGCTGATGCGGAAGGACATGGACACCTTCAGAGCCAGGCTCACAGATTTGGAGCGGCGGGTGGGGGATACAGAGGACACCCTGCAGGAACATGCCTCATCTATACGGGTGCTCCGGGCCAAAGTGAAATCGCTGGAGAGCCGTGCAGAAGACGCTGAGAATAGGAATAGGAGGAATAACCTCCGCATAGTGGGTTTACCAGAAGGTGCTGAAGGGACTGACTCACTAACTTTTACAGAGCAGCTCATGCGGTCACTTCTGCCACAAACCAAATTCTCTGACATATTTGTAGTGGAGAGGGCACATAGGATGCCTGCTGCCCGGGGGCCGCCGGGAGCTCCTCCACGTACATTCATTTTCCGCCTGCTGAACTACAGGGACCGTGACTTGGTCCTCCGTGAATCTAGGAAGATTCAGGTACTACGCTATGAGGGATCTAAAATCATGATCTTCCCTGATTATTCTATTGAGACACAAAAGCTCAGGAGGTCATTCGACCATGTAAAGCTAAACCTTCGCAATAAGAAAATAAAATACAGCATGCTTTTCCCCGCACGGCTGAGTGTACAGGACGGAGAGACGGTCCGCTTCTTTACATCCCCAGAGGAGGCCTCACAGTGGCTGGAGACCCTTCCTAGAGGATGAAGCACCAACTAGACCTCGTGGAGGCCTTATTTCACCTCAGCAAAGTATTCTGTTATTAAGGCGCCCTGATGTGTGCTGTGATATCCGGGTGCACGGGGGCCTTTTCTCTTTGGGACTAATATGGCCTATCCATTCTTTAATGACGGAGAAAGGAATATATCCCCCTTGATATAAGTCTTGAGGGTGTACCCTTAAAAAAGCTTTTTTTCTAGTTCACTGTTGAACTTCGTAAATACTAAGTTTGTGCCCCTGGATTGTCCCAGGCGAACTGAACTAAAAACCTGCAGGGAACGTTGATCCGTTTGGAACTAATGGAGTGACCCACAATGCGTGAACAGTACACTTCGGTGGGTTGAAGTTCATGCCTCTGATGGCGGCTGCCATTTATGGTTTGGGGATCAAAGCACACCAAAGTTCGGGGGGTGGTGCGGGGTGGGGGGGACTGGGGGGTTGCTCATGGCAGAGTCTCTCTGTGTCTGTTACTGAGCTGATGGTTTTCTGCCTGTTTCAGCAGAACCCTTTATTTTTGTTTCTGTTCTTTTTTTTCAAGTTATTAGTTTTATATTTCAATTGTGCTAAGCATAATAAGGAGAATAATACCCTTTTCTCCCCACTGGGGGGAGACAAAGCACTATACTTATGTGGCAGGATGAATATGTACATGTGTGTGTATCAGTGGTGGAACTACTTTTCCCTTATGGTTTCAATGGGAGACTGCTGGAGCCGGAGAAGGGTACATTTGCATACCAGAATGTTGCAATGGCATCCCTCTCTATCTTGACCTGGAATGTTAGGGGTCTGAAATCCAAGATCAAAAGATCACTCGTGTTTAACTATATTAAGAAGTACTCCCCCCCCGAGTTTGTATATTGCTGGAAACGCACCTCATGGGAAGTAGGGTCCTGGCCCTCAAAAAAAACCATGGGTGGGAGCCTATTACCACTCCACTTTCTCCACCTACTCCAGGGGGGTCTGCATCCTGATCCACAAATCTGTGCAATTCACCCTCCTGGACCTTCATTTGGACCCGGAGGGCAGATTTCTGGTGGTGCATGCTCTCTTTGATAGACTAGAGTTGTCCCTGGTGGGATTATACATACCCCCCTCCCTGCCACAATGACCCTATTGGACAAACTTATGCCCATTATTGCTCAATTCCCAGCGGCAGAAATAGTATTGGCAGGAGATTTTAATATGACCCCTAACCCGAGTGTGGACAAATCAAAGGGTGACTTGGCCATAGACTCCCCGTTGCTAAGGATGCAAAGGGTGACTTGGCTCAATTTACCTGTGACTCAGCTACGCAAGCTTCATTCTCCAGGATAGATCTGGTCCTCGCTGGCAGCTCTCTTCTCCCTGGAGTGCGGGAGATCGAGGTGCTGCCCAGGGGAATTTCAGATCACTCCCCGGTGATGATGACCCTCGAGTTGGATGCTCAAATGGGACTGCCCTTATGGAGGCTGTCTGGGTACTGGGTGACGGATGACGGGCTATCCCCTAAGATGGAGGTCGCCCTGGCAGAGTACTGGGAACACAACGGTGAGGGACAGGCCTCCCCTCAAAGTACATGGGATGCTTTTAAAGCATCTACCCGGGGGCACTATCAGACGCTAATTAGAAAGGTCAGAAGGGAGACGGGAGCGGCACTCTTAGAGGCAGAGCATAGGGCCCAGGCACTTGAATCGCAATATGCGGCTAGCAAAAGCACAGAGGTATACGGGCATATGCTGACACTCTACAAAGAGATCTCGGTGTTGAGGGCCTCCTCCTGCAGGAAGAAGCTATTATCACAATCCCAGAGAATATTTGAACAGGGGGAGAGGTCGGATAGGCTCCTTGCCTGGTTGACTAGGGAGAGGTCAGGGACCACGCATATAGCCAATGTCAGAGATGGAGATGGGGTTCTTCAGTCGGACCCTTGGCTAATTAACAAACAATTTGCAGACTTTTATCAGACCCTATACACGTCTAGGGCAGACTATACTACAGATAGCCTTAACCGATTTCTGGACCAAATTGACTTCCCACAACTCTCAACTGCAAATAGAAATAGATTAGAAGGCCCCCTGACATTGAAGGAGGTTGGCGAGACGGTGGCTTGCCTTCAATCGGGTACGGTACGATGGTGGTTCACACAGAACCAATCCAATCCCGCGGTGAATCTGGAGGCGGCTATAGTGGGGTCATATTTGGCACTGAGCAATCTGGTGTTTAGGGGCCCTAAAGCCCACCCAAACGTTACGACTCCGATGCAGACTACAGCTAAGGTATGGGAACAGATGACCAAACAACTAAATGCATCGGGCACGTGGTCGCCATATACCCCCCTGTGGGGCAACCCCCGACTTAGTCATTTTCTATCCATTCCTGACCGGGCTCTTTGGGCCAAATATTAAATTAAAATATTAAAGCACATTATGCCCGGGGGGACTCTGCTGGGTTTTGACCAACTCAAGGAATCCTTTCATTTGCCTAACAAAATGTTTTTCAGGTACTTGCAGCTACGGCATGCAGCTAAGGCGCAATTCCCAGAAGAGATAGTCCTAGAGTCGACCAGGGTGGAAAACGACCTTATATCTACCTCGGTGGATAGGATCCTCTCCTCGCTGTATCTCAGGATTGCAGCTCAGAGTTCTAGTAGGGGGTCGGAACTGTTCGCAAAATGGCAGGCAGACATACCGGGGTTGGGAGAGGAAGACTGAAGTGAAGGCATACAACAGTATATCCCCCAAATGGTGTCAGCTAGAGACAGATATGTCCAACTCAAACTTCTACATAGGGCCTACCTCACACCACAGCGCATGGCCAAGATATCTCCTGCTAATTCAGAATTATGCCAGAAATGCGCTGGGGCATCTGGCACATTCTTCCATATGGTCTGGACCTGCCCTGTGGTCCAGAGATACTGGACAGGGGTGGTTGCAACTATCAATGAGGTGGGGAGTGTATCATTGGGCCTGGACCCTGCAGTGCTCCTGCTCGGGATCACTGATATAGTCACCAAAAATAAACATGCCCAGTTGTTTATATTCTACACCGCTTTCTATGCAAGAAAGGCCCTACTCCTGAAATGGAAGGGAGATGACCCTCCGACAGTCCAGCAGTGGAAAGCTATGATTGACACAGTTCTACCGCTATATAAACTTACATATATGAATAGGAAATGCCTGAATAAATTTGATAAAATATGGGGCAAGTGGGTTAAATCCTAGGAGCCCCCTAAAGAATAGAATCATTCCTGTGAACACTGGATGTAACATTTGTAACTCTCAGAAATATCATTGTTCTCTTGTATATTACTACTGAAAAGAAGTATATCATTGCAAATGCACTTCTGTTCTGTATTTTTCTTTGCTTTGAAAATAAAAACATTTCTGTTAAAAAAAAAAGGATAATCATCCCCTCTGATGTGTCCACTCCACTCCTGATGGGTCCAGATGTAGCTCCAATAATAAAATATAAAATCCCAACAAGAAGGGGGCATATAGTGTGATACCATTTATTTAATAAACCGGGAAATAAACGGTATCACACTACATGCCCCCTTCTTGTTGGGAATTTATATTTTATTATGGAAGCTACATCTGGACCCATCAGGAGTGAAGTGGAAACATCAGAGGGGATGATTATCCTTGATCGTAATGTTTATATATCTAATTGTTGATTTGTTCAGTCTGGTGAGTGCAATACACTACTAGCACGTTTGCTGGTTTGGAGCAAGTCATTCCCAGCGTCATATTGTATTCACCATGGAATCTTTTTGGTGATTGGATTCACATGAAATGGACTATTAACACGAATGCATGGTCACTTCACT
Organism: Glandirana rugosa; assembly: GCA_018402905.1. Classification (NCBI taxonomy): domain Eukaryota; kingdom Metazoa; phylum Chordata; class Amphibia; order Anura; family Ranidae; genus Glandirana; species Glandirana rugosa. The sequence continues at coordinate 249,355 of BLSH010311370.1, forward strand.
CATTGGGACTGCATGGCGTTTCAAACAATTGCAATTTGTTTGTTTGTTTTTTCACTATTGTAGGTCTATTGATATACACTTTGGGCTAGCGCTTCCTCTTATTTTATTTTTTTTGTTAGAGCCATTGGGGATTTTAAAGGGGTAGCTGCTCATGCTAATATTTTCACTAGTGTTACAGTGAGGTGCAAACCAAACTTGCTCACATATATATTTTTCTATACATAGGGGAGGGAATTCATATTTATGTTAAAGTTGAGATTTCCCATTAAAATGTATAGGTTTGTATTACACCTAGTGCTCACTTTTTAAGAATTTAATACTAAAAAAGTCTTACAGACCTCTAATATGACCAGCTCTTGGCGGTATGACATGAATAAGTAACTGGCAGTCCAACGCCTGATGGTTGAACAGTTCCACATCTGCAGCCTTTACAATAAAATATATTTCAGTATTTGTGATTGCGATATCTCTATATTACTTCAGATTTCTATGACAAATCTTTTGTGGGAAATGAAATTGCATACTCAGTGCCAAAATATGTCAAATTTCAGGAAAATTACATATCTGTCAAATTTTTGGGATAGCAAAGGACACCTTTTACTACAAATATTTTCAAACAAATAATACACTCTTGTCCCACCTTTGGTCTTGCAGTTCACAAAGAATAAATGAGCAAAAGACTAGCTGTACTTATTTACATTAAGCTGGATTTGTTGGGGTGATTATTATAAAGTTACATAGTTAGTCTGGTTGAAAAAAAGACAAAAGTCCATCTAGTTCTACCTATAAAAGGGGACAAACAAAATCTAGTTGCCACTAGCTAAACCATGATCTAGATAAATGGGAACCTTAATAGACATAAACTGCAAAATACAACATTTTTATGCATTAAATGATGCCTACAATAGTCAACATGAGAAACAAGGAAACTCCAAAAGTGCAATCTGGTAAGAGAAAAATATAGAAAATTATAAACATTTTACAGTTAAAAAAACAGTCCATCCAAAAACGATGCTTTAGTTTTAGGAGGAACCTGGCAGGCTGAGTCAGCCCCTGGCTTCTTATACTGTATGCCTTACACACTCCAACAGCAAAACAATGTCAACTACAAGGTCAATCGGTAAAGTGGGACCCTCTCATAGTGGCCACAGCAAGTTTGAAGATCCAGGAACAGATGTACGGAAAACACACTGCTGGGTGGTGTGACTTCCTGGCATTTTTTATTTTTATACAAATGTTTACATTACATGCATAAAATAGACAAAGTGCTGAAAAGTGTGGTGGACCACAATCTACCTTCTGGCTTTGATGAAAACATTGCTGTCCCCCTGAACCCCGGCATATTTGTTGCTAGAGACCCTTGGACAAAAATCCATAATCTCATCTCCCACTTCACCCCCTGGAACCTATCCTTTCTTCCTCCATCTCCCCCTCTCCCCCTTAGTCCCTCTGTAACTTGATTCTCCTCAAAGCCCCCTGCTTTTTTGGCCCCCTTTTCATTCTTCTCCTCCTGCTTCTTCTCCCACCTTTTTTCCCCTTTACCTTTTCTCTTCTCTCTCTGCTCGCTCAGCCCCTGTTACATATGGCCTACCCTATAATGGGGCAACCCGTCCGGATGATAGTATGAACAGGATGACAGCTGCGCCCAACAACACTCGTAAATCACATTACTTATTTGGCCTAGAGCAGCCTATCAGGTTCCCCCAAACTGTCAAGTCCAATACCCCTACTTGCACTCCCTATATGTTACCCACTGTTTCTAGACTGTTATCCTACATAATATTACACTGATGTTTAACTGTCATGAAGGGCGATTCTTCCCCGTTCCATACGCGACCTAGATGGAGTTAAAAGAGACGCATGGGGTTTTTTCTTGCCCAATTATACTTACCTTGGTGGATGCAGCATCGGTCCGAGAGCTGCTGACTGTCAACCAGCTACCCCACACTCACTGGAGTGCTGAGTTGTGGAGGCTGAGACAGGTGTCAGTCCAGGCACCTGGCGAATCCAGACTCCATTGTCGTGATGACGCGGTGCCTAGACGGACATCCATGACGTCAGCAGAGTGTGGATTTAAGTCCGCTCTCTGCTGAAAACAGGTCACAGTAGTGCAAAATGGATTGCACTTCTGTGATCCATAGCAGAAGCCCAGCCAAATGAGCTTTGACTGCACTTCTCCTTTAACTATAACCCCCTCTACAGTGTTGCACTACAATCTCTAAATGTTTACTACCTTTGCTTTCCCTGCTCTCCTTACCATATTGTTATGGGCTGCATCCCTACAAAGTTTTTGCGCTATTGTGCACATGTTTTTTTTACCCTTCCCCTTTGGGGTTATTCTGTAAGAGTAACTATGTTTAAATGTTACTCTTTTATTTTCTATGCCAATAAAATATTTGAACATGAAAAGAAGGTCACAGGGATTTGGTTCTAAAAGGGGAACAGTTGGGAAGTTTTGTCATTTAGCATAGTAAATACTTAGAGAAAACGCAATTGAATGCTTTTACATGATATTTAAAAAATTTGTATGTTTTGCAAATATTTACCTGTTTTTTTTTTCGTATTGAACTTCCACACAAGTTTGTGCCAGTACTGGACACAAAAACTTATTTGGGTGCCAAGGTATCTAATGGGAGGCTCTTAAAGTGAGACTAAACAACATTTTTATTCTCCAAAAATAATCCACACACATCAACTACTTAAAGTGCTATTAAACTCACATTTTTAAAAAAAAATGCTGGGAGGTAGGGTTTTTATGACAGAAGAGGCCCTATCAGTCTCTTCTGTCATAAATGCTTTCTCCTACCTGTCAGCTGTAATGTACACTGAGCTGTGCATGCACAGCCTAGCTCATTTATGGCACCGCTCTGTGCCACGAAGATGTGACTCCGGTGTGCATGTGTGGAAGTTACATTATCGCAACCCAGCCATTGAAGTGGCCCGGAAGGAATACCCGAGGAAGGTGGAAGCACCCGTAACCTGTGGGAGTGTTAACAGCAGCATCATTTGACAGTTAAAGTGATATTAAAGGCAAGTTTGTTTTTTTAAATAACAAACATGTCATACTTACCTACTCTGTGTAATGGGTTTGCAGCCCTAATCCTCCTCCTCTCTGGTCCCCCACCGGCGTTCCTGGCCCCTACCTCCTGCCAAGTGCCCCCAGAACAAACAGTTAGCTGTGGGGGCACCCGAGCAGGCTTGCTCAAAGCCGCTGCTCTGCGTGTCCATTCAGACACAGAGCCACGGCTCAGCCCCACCCCATTTCTTTTCTTATTAGAGCAATGGCTGTGATTGACAGCAGTAGGAGCCAATGGCTTCACTAAAGCTGTCTCAACCAATGAGGAGGGAGGGCCCCCAGAGAGGTTCCTGTGCACATCGCTGGACTGAGATGGGGCTCAGGTATGTATTAGGGGGGAGGCTGGGGGGTGCTGCTGTGCACAGAAGGTTTTTTTTTTCCTTTATGCATGGAATGCATGAAGGTAAAAAAAACTTGAGCTTTTAGAACCAATTTAAGTTTGTTATAATGTGCTATTATGCGGTTAATACAGTGGGAACAAATGTAGCTGCCCTTTCACAAAAAGTCAGATTGCAGCAACAGAAAAAAGGCATTTGGAGGAGACTGAAAGCGTTAGAAGTTACTTTTTTTAGAACACATATATGAACATATAATTTTTTAGCCAGTGTATAGTGTCTTTTTGATAAACTGCTGGTAACTTAATTACACATTTGTAAATTTACAAATGATCCAGCATACAAACCTTTGAAGAAAGGGGAGCAACAATTAAGGTGTCTAAATATACTATATACATACCCAGTACCCATCATAGATATATGACATATGGGAAAGTCAGTCTCATTGTAATGAGAGCTTTGAGTCAGGGTGAAACATCCTGTTGGCAAACATCACCTCTAAGTGAGAAGTTTCCGATGATAAGTGTTAAAACAACAAGTTAAAAATGAATGTATATGTTGCTTTCATTTAGGCTTGCTCTGAACCTTAATTCTCTCACAGAAACCTCTTGGAGGAATTTAGCTACAATTACACTGTGTTGTAGAGTAGACAGAGATATGAGGATTGATCTAGAACAAGCAAATTCCAAGATCCGACTTAACTGGTTATATAGCTATACCTGATTCAGCTTAATTAGTCAATGGTGCTTATTTATTGAAGCTTACAAACATGCACATCTGCATCGATCATGCTTGAACAACCAGATCTTATCCTGCTGGTATTGATAATGTGTTTGCAATGCACACAGATATCAATTAATGAAGCTAGAAAATGTGGTTTGCTATGGAGCTCATACAAGGCTGCAGTATAAGATTACCATAGCCATTTCCCCTGCTCTTGTTCATTTCCTTCTGTAATTCAGGCCCAAATAAGTGAATATAGAGGCAGCCAGGCAACTAATATTCTTAGTATGAGGTCAGCAATGGCAGCTTCCATATTTCTCTCATTCAACTTTTTTCAAATTTCTAGCGCTGGTGTAGATTGCATTCAATCTGCTGCATGAAAACACATACTGCTCTGTTTTTGTACACTGCAGTTAACTTCTGAACATGCCTGCACTTTTATTATATTTGTGAATGTGTGTAACTCTGTCAAATTATCAAATAGCTGTGTGCCTAAGCATTCTAAGGTCTATATACTAATATACTCATTGCCACCACAGCACTGCCCCTTCCCACCCGCAGCCCCCTGACACATGTAGGCTGCAGGGTTACTGCACCATGCAATCCCATACAAGCACAGTGGGGAGCCAGTTGTGATCCCTTAGGAAGTCACAGCCGACTCCCAAATCCAAGATGGCGGCAAGAAGAATCAGCCATGTGAAAACAGCACTGGACTCCATGGACTAGTAAGTTGCTAGTTTTTAAAAGTTAGCAGCTACAGTAATTGTAGCTGCTAATTTTTCAGCTTTTTAAAAAAATAATGGCTGAAGTTCTTGAAGCCTGCATGGGAATTTGCCAGAATGAACTTTGAACAGTGCTAAAACAGTGTATATACACAGGACTAATTGTTGTTTTTTTTTTAAATAAAAAATTGTACCCTTTCTTCTCCCAGAGCTGCCCAGTCCAGCACACCAGACATGTGGGCTAATATCCCCGTAGCAAGTGCGAAGCAATCTTGTAGTCCTCCTGATACAAGTCCACATGCCATTCAGTATTGCTTTGAAAAGAAAGAAGGGTACCTCCAAAAGTGCTGGTTCTCATTGATGATGGGTACTGCAAAAGGGACCCTAAATAATTCACTGGACCCTGTGGGTTAGAAATTTAAATAAATAAAAGCACCACACAATAGCTTAGGGCCTACTTCACAGTGCCAGTTAGGTGCATTCTCTCTATTCCAGTGGCAGATTCTTGTGGCTGGAATGACCGGGGCATGAAAATAACAGCAGCCACCCAGCCTAAATAAACTAATGACAGGCTGCCAGCAGCCACCACAGTTCATATATAGCTGCACACCAAGTATTTGTCTGCGGATGTTTGAGACTGGATGCAGTCAGTCCAGCCGCAAGAATCTGTCACTGGAATCCGGAGAATGCACTTAACCCACCATGTGAAAGGGATCTAAGAATTCTAAATTTACTAATATTTATCTTCCTTGTATCATCAGTGTCCAAATGTGCTGTGCTCACTGCTCAACCTCCGGGTAGAACAATGATGGGGCATTCCAGAAGCAGCACATATTTAAGTGCACAGAGAAGTCAGGGGGGATTGTCTCAGTGCCTCTTTGATATCACATGTATATTTGGACTAATATCAAATAGGATATAACATATCAGCAACGCAGTTGCTTTTTGTATGTGTATGATATGTGTAAAAGAATCACCTCTGGGTGGTACATATAAAAAACACAAACTATCCTCAAGTGAACAAATTTTTATTGAGTATAAAACAGAACTGATAATTTTCTTTAAAGGAGAATTCCAGTTCATACTGTTGTGTTGTGAGAACTTAAATTGGAACTTTACTCAGAAAGTCCTGCCGGTTCACACCCTGCAGCCTGTAACTGAGTTATAATTTTTTTTTTTGAGAGAGAGGGGGGTACTGATCATTTTTGGTACCAACCTCCACAATCCTTGCCTAGGAAAGGATGGCATCCCTTGCTGCACCCCACCCAGGACACATCACACCTCCCAGTAGGCTGCAGGACCATTTACATAATGAAATGATAAAGATGTCCTACTTATAACACTTTTTGATATCTGAGAAGAAATATCATAATCTGTGAGGTGTTGCTGCTGCTAAATTAGGGTTGCCACCTTATCCCTTTAAAACCGAACACATATGAATTACACAGGTTCTGAGGCTCATTTAATGCAGATAAGGCACCAAGTGAGTTTATTTGCCAACTTAATCAGCCACAGAACGAGTGTAATTAATATGTGTTTGTCTTTAAAGGGATGAGGGGGCAACCCTATGCTAACTGGGTAACAGAAAAAGAAGCCACACTCTTCTCCGTGAGCTGACTGCCCATTAACAGATGGGAGAAATGTTAGCATTGAAGGAGGGCTCAGTTACTGCAAATGATAGCATAATAAGTTGTATTTTGTTGGATGCGAAATCCAGTAGTTTTAGTACCACAATCATTATCATAAATAACATCAGTGATAATAATATACAGTATACATTGTATTACTGGGAGGGGGGGGTTGTCTCAAGAGCAGTGCTTACCAATGAGTTTAGTCCAGCCACGTACAGCTGCCTGCCCATTCTACTTCCAAAATGACTGCTGCTAAAGTATTTATGATTGAGAGGCTGTCCTCCTTTTGGAGTATCCTGCACCCTCAACCGCCTCTTCTGTTTGAAGCACTGCAATACATTTACAAAAAGAGGTAAGGAAGACCTGGGTTGTATTTAGTGGCTCCTCCAGGGTTGAAGACTACACTGATTTCAGTTCAGAGGTTCCTGGAAAGGAGTTAAGTGCCAGAGGAGAGCGACAGGGGTAGCAAGAGGAGATGGAAGCAAACCATTTTTATGTGGATAGGAGGTGCATTAAAATTCTCTGTCTTAAAGTGAGTCTTCCTGCTCCACTGGTTCATGGGATTATGCTGTCAAGATAAAGAGACCAACTGGCCCAGTTTTTAGGTGCCTGACAAAGTACTTATCATAGTACTGCATATGATATGTATCCAGATGCAAAGTGAGGATTTGAGATCAGTACAGATTCACGATTATTGGTAGGACATCACTGTGCCTTTACCCAAAATGGTGGATTACTGCTCATAAGACTGAATAAGTCCAGACCTTACTACCAAGGCATTTCATGCTGCACATATAATGAAAAATGCATAAGTAGAGTTTACCTGAAGTAAAACTGCATGTCAAACGGAATATTAGATCTGGAAATAAAGATAACTAAAGTTAAATCCAAATCAATTTTATTGCAAAAGTTAAAATCAGCCCAACCCATTCCCTCCTCTTGAGAATACCTATTGGTCCTTTAATTTAACAGGCACCCTCACTGACCAGCAGAAAGAATTGGAGGTGGGAAGGCCAAACTATATGCCATTTTTTCTAGAAGAAAGTAGAGATCTGTATATAACTTTAGCTGCCAATATCTCCAAATATAGTAGCAATATTGGTATACAGCTTTGGTATCTGTAACCTGTGCTTACGCATTTTTTATTCATCATATACTCCAAGTGACTCAGGTGGGTTTATGCCAAGCTTGTCTTACAAGACTGTTTTTTGTTACATTACATCTTACCATCTAAATAATTTAGGTTTTGGATCAGTAAGGTTTCCTGGATTTCAGGCCCCAGTCCAGAAGTCCCAAGACTACATTTTAGGTATAATATAAATTTGTAAATAAAGTAAATAAAATGCTTCCCATGTTGTTAGGTATGTCCCTAACATACCCATGTGCCTTACTATGTTCACTATGTTATGCATTCTATGCACGAAGGTTAAAAAAAGTCTGTGTGCTGCTCCCCACAGCTCACCCTAATACTCACCTGAGCCCCTTCTTGATCCAGCAATGTGCACAGGAGCCTCGGCTGATCCAGGTCTCACTCTCCTCATTGGCCATAGGCTCCCACTGCTGTCAATTGGAGTCAGTGAGCCAATGAGGACAGAGCCGGGGCAGGGCTGAGCCATAGCTCTATGTGTCTTATGGACGCATAGAGCGAGGCTCAGGAGTGAGCACACACCAGTGCCCTCATAGCTTGCTATTGGGGGGCACTGGTCAAGGGGGGGGAACCAGGAGTGATAGCGGGGGCCCCGAGATGAAGAGGTTTGGGGCTGCTCTGTGCAAGACCATTGCATCGAGCAGGTAAGTATGAGATGTTTGTTATTTTTTTAGGTTTAAACACAAACCTTTAATATCACTTTAAGGCTGTTGGAGGCTGAAATGCTATAACATGACTTGATACTGTATACACATTTGGAATTAAATTTATATTAATAGAGATGGCACAGTGCATGCTTACTACTTATCGTATGGACTTTAGCGGGGGAAGAAGCTTCAGTTGTGCACTGTAGGTTCTGGACTTCCCTTTTTGATCGACTGACAATGTGGGTGGGTTTTCACAGTGTGCTAGTTTCTTGCAATGTATCTGTGAAAACCTCTAGCTGTTGTGAATTGCGCTTCTTCCTTCTACACTTACTCATAATGGTAACATGTAAGGTGTTAAGCATCTACAGTACATTGCTTTTTTTTTAAACTGAGTATAGCTTCATCTTTTTTTATTTTAAATTAGCCATCTGGAAGCCCAAATTCCAGGTAACAGAACATAATTTGTAAGAGATTATATCTCTTTATACATCTATAGATATATAATAATATAGATACAGTATACAGTGCATCTGAAAAGTATTCACAGCGCTTCACTTTTTCCACATTTTATGTTACAGTCTTATTCCAAAATGGATTAAATTCATTAGTTTCCTCAAAATCTACAAACAATACCCCATAATGACAACATGAAAGAAGTATGTTTGAAATCTTTGCAAATCTATTAAAAGTAAAAAACAAAAAAAAATCACATGTACAGTACATACGTATTCACAACCTTTGCTCAATACTTTGTTGAGGCACCTTTGGCATCAATTACAACCTCAAGTATTTTTGAGTACGATGCTACAAGCTCGGCACACCTATTTTTGGGAAGTTTCTCCCATTTTTCTTTGCAGGACCTCAAGCTCCATCAGGTTGAATGGGGATCGTCGGTGCACAGCCATTTTCATATCTCTCCAGAGATGTTCAATCGGGTTAAAGTCTGGGCTCTGGCTGGGCCACTCTAGGACATTCACAGAGTTGTCCCATAGCCACTCCTTTGTTCTCTTGGCTGTGTGCTTAGGGTCGTTGTCCTGTTGGAAGAAGAACCTTCGTCCCAGTTTGAGGTCCAGAGCTCTCTGGAGCAGATTTTCATAAAGGATTTCTCTGTGCATTGCTGGAAAAAGTGAAGCACTGTAAATATTTTCCGGATGCACTGTATGTTATTTGGTGTATAATCTATGGGAACATACAAAAAGGGATTCCAGTAAATATAGGGATGTAGCACTCTTCTTTGGTCCAGAAATAGTTTACTCCTCTGTGCTTCTTGTTGGTCTCCAGAATAGGGTACATGCCATAGAATTTAGCAATGTGAGGAGGAGTCATTCTGTGCAATTATATTTTAGTTATTAAATATTTTACTGTTCAGGCCACTTTCACACTTGTGGGACCTGAAAGTCGCGTGATTTTGCCGCGATTTTACCACAATTTTTCTGCCACACTTTTGATGCAACTTTAAGCAATGTCTGTGTAATCTTGAGGTCTATGGACCTCAAGTCACATCAAAGTCGGACCAAAGTAGTGCAAGGACTACTTTGAAGTCGTTGCGACTTGAAGTTGCACAGATATGAATGGTACCCATTGGAAATCACGGAGTACGACTTGCCATGCAACTTTGCAGTTCCAAGTTGCAGGACAAGTCGTACAAGTGTGAAAGGGGCCCTAAGAAGACAATCTATAGAAATTATTTTTTTCTGACTTTGTAGTCATTTATATAATTATAGTTATGTCTTTGACTAATTTTAGAGACAAAACAACAACAGTTGACCTTGGTGTTCGCTCAATAAAGGCAACAAAAGAAAAACAGAGACAGCGGTTCACAGTTATCAAATCAATTACCCATCAGAAATTTAATGCAAAGAAACATACAAACAATCTCCAGCTTCTGCAGGTAAATATACCAACACACTATTTGTTGTGCTCATTAAAAATAATGTAACAAGTGATTGTAAATCCTCACTTTGTAAAGCAACTCATTCAGTTTAAAATAGAAATGAAAGGCAAAACATTTGGGTATAGATATAAAAAAACATTATTAATACCATTTTTCCCATTTTTATAAGTAATCACATTCCCTCAGCTGCATATGAGCTAGGGGAGGAGAAACAGCAGCACACTAATATTCCCAGTCAAAAGCTGTGCAGGGGTAGAGTAGTGTCAGGATAAGTCTTACTATTTGAGGAGAGCAGGCTGAATTCCCAGCACAGCTAGAGAACTGACTATGATGTGCCCTCATGCCTAGTGTGGTCAGTTTTTAATAGGGAAGCAGAGGGACTGGCAGGAACACCAGAGATTTCACACAAAGGAAGCAATACAAAGAGAATAGGATGCTTTCTCATACAAGTACATGGTACAGCAGGCACATATCAGGAATATGAAATGTTGGGCTTACATATTCTTTAAAGGGGTTGTAAACCCTCAAGGTTTTTCACCTTAATACATTCTGTGCATTAAGGGGAAAAACCTTTTCACCTGCAGCAGCCCCACAAGCAAACCCTTTACTTACCTGAGCCCAAAACAATCCCGCGGCGGGTCATGAGCCTCGCAGCTCACCCGAGCTGCTCCGGTCCTTATTGGCTGGATTGATAGCAGGGGAGCACGCCCGCATGGGTGACCCCAGGGAAGCGCTTCCCTGTGGTGGTCACTCCGAGAAGAGGAATAGCCCGGAGCACCACTGGAGGACCCCAGAAGACGGGGTTAGGGGCCACTCTGTGCAAAACTGCTGCACAGAGGAGGTGAGTATAACATGTTTGTTATTTAACCACTTCCATACCGAGACTGTTTTTTGGGTTCGGTGTTACGAGTTAAAACCAGGTTTTTTTGCTATAAAATTACTTAGAACCCCCCAAACATTATATATATTTTTTTCTAACACCCTAGAGAATAACATGGTGGTCATTGCAAAAGTTTATGTCACACCGTATTTGCGCAGTGGTCTTCCAAGCGTGCATTTTTTTGAATAAATTCAGTTTTTTTAGTTAAAAAATAAGAAAACAGTAAAGTTAGGTAATTTTTTTTCCATATTGTGAAAGATAATGTTACACCGAGTAAAATGATACCCAACATGTCATTCTTCAAAACTGGCGACAAACTTTGCAACTTAAAAATCTCCATTGGCGACATTTAAAAAATTCTACAGGTTAGCAGTTTTGAATTCCAGAGGAGGTCTAGTGCTAGAATTGTTGTTCTCGCTCTAACGATCGCGGCGATACCTCACATGTGTGGTTTGAACACCGTTTTCATATGTGGGCGGGACTTACGTATGCGGTCGCTTCTGTGCGCGAGCTTGGCGGGACGGAGCTCTTTAAATTTTTTTTTTTAATTATTTATTTTGCTTTTTACTTTTTATTTTTACACTGTTAAAAAAAAAATTGATCACTTTTATTCCTATTACAAGAAATATAAACATTCCTTGTAATAGGGTGTAATAGGGTAATTTTACTGAAAGGGTGGTTGATGATTGGAATAAACTACCAACAGAGGTTGTGAGACAGTCAACAGTAAATGGCTTCAAACATGCTTGGGATAAACATAAATCCATAGTCAGACAACAAGGTTAATGTAAAAAAAAATTAAAAATAATAAAATAAAATAAAAAAAATAAATAAAAAGGGGCAGACTCGATGGACTACTCAGTCTTTTTCTGCCGTCACTTTTCTATGTTTCTATGAAATAGAAAAAAGCATGCCAGGACCTCTTAAATATGAGATCTGGGGTCAAAAAGTCCTCAGATCTCATATTTACACTAAACTGCAAAAAAAAAAAAAAAAAATTTGAAAAAAATGACAGCTGCAGGCACCATTCAGATATCCCTTCTCAATAGACGTCCACCTAAAGAGAAGTGGTTAAAAAAAAAGCTGTGAACCTTTAGTATCTCTTTAAGGGTCCATTCACACCAGATGCTCTGGCATGTATTCATTAGCATTTGTTTTTACTGCCCCCCAAATGCAAATATAAACAAGGCCTTAGGGCTCTTTCACACAGCCAGAGGATGGTAAAAGTGCTTTTTCTGCCCCCCAACCACCCACCTGAACAAGGAGATGCAGCTGCTCAGGGCTGTACGCATGCCGTGGCCATGATACTTTGCATCAATACACACAGCTGCAGAACAGTGGATCTGCATTTTCACAGTTAAAACAGGCAGGTGACATATTGCCTCCTCACCACCTGTCAAACTACCTCTGAAAACTGATCCATCATAGATTGTTTTTCAGAGAGGCAGCAACGATAGTCACACATCTGAACAAGCCCTTAGAGCCCTTTCTGCTCTTCTTCCTTGTCCCAGTGCTAAAGACATAATTTGGGGTATGTAAGTGTTATTAATATTCAAAGTACACCCCTCACATTTTTGTAATTATTTTATTCTATCGTTTCATGTGACAACACTGAAGAAATGACACTTTGCTACAATGTAAAGTAGTGAGTGTACAGCTTGTATGACAGTGTAAATGTACTGTCCCCTCAAAATAACTCAACACACAGCCATTAATGTCTAAACTGCTGGCAACAAAAGTGAGTACACTCCTAAGTGAAAATGTCCAAATTGGGCCCAATTAGCCACCCCCCCCCC
>BLSH010311370.1:275191-294508 GCA_018402905.1 Glandirana rugosa
TTTCCAAAAATCGAACACTGGTGGTTTACATTTTTTCACCGGACCAACCATTCACCAATTACATACACAGTTTGTAACTTTGAATATAATGTATACTAAAAACATAGGATTGATCTCAACTCGCTTGGAGACCTTCAAGCCCAAGACGACCAGGCAGGCTTGAAGCCCTGTTTCAGGCCCAGGCCTGCCTTGGGCTTGCTAGCGTGCCTGTTGCTTGGGGTAACTTTAGTTACCCCTGGGCTTGAAAATCCGTGTTTTTACCGACATTGTTTCAGGACCTTTCGGGATCTCCCGACGTTTTCCTTCATTTTACCCCCATTTTCGTTGTCCGTGCGATCGTTCGGGTTCCGTCCGGACCCGGACTTTGTCCCGAAGTTCGGACGGACCAGCAGAACCCGAACTTCCAGAGGTTCGCTCAACTCTAGTTAGGATACAAAAATCATATGTAATATAAGTTTCAATGTTTGACACATACATTAACCACTTACCAACCAGGCCACTTTTTTACATTTGGTGGTCACAAGCTAAAAACCTTTTTTTTGCTAGAAAATGACTTAGAACCCCCAAACATTATATATATATTTTTTCAAACACCCTAGAGAAAAAAATGGTGATTGTTGCAATACTTTTAGTTACACGGTATTTGCGCAGCGGTCTTTCAAGCGTGATTTTTTTGGAAAAATTTTACTTTTTTGAGTTAAAAAATAAGACAACAATAAAGTTAGCCCATTTTTTTTGTATATTGTGAAAGAGGATGTTATGCTGAGTAAATAGATACCATACATGACACGGTTGAAAATTGCGCGCACTCGCGGAATGGTGACAAAGTCCGGTATTTAAAAAGTTCCATAGGCGACGCTTTAAAATTTTTTATCGGTTACCAGGTTAGAGGTGCAGAGGAGGTCGTTTACTAGAGTTATTGCTCACACTCTGGCGATCGCGGCGATACCTCACATGTGTCGTTTGAACACCGTTTTCATACGCGGGCGCGACTTACGTATGCGTTTTCTTTGCTGCACAAGCTCGCGGGGACGGTGGCGCTTTCATTTTTTTTTTTATTTATTTTTAGCACTGTTCCTTTAAAAAAAAAAAAAAAATCTGATCACTTTTATTGCTATCACAAGGAATGTAAACATCAGTTGTGATAGTAATATATGGTGACAGGTAAAAAAAAAAAAAAAATCTCCCTCTTCGCTCTGCTACTGGCCGCGAAGCCACGCGGATGCTCAGTAAGGTGTCCGGCGTGAAGCTGTAATGCTACACTGCCGGGTTCCCTTACCCGCAATGGACGTGGCTGCACCCAATCCGACATTAATGGACTTCAGGACAGGTAAGTGTCCTATTATTAAAATTCAGCTGCTACAGTATGTGTAGCTGCTGACTTTTAATTTTTTTTTGTTTCAGGCAGACCTTTAAGAGGTTTAGGGAGCAGAGACATGTTCGCTAGGGTCATTTCGTTTGGAAATTAATCACCCCCAAGTATGCTATTAAAGATGGTGGTTAGGCGAGGGGTGAGGATTGGGGCAAAATGTTTATAATAGCTAGCCATGTAACCATCAGAACCTGGGCCGACTGAGCATTTTAATGATTTAATGACCTGAAGTATCTCCTCTTTGGTGAAGGGAGCAGTTAGGGTCTCAATTTGCGTGGTTGTTAGAGAAGGGAGAGGAAGGGAAGCTAGCTAATCTTGTGACTCTTGTGAAGGTGATGAGTTAGGGTTTGCTAGCAAAGTTGAATAAAACTTTTCAAAAATATTAAGGACCTCTTTTGGGTGTGATACAATGTTACCTGAGGTGTTACATAGTTTATATAGATGGAGGGGTGCAGGGAATGACTGAGTTTGCGAGCAAACATAGATGATGCCAAACTACTACGTAGAAGGAATTTGGCTTTCGACCTTTGAAGGGATTTCTCAACCTTCGATCATAAAAGGGTATCTAATTCCAAACTCTTTTGAGCTATCAATTGTCGGTTATCCGGGGTTGGATTCCCAATCTGCAGTCTATGAAGTTGCTCTAATTCAGTAATTCGCTTAAGAATTTGGGACCCGCGTTCTTTGTTGTTCTGTTGTTCTGAGAGGTGATCTTAACAAGCACACCACATATGACTACCTTGTGGGCTATCTACAGTGTACCAGGGGAAAAAGTAAAGTTTAAAGTAAAATATTCCTGTAATATGTGGAAATCGCTTGGCGAGTTATTTGGTCTGTATGTAGCGAGTCATTTAGTTGCCAGGTGTTTCGGAGAGGCCTACGAAGGTAGTAGTGAGTGATACCATGTTATGATCCGATCATGGACATAGATGTATTTCGGATTTAACAGAGTTGGAAAGGATAATCGGTGTGCAGAATATATAATCTAGCAAAAGAATTATGGGGGTGGGAATAGAATGTGTACTCTTTGGCACCAGTATTATGGGCCTGCCAAGAGTCTGTTAGTTGTAAGGAAAGGAGTGTTTTAGTTAATGATTTTGGGATAAGCATTAGTGAATTGAGCAGTTTTGTTTCTGTCTAGCTGTGGATGGGCCACAAGGTTAAAGTCACCGCCTACATACATATGGGGGGATGAGTATCATTCCAGGATTGCATAGGGGCATATACATTTGCAATTGTAAGCTCTCGTCCTGCTAGCAATGCTAGCAACCCCTTAAGTATAATAAACCAGCTATCGGGATCCTTATAGATGCGTGAATCCATATCTGGGTGTCAGGGACCATCCTAATAGAACGTTGGCAGTAAGACACAGAAAGTCCTTAGTGATCCCCTCTAAAAGTCCACAGCTCAATTACTAGAGGGGTAGACAGAGACCCATCCCATGTTACTGTATTTCAGTAGATCCACCGACCTCCTGGAAGAAAAGTTTCTGATCATTCCCTTATCCTGTAGTCAGATGGGTTGCAGTTACAGTCATTGGCAATCTATTTGTTCTAGTGTCTGGAACAATTGGTGGTTATAGAATGAGTAGCAAAGCAGTTTGTAAGATATAACTTCCTAGGAGGAACTCTGGGAAGTGAGCAATCTTAAAGAACTCCTTGATATCTGTGTAATTCCGCTCGGAGTGAGTTGACAGAACATAGTTTGTCCAATGAGGCAGATTATTGCTTTAAAATGCCAGAAAATGCCTCTAGATGGCATTTTAGTATCCAAAAACAAAAGTATAACTTTCAAATGACAGTATAGTTTGTATAGTTTGTATATAGAAAATATGCTGAATCCTGAGATTAGGCCAAGGTGGCATTCATGTTAAAGATAATTAAATGTGGCCGATTTCATGTCTGGTAAGTCTCCTCTCACGTCTGGGGGACAGTGTGTGCCAGATAGGAGATGGTCTTGGGGTAGGAGGAGGACGAGAGAGACCCTCAGCAGCCATGAGGCCCAGTTTAAGTTTAGGATTTGTTGTCCTTGCAGCAGTGTGGTGGCTACATAGGTAGTGCCATTGTGGGGTATAGTTAGTGTAAAGGAGAATCCTCATCTATAACGTATCCTTGCAGCAGCTAGTGCAGTAGTGACCTCTTTCATTTTGTGGCGTCTATCTAAGGTCGCTGGCAAGATGTCTGGGTAGATTTGTAGGTTTATACCATATAGCGAGGTGGCGGGAGAGTTGCAAGCTGCTCTTAAGATTTCTTCCTTAACTAGGGAGTCTTTTAGATGTAGCATAATGTCTTGGGGGGTTTATCAGGTGGTGGTTTTGAGCAAAGAGCCCTGTGTATACGATCACAGGTGAATGTGTCAGCCTCATGAATGATCTGGCAGCAGAGCCTGAAACAGTTTTAGCATAGCTAGGATTAGTGCTGCTTATCAGTACCACCTATCAGTGCCAATCAGTACTGCCTCATCAGTGCCCGTCAGTGTAGCCTCATCAGTGCCCAACAGTGATGGAGAAAATGTACTTATTTACAAAGTCTTGTGACAGAAACAGAGAAAAACGTTGTTTCTCTTTCATTCATTGACGGATGAGCAACTCTTCATTACGCCTGGGGTTATGCTACCTTTCACTAGGAGTGGACTAGGCAGAACTTCAGTATAGCTAAACGCAGACACAGCTCCTCTCAGGGGGCGGTCCTCCCTGGTATAACCCCCCACCGGCCAGCTTAGCCTTCAGTCTTTTTCTGCCTAGTGCAAGGAGTAGGACCGGGCCCTATGCTGGGACCCTTGGGTCCACAGTTTGTCTTTTTCTTCTGATGAAGACTGCAATCAAGCAGCCGGCTGGGTGACAGGCTGGATAATATAGATCTAGGGAGTCTCCCCAGCTCGGCCAACAGACCGAGCCGACCTACGCTCCGCGCTAGGTCGGCCGTGTCAGGCCCCGTTCCGTGCGGGGCAGCCTGCGGGTTAAACGTCCCGCCAGCACGCTCAAGACCGGGCATCCAGGTCCGCGTCACGGGTGTCGCTCAGCCGGCAGCTCCCCTTGTAGGAATGGACAGGGAGGCAGGTCTGTCTCGGGTGGGTTACCTGCTCCGCCCGTCTGGATGGGTAAGTATTCCTCCCCGTCCCTGGCCAGGGGGCGGTGGGGCTGGCGGGTTTCCCCCCATTCCCTGGGATGTCTGGCGGTGCTCCCTCCTCCATCCTTATCCCCCCATCCTCCACCCTGATGCCCCGGCTGCCTGTGCTGCGCTGCAGGAAAAAAGAAAAAAAAAGTGCGTTTTCTTTCCCAGGTGTTCCTATTCTCCCCCACCACCGCTTCGGTGGCTGCTTGTGCGGTGGTTGGCGCCATTTTTCGTTGGCCTGGCCGCCATTTTGTGGGAGTCGCCCACTCAGTTTGGCCTCTAGTGTGCACGGCGGCCATTTTTGGTTGGTCGGCCGTGCATTAAAGGCTATGACTGGAGGGTGGGCGGTCCCGGAGCACTTCCTGGTCTAAGCAGACATGTGGAGACGCTGGGACGGCAGCAGCAGCACTTTTTAAGTGGTTGGTAAGGCGGACTCAGCAGCTTGAGCAGCGCTTCTCTTGGGGCAGGGTGTGAGCTACGGTCGGTCCTCCTGGGTGTAACTGTCCAGTGTGCCTGGGGTGGGGGGGGCGCCTTAATCTCAGCTGTCCGGGAGACACTGAAGCTGGGGACAGCGGGGGACTTGCAAGAGTCGGCTGTGGTCTTTGGATCGCATAGACCGGTTCACACCCCTAAGGTGTTCCCCTATGTACCCTTCTTTCATCAGTTTGTGTACAAAGAGTGGCAGCGGCCACAGAGCTCTCTGCCTCTACCAAGATGGTTTGCTGTACGTTATCCTTTTGAGGACAGTATGTCGCAGAAGTGGGTCTCTCCCAAGGTAGACCCCCCGGTGTCCCGCCTGAGCAAGATGACCACTATTTTCCGGTGGAGGGCGCGCCGTCTTTTAAGATTCCGATTGACAGGAGGGCTGAGGCAGTTGCCAAGGCCATGTTTGTCTTGACTGGGTCGGCCATGTGGCCGGTGCTTGCATCAGCACTTGTGGCGCAAGCTCTGACGGAATGGGCTGAGGTGTTGCAGCATGGTTTGTGCGAGGCGCATGTCCCGCCTGAAACCGTGGAGCTGGCTGAACAGCTCACCCAGAGGCTCATGTATCTTTGTGATGCAGCCCTGGACATAGCTCCCATACTATCAAAGCTGTCCGCCTTCACAGTAGTGATCAGGCGTGTACTCTGGTTGAAGTGCTGGTCTGGGGACCGGGCATCAAAAAAGGCGCTTACTGACTTGCCCTTTCAGGGAGGGCTCCTCTTCGGAGCTTCTCTGGATGAGAACATCAAGGACCT
This sequence comes from Glandirana rugosa, assembly GCA_018402905.1. NCBI lineage: Eukaryota > Metazoa > Chordata > Amphibia > Anura > Ranidae > Glandirana > Glandirana rugosa. The sequence continues at coordinate 280,915 of BLSH010311370.1, forward strand.
CACAGGTGGGAAGAGTACCTTTCTTCCCGAGCCTAAGAGGGGTAAGGAACCTCGTCACAGGCCGGGCCCCTCGTTTTCTGCTCAGAAAAAGTTTTTTCGTGCCCCCCGTTCGGCGGGCAAGATTGCTAAGACATCCAAGGCAGCATAAGCAAGAGAAGTCGGACAAGAAGCCCTCCTCCACATGATGGGTTGCCCCCGCCCGTCGCTCGGGTCGCCTGCTGGAGTTCGCGGAACAGTGGACCTCTCGCATTTCAGATTCCTGGCTGTGCGAGGTGGTCTCCGCAGGTTACAAAATAGAATTCCATGCCTCCAGACAGGTTGATGACCTGCTTCTGCGGGCAGAGTCGGCTTCAGCTCTGAGCAACAACATAGCCATCACACTGCACACCCTACAGGGGTTTGGATGGGTGATCAATCGGCCGAAGTCGGTGTTGACTCCGTCACACCGCATGGAGTACCTGGGTTTAATCTTGGACTCGGTCAGGGCGAAGGTTTTTCTCCCCTCAGGAAAACTGCAGATGCTGCAGCAGGCAGTGAGGTCTCTTCGATCAGAGAAGTGGTCCTCTCTGAGGTTTTGCATGTGGGTCCTGGGGCTCATGGTGTCCACCTTCGAGGCGGTTCCGTATGCCCAGAGTCATACCCGGTCCCTGCAGCGCTTGATTCTGCTGCGGTGGGACAAATCTCCTCTATCCCTGGATCGCCTGGTCAAACTGGACCGCGTGGCCAGGTCCTCTCTGATTTGGTGGTTAAGGGCCTTGGCCATAAGGGAAGGGAATTCCTTCCTCCCCGTGATGTGGTCCACAGTGACCACAGATGCCAGTCTAAGCGGCTGAGGGGGAGTCCTGGGGTTGTTGTCAACCCAGGGTCGGTGGTCTCGGGAGGAAAGTCGGCTCCCGATCAATGTGCTGGAACTTCGGGCCATCAGGCATTGCCTCTCCCATTGGTCAGGAAGGCTGCAAGGGCGCCCTGTCAGAGTCCAGTCGGACAATGCCACGGCCGTGGCATATGTGAACCATCAGGGCGGAACAAGAAGCTCGGTGGCAACATTGGAGGCAGCTCACATTCTGCTGTGGGCAGAGCTTCATGTGCCTGCTCTCTCCACTGTGTACATTCCGGGCATAGAAAATTGGCAAGCGGATTACCTCAGCAGACAGAGGTTGGATCAGGGAGAGTGGTCCCTGCATCCGGATGTGTTCCGACAACTTTGCCAAAAATGGGGCACTCCAGACGTAGATCTGCTGGCGTCCTGGCTCAATCGAAGGGTTCAGACCTTCGTGAGCAGAGCAAGGGATCCACTGGCGGACGCAGCAGACGCCCTTGTAGCTCCAGTATCGGCTCATTTATGCGTTTCCCCCTCTCAAGCTGATTCTGCATCTGTTGCGCAGGATCAAGGTGGAGGGGATTCCAACCATTCTGGTGGCTCCGGATTGGCCTCGGCGTCCGTGGTACGCCGACGTGGTGCGGATGGTGGTGGATGTTCCCTGGCGTATCCCGCTTCGCGAGGACCTTCTGTCCCAGGGCCCCATCTTGCACCCTGCTTTACCCTCTCTGGCTTTGACCGCCTGGCTATTGAATCCCAGGTCCTGAGAGATCGGGGAATTTCCGATTCGGTGATTCCCACCATGCTCAAGGCACGTAAGTGCACTTCTAGGAAGATATACCATCGCATCTGGAAAACGTATATCGCCTGGTGCGAAGGGGTGGGGTAGAACCCATGTTCCCTTTTCGATGTCTCGGCTGCTGGCCTTTCTGCAGCAGGGCCTGGACCGTAAACTGGCGTTGAGCACTATCAAGGGCCAGGTGTCTGCCTTTGCCATCTATTTTCAGCGTCCTTTGGCGACGCATTTGTTGGTTTGCACCTTTATTCAGGGGGTCCGACATGTTGCTCCCCAGGTGCGTACGCCTTTGGCTCCTTGGGACCTCAATCTGGTCCTTTCGGGGTTTCAGAAGCCTCCCTTTGAAAATATCAGGGACATTTCCTTACAACTGCTTTCGCATAAGGTGGCCTTTCTAGTAGCCATCACTTCTGCCAGACGAGTGTAAGAGTTGGCGGCTCTGTCGTGTAGGTTCCCGTATCTGGTCCTACACAAGAATAAGGCGGTTTTGCGCCTGTCACCTTCCTTCTTGCCGAAGGTGGTATCTTCTTTTCACATTAACGAGGACATTGTCCTTCCTTCGCTGTGTCCGCGCCCATCCCAGCCTAAGGAGATCGCCTTGCATTCCTTGGATGTGGTTAGGGCTCTGCGGGTGTATCTGGCGACCACTGCCTCTTTTCAGAGGTCGGATGCGCTCTTTGTCGTAGTGTATGGACCACGCAAGGGCTTGGCGGCCTCTTCGGCCACCATTTCTCGATGGATTCGACAGAGAGTGACCCCTACGTATGACTTGCGGGGTCTCGAGCCCCCCTTTCCGGTCACAGCTCACTCTCCCAGGATGATTAGCACTTCCTGGGCTTTCCGACATCAAGCGTCGGTTTCTCAAGTGTGCAGAGCGGCTACATGGTCCTCAGTGCACACCTTTACTAAGTTTTACAAAGTGGATTTGTCAGCATCCTCGGATGCTGCTTTCGACCGCAAAGTTTTGCAGGCCGATGTGTGAGGTTCCTCCAGATTATTATGGAGAATTCCCCGTTGGGTGAAGTTTTGTTTTTGCATTACCCACCCCACTTTTGACACTGCTTTGGGACATCCCCAGGCGTAATGAAGAGTTGCTGCATCCGTCAATGAACGAAAGAGAAAATAGGATTTTTTAACTCACCGTAAAATCCTTTTCTCATAGTTCATTCACGGATGCAGCACCTCATCCCTCTTTGTTGGTTCGAGCTTGCACTGCTTGTTACGGACTGAAGGCTGAGCTGGCCGGTGGGGGGTTATACCAGGGAGGACCGCCCCCTGGGAGGGGGTGTATCTGCGTTTAGCTAAACTGAAGTTCTGCCTAGTCCACTCCTAGTGAAAGGTAGCATAACCCCAGGCGTAATGAAGAGTTGCTGCATCCGTCAATGAATTATGAGAAAAGGATTTTACGGTGAGTTAAAAAAATCCTTTTTTTTTTTCAAAATTTTCGGTCTTTTTTTATTTATAGTGAAAAAAATCAAAACCACAGAGTTGATCAAATACCACCAAAAGAAAGCTCTATTGTGGGAATAAAAACTGTGTTTGGGTACAGCGTCGCATGGCCGTGCAATTGTCATTCAAAGCGCAACAGCACTGAAAGCTGAAAATTGGTCTGGTAGGGAAGTGTTCTAAGTGCCTGGTAATGAAGTGGTTAAAGGTTTCATTCACGGCCGACCCAGTCACACGTGCAAATATTTACAGCTCCAATTCCTCCCAAGTCAGCTTCTTTAGGTCCATTAGCAGGCTTCCAAACTGGACTAACAATATTAGGAGGCGACCTCAATGTAGCGCTGTATCCAATGCTGGACACTTCCTCGAATACCTCTTCCTTACCGTACAAAGCCCTCTGCCAAATTAAGATACAAATCCAGCATCTCCTTCTCCATGATACCTGGTGCACTTTGCACCCCAGCGACAAAGACTACACCTTCTTTTCGACCCTGCACAACAGATACTCGTGGATGGATTATTTGTTTGTATCCCACATACCTTTCTCACACAGGCGAAAATAGAGCCGATGCTCATTTCAGATCACCACCCAATCTCCATGACCCTGACGCTACCAGAAAAGACTGCTTTCACAAAAATCTGAGGTTTCGATTCTTCCCTACTAACATCAGAACCTGATATTAACCACATTTGAAACAACTTAGTCAAATTTTTCTCAGAAAACAACAGACCTGACACAGTGCCTTTAACACAATGGGAATCACACAAGTGTGTGATTAGGGGATGCTTTCTTGCACTAATAGCAACACAGAGAAGAGCCCATCACGGTTTAATTCCAGACTTAATCCAAAAAAAAAATCGAAACTCTTGAACGCGCCCACAAGCAAACTCAAGCATCACGTGATTATCAGGAGCTCACACACATTAGAGAATTGTTACGTGAAGAGATTGACCGCAAAACCTGACGGAAATTTATCTTAAACCATAAACTCTTCTATGAATTTGGAAATGAGTGCGGGAAATACTTAGAGCTATTAAAAAAAAGGCTTCTTCCTATATCCATAACATTAAAGATCCTCAAGGCAGGCCACAGGTCACGACCACTGACATAGCGTCGCAATTTGAGACTTATTACTCCGAACTATATAATCTCCCCGACAATATACCGGACAAGAGGGGAAAACGATACGGAGCTTCCTCATCCAAGATTTCCTTTACAAATACTGCCCTAAGCCCATAGATCCAGACGATGCTCGACTCCTAGACCAGTCCATCTCAGAGATGGAACTTAAACAAGTGATCAAGCAGCTTAAAACGGGTAAAAGCCCTGGCCCAGGTGGGCTCACCGCAACATAATTTAAAACATTCACAGATATACTGCCCCCTCTGTTCCTTACAGCTTTCAACTCCATCCCTACTACTACTCTCCCCTTCAATAGGTTGCTAGAGGCACATATTACCGTAATACCGAAGGATGGTAAAGACACCACCTCAGTGTCCAACTATAAACCAATATCCTTATTAAATGTAGATGTCAAACTATTTACAAAAATCCTCGCAAACCATCTCCTACCTTTCCTCCCCCACTAACAAAAAATGATCAAGTAGGTTTTGTCCCTGGACGTGAAGCTAGGGACAACATCATAAAATCCCTCAATATACAACATTGGACGCAAACTCATAACTGCAAAGGCTTTTTCCTATCCCTGGATGGCATTTGCCAGGTTGCCCTGGGACTACATGGGAGCAGTTCTAAGACACATTGGGCTAAACAATACCATGTTTAACTTCATAATGTCTCTCTACATGACACCAACCGCCTAAGTGTGGGTAAACGGCCAATAGTCAAATGCCTTATCTATATGCAACGGGACGAGACAGGGATGCCCACTCTCTCCTATACTATTTGTCCTGACCCTAGAGCCGCTGCTTTGCTGCCTTAGAGCTAACAGAAATATAAAAGGTATACCAATTGCTGACCGATCCTATAAAATAGCAGACTTTTCCTGACGACTTCTCACCTTTCCTGAGAGACCTCCACATCTCCATCCCAAACATTTTGAAAGATTTTAAATTATTCCAACAACTGTCAAATTATAAAATAAATCTGGCCAAATCGTTTGCTTTGAATATCACACTCCCTAAAGAATTGGTCACACAATGTCAAAATAACTGTCCCTTCCATTGGAAAAAAGACGCGATCAAATACTTAGGTATTTACCTGGCATCAAACATGTCGGATCAATATGGTAAAAATTTCTTACCTATACTCAAAGAAATCTCAGATGACCTACGAAATTGGGACAAACCTTACTTTTCATGGTTTGTCAGAGCTGCTATACTTAAGATGAACATTCTCCCCGACATTTTATAAGCAATCCCAATCAAACTCCCCCAGACCTTTTTGCAGTCCTATAAAAAGTGTTGCGGTAAATTCCTCTGGAAGCACAAAAATCCGAGAATAAGCTATGCCCAACCAGTAAGACCTAAACTGCCTCCCAGATCTTAAACACTATTATTGGGCCTGTCACCTAACCAGAATTGTTAATTGGGCACTACACTAGAAAAGCAAAGACTGGGTCCCCCTAGAAAATTCCTTTGCAACTCTGCCTTTAAAATATACGCCGTGGCTCCTCCCAAATCACATACCCCAGTACTGAAAGAACACCCACTCATCCAATCAACTCTTAGCTGCTTTAGATAGGCATGTAAAAAAACATGCATCTCTTCCAGCCTTGGCCCCCTCACACCTATTAGGCTCAACCTTCCTCCCGGAATGTCAGCACTATTTTTGAGAGATATATGGCCCCACCTGGATTTACAGGCCTACCAATTCTTTAGAGACGGCTCTCTTCAGGAGCTTGAGTCACTAGATACAATTGCGCCCCACAACCAGTTTCCGCAGTGGTCATATTTTCAAATCCGCCACTACCTGCGAGACATTGACCGAGACTCTGCAATCTCTCGACAGCTTACCCCATTTGAACATCTCTGCTCCCAATCAGATGACTAGCAGCACCTAATTTCAAACATTCATAACATGTTTTTTTCAGATGTCACCCCTAGTTCGTGGGAAAGCATGCTCAAGGTGGAAAGGAGATCTTCAACTAGAACTAACAGACAAACACTCGGAAAGAATATTCAAGATTGCCCACAAGGGCTTGCTCAATGTGTCTATTGAGGAAAATAATTATAAGACACTGGCATGGTGGTACCATACCCCGGTGCTACTTAATAAGTACAACCCAAACATAGCCAATAGATGCTGGAGATGCTCCGGAGACTCTGGCACCCTACTTCACATCTGGTGGTCATGCCCAATATTGCAGCAATTCTGGACAAAAGTTCATGACTTAACGAACCAGAATATTCACATATCCCCTGGAACACTCCCCGGCTCAGTTTATTCTATATCATTCCACAATGCCGGCCCACACATACCGCAAATCCCTGATAGTGCACCTCATCAACGCTGCCAAGATGTGCATTCCAGTACATTGGGGCTCATCACACATCCCAACCATTTCTGAATGGATTAATCACATGAATAAAATTGCGGAGATAGAAGAATTAATCCACATAGAGATATACTCCCCATCTGAATTCTCACACACATGGGCCTGCTGGACCCACTTTGTACCACAGACGTACCACAGAACTAACTAGACCAACACCTAAACAGGTCCTCTTTCTTCTCCCTACCTCTGGTACGGGACCTTCCACCTTTACCCAAGAGACGAGTCAGGGAGGCTCTGTACCAGAGGCGACTAGCACATAAATGCTACCAACGCACCCACCACTTTAACCACTTGCCGACCACCGATCGGCATCTGACGGCGACAGAGTGGCTCTGTAAGGCAAAACGCCGTCATACGACGACGGCTGCCAGATGGCGCACAGCGAGCGCGCGCACCGCCAGAGGCGCGCCCGCGCGCTCACTGTGTCCGGGGAGGGCCAGGGAGCGGGTGCGGCGGATTCGATCTCCGCCGGCCACCCGCGATGCCCCCAATGGAGTGAAAGAACGGAGGTCCGTGTAAGTAAACACGGACCTCCGTTCTGTGAGAGGGGGAAGGACTGTGATCACAGCCTTCCTTTACATGGAAGCTGTGATCACTTCCCTTCCCCTGTTAGGGCAGCCCCCATACAGTAAGAACACGCCCAGGGAACACAGTTAACCCTTACAGCGCCCCCTGCAGGTTAACCCCTTCACTGCCAATGGCATTTACACACTAATCAGTGCATTTTTATAGCACTGATCGCTGTATAAATGCCAATGGTCCCAAAAAAGTGTCAAAATGTTCCGACATGTCCGCCCCAATATCGCAGTACCGCTAAAAATCGCAGATCGCCGCCATTACTAGTAAAAAATAAATAAATAAATAAAAACCCCAGAAATTAATTTTCATCATCCGTAAATGCGACCACTTTTGCGCAAACCAATCAATAAACGCCGATTGCGATTTTTTTAATCACAAATATAAGGAAGTATATAAATCGGGCAAAACGATGAAAAAAAATGTTTTTTTATATTTTTTTTGGATTTGTATTTTAGCAAAAAGTAAGAAATTTGGGTTTTTTTGCAAAATTGTCGCTCTTCTTTTGTTTATAGTGGCGATCAGAAATGACGCAGCGGTGATCAAATACCACCAAAAGAAAGCTCTATTTGTGGGAAAAAAGGACGCAAATTTCGTTTGGATACAACGTCGCACGACCGCGCAATTGTCAGTTAAAGCGACGCAGTGCCGAATCGCAAAAAGGGCTCTGGTCCTAAAGTGGGAAATCCTTCCGGGGCTGAAGTGGTTAAATGTGCATCTAAACCAGCTGTGGGTCACCCAGAAGCTGAGATGCATTATGGGTGGAGACCAAGAAAACCCCTATCCCCATTCCACCTTACTCTTCCCTCACCCTACACCCCTTATTTCTTACCCTCCCCCTCTATAGATTTTTGATCGTCATGACAATATCACTAGGCTTAGGAATCAACCCCCAGTAGCAATCTATTATTCTCTTTGAAATATCCCCATAGCAATTAATAGGCTATCCCTAACCCGCCCCCCTCATAGCTTTAGAAGAGACTTATTAGAGTTATCTTAAGTTACGTGTGACAGATGTGCCTTTGCCCGGTTTTAAATGGTTATGTAACTCTTTTCTAACTGTTAACTAAAGATTGCTGTAACTGTTCTTGTTAAAAAAATGTTTGCTTATAACTAAGCATTAATTATATGTGATAAATCATATCATTTCAGCAAATGCCGTTGTACATTTGCAGATGTAACTTCATTTTGTAAGATTATATTGTAATCTGCTCTACTATTTTCAATAAAACTCTTTTTGGAAAAAAACAAAAAAAAATGTATTTTCTTGTTACAGAGCATATCATATAACATTTTTTTTGCCACAATTACCAATTCAGACAACAACATCATCTTGGAGCTAGATAACAATACACTGAAAGGTAGATGTTGGAATAGGAGCTGATCATGCAAGAAAACACAATGTACAATGTAGGCATTGGTCCATATTAGACAAACAGTATATAAAAGATTGAACAATAAAACATGTTAGTACAAAAGAATTGCATCCATGTATCACAACACGTTTTGTGGAGTATGCTCCACTTCCTCAGGAGCAGATACAAATCTATAAAGAATATACATAGTATTATAGTCTAATAGTTAGCCCAAATACAAACAGAAAAAAAGAAAAACAAGTAGAGGTGAACCCACCGAAAAGGTGGCGGTCTCTACTTTTATATGCTCACAGATCAGCTTAGAGTTCAACATATGGTGATGTAACATGAGAGATGTCAGGGGAACGTCTGCACCAGGAGCTGTGATCAGGCCAACTTCCTTTTCTATATCTTTTTACACTTGTTGTGTGTGGACATGTACTGATTGGACTCCTATGAAGATTCTTTCATTTATGGACTATTTATTACTAGTGCTGCACTTATAATATACTCCTTTTCTATGTGATCCAGAAAAAATGAACATACACTTAACTGTATTCCCTTTTTACCACTACTATTCCTTTATACTGGCTTTTGAAATTTACAAATGCAGCAATTTAGAAATTGGATGAAAGGTTTAGCACTGGGAAATACTTTTCGAAAGATAAAAAGTACATTTTATATGCAACTACACAGATCAGACCAAAATGAGGGACAAGTGAGGAGGAAAGAGTAACTGAGGGACTTTGTTACAAATCAAGTACAGTCCCTCGAAAGCAGGGACAGTTGGGAGCTATGATGTACAGTATGTCTATATGCATGTATGTATTTCTGTATGTTACTTTTTTTTTACAAAATACTTTATTGCCATGCAATCATAAAAACATAGCCAGCAAAGAGATAGTTATCAACAAATGTAAGTGTGAATGGGAGTTGCACTCATAACATAGCCATAGTTCCATACAATATAAGCAAGGAACAAGTCCAAAATGTCATGTTAATACATGAAACGCATAACTATCGACAATCATGTCAAAGTGTTAGCTCAGGGGTATACAGAGGTACCAGGCAGAAGAAATAGCCATGTCACCGATAGTAGAAACAAGCCAGTTAACTGTTAACCAAACCTTTACAAAATGGCCTTGTAATCTTACATATTGACCAAAAAAGAGAGAAGAAAAGAGAGGAGCAAATGTGAGAGAAAAAGTCTCAAAGTAAAATCAAAGAAAAAGAATAAAAGGAAAAGAGAGGGTCTCAGGGATCTGTGGATCAGGGCTGTTAAAGCATCAAAATGAGATTGTTGCCTTGTTTCAAATCAGCTAATGTGTGATGTCACTGACATCGCCTTGGATTCAGCAGGGTAAACACACAGTCCCAAACGGGAAGCAAAGGTATTCAAGACGGACAACAGGTTGGGTAGAGAAACCCTAGAAGACATCAAAGTCATATGTATATCGTCAGCAAATAACAAAATTTTATGGGAGGATCCATAATATCCGCATGGCTGTGAATAGCCTCTGCCAATGGCTCTAAAGCCAAGATAAATAAAAATCATGAAAGAGGACAGCCTTGTTGAGTGTATGTTACTCTTAATCCTGACCCCTACATTCTGTACGATCCGAACTGCTTTTCTAAGCTAGCAAGACTGCTTTTTTAGGGCTTGCTCACACTAGCTGCAAGGATTGCTGCTCCTCTGAAAAGCAATCGATGCTCAGATCACCTGTGACAGGCAGTAAGGAGGAGATATGTTGGCTCCTTACTGACTGTTTTAACCCCCCAAATGCAGCATCACAATGCTATAACCATGTAGAATGTCGGTTGCAGCGTGACCCCATTCTACTGAATGGGTTGCATTTAGTGGGCAGCCATGCCCACCAAATGCGACAGGGGTATAATTTTTGCCACAGCTGCAAAGCAAAGCATTGTGGCCACAGCATGTGTACAGCCCCAGTCACTACTTCTGCAGAGGGAGCTGTTGGGGAGAGGGAAAAATTTGCCTCAACCACGTAGTTTTATGGGACCTCAACCTCACGTGTGGACAAGCCCTTAGACCAGCATGCCTGGAGACTTTTAAAGGACATCGTAGCTAAAAAAAAAAGGGTGAGAAACACTGCCTTAGACTACTAGTATATGTGTAGCTGGACAATTGGCAGTTATCTTTAGATATGTACTCTTTGTTGAAGTGAAATAATTACAGGATGTATGTTGGTAACACCTCACTTCGCATGAACATTTGGCTAAGGTATTTGAGTTCCCCTTTTTGATTTCCAACCATATATAAAGGAAGAGTGTGTACCGGTCCATAATGAACATCTGCTGAGAAGAAGGGGCATTGAACCTACCGTCTGACAGGTGATTTTTTAGAAACAAATAGGTTATTTATTTGGGGTGATAAATGGATTATTTGTCATAAACTTCAAATTAAAAAAGGCTGTGTATTGTTATATTCATTTTCTTTTTATATGCTCTCCTACAGATCGAAATCTGCTGTTTTGCATACTACCTACCTATATATACCTATATACAAGGTAAGTAACACAAATCCAAATGTTTAGTAGCTGTTGAGTTGTATATTATATTAGGGTTTTCTTTAGGCTTGGTTTACCCAGGGGCGATCCGACTTCAGCGCGACTATGCTAGGCGATTTCAGTGCGACTTTCAGCGTGCCTTTCAAGGTGACTTTAGGCGACTTAAAACACGACTTATGCCAGGCGACATTGCCTGTGGCCAATCACAGAAGGGAGAGAGGGGGCTGCCCCAAATAAATTCTATTCTTTTCACTGACAAAGTCGCTTGCATTAAGATGGGGGATCCGACTTGGAGGAGACTTCCATTGACTTCTATGGGCACAAGTCAGATAGAAGTCTCCTTGGAATCGCGCAGGAACCTTTTTTGAAGTCAGAACAACTCAAGTCGGAGCGCAAGTCACCCCTGTGTGAACGGGCTCTTATTGTGATGTTATTTTTTTTGACAATATGTATATTATTATATTATTATTAGTTAAAGGGACATAATAGGGAAGATATAAATGTCTTAAAAAAATTGGGGATTTTAAAGGAAAAGGGGTGAGTTTAAAAGTTCTCAATGTAACTTTTAGTTGTTTTATTATGTTTCTTTTTTTCTAATAAGGCCTTGTTCACATGGAGCGATTATATCTGTCCCCAATGCCGGGCCATGTTTTACAGACGCAGGGTAATGCGGGTCCCCAAACGCACACATACTGAGTTCAGGGACCTGCACGCACCCACATGGATGTCATATTGGGACTCAGTGTTGGTGTCGGTGCAGCCCCTGTGTTCCAATAGACAACAATGAGGCTGGGTTCACACAGGCCCAGCTGCGGTTTGCAGTCTGGTGCGTTTGTGTTTACCGGTTCAGGTGCGATTCAGGTGCAAATTTTTCCTTAAATTTGCACCTGAACTGGACACTTTTTTGCAGGACCCTCTTTCAAATTCGCTCTGTAGCCGCCCCAGACATGTGTGAACCGCCTCCATTGAAAGCCGGTCACATTCACATGTTATGCAAATTGGATGCGGTGTAAAACGCAATTCGCATATATGTGAACCCAGCCTAAGGCTGCTGGCATGGGGATGCACGTAACACCTGTGCATCCCTGTGTCCATAAAACATGGCCCTGCATATTGCATAGATGTAATCGCTCTGTGTGAACAAGGCCAAAAGGAAAGGGATATTTTATTTATACTACTGTATATTCAATAATATTAAAGTGGTTGTAAGGGCTAAATGTTTTTTACCTTCATGCATTCTATGTATAAAGGTATAAAACCTTCTGTGTGCAGCAGTCCCCCCAGCCCCCCTAATACTTACCTGAGCCCCATTGCGTGATGTGCACAAGAGCTTCGACTTTCCGGGCAATCTCCCTTCTCATTGGCTGAGATAGCAGTGGGAGTCATTTGCTCCCTCTGCTGTCAATCACAGCCAGTGAGGCAATAAGCAGCGAGAGGGAGCTAGGCCAAGCCGCTGGTCTAAGTGTGAATGGTTTGGCAGAGCAGCAGCTCGGGAGTGAGCCTTCCTGGGTGCCCCCACAACAAGCTGCTTGCTCTGGGGATACTCGGCAGGATGGAGGGGCCTGGAGCGCTGGCAGGGGACCTGAGAAGAGGAGAATCTGGGCTGTTTTGTGCAAAACCACTGCACAGAGCAGGTAAGTATAACATGTTTGTTATTATTTTTTTTAATTGACTTTAATATCACTTTAAATATAAACAAGCAGATATGTTTGAAGTATTAGGCTACATTCATAAATCTAGCATGTAATATCCCTCCAATAAGACCTCCCACCTTGCTGGAACGGTCTGCTGGGGGCAGGGATGCTAAGAGCATGGCGCTAACAGCATTGGGCAGTCGTGCTTTGGAAAGGGTAACCTCTGTTTGGGGTAACTTCTCCCCTCAATGCTGAAGGTAGCACAGGCTGGTATCAACATGGCAGAAGGATGTCTGTTGCTGCTCTCTTGTAAATGTACACATTTGCCCATCATTTACCAGCTGTTGCAATTGTCAGGTATACATTAACCCTATCTCATATGAGTTGGTTTGATGAAACTGGGAAATGTCAGATGAATGAGTGGCCAGTGAAAATGTCCTGTAAAACAGCACTTGGCATATATAATAATGAACAGTTTATATATTTACCTCATTGTATTCCTGGTATTATAAAGATGGTGGAAAATAGACCACACACCCGAGATTAACCACTTCCTTACTAGGCACTTAAACCCCCCTCCTGCCCAGACCAATTTTTGGCTTTCAGCGCTGTCGCATTTTGAATGACAATTGCGCGGTCGTGCGACGTTGTACCCAAATGAAATTTGCGTCCTTTTTTTCCCACAAATAGAGCTTTCTTTTGGTGGAATTTGATCACCTCTGTGTCATTTCTGATCGCCGCTATAAACAAAAAATGAGCGACAATTTTGCAAAAAAGAACAATATTTTTTACTTTTTGCTAAAGTACAAATCCATTAAAAAAAATTATTCATCAGTTTTGGCCCATATATATTCTTCTACATATTTTTGTTAAAAAAAAAAAAAATCGCAATCGGCGTATATTGATTGGTTTGCGCAAAAG